>OX578135.1:145424815-145999815 GCA_951213105.1 Amaurobius ferox | reverse complement strand
AACGCAATTACAATATATTTTAGTTTAAATGATCACCAAACTTTGATTATTTCTACAACCAAGCCTAATTTTCACTTATGGAGAATGTAAACACCAAAGTATGTAGAATGAGTTGTATAAGAATTGCTGCATTTCTTTAACCCAAAATTATTTAGTTCATGGAGTCTGCAATATAGCTGATATGAATGAAACATGCATTGATTTTACACAGAGAACCAGATGATTTTTTCGATGAAGTTTTAGGCATAGAGTTAAATTACTTGTACCTCCGCATGGTTTTAAGTTTTTAAATAAAATAAATTATTATAGTATTGTGATGAATGAAAAGAATGGAAAAACGTTAATGAATGAAATGCTGCTTTTATAGAGAGAGCCAGGCGATTTATATTTCGATGACGTCATTTAAATAAAGTTCGATGAAGTTTTCGATGAAGTTTTCAAATATAATAAATTATTGTAATATTATGATAATTTTAAAACTTTTACCGATGAATGTATCGCATTTTAGAGATGTTTACATAAATTGCCTTGAAGTTGGAAAGTGTTTCATAATCAATGTTTTATGCATGATTGATCTTTCTTGTTATTATTGCATCTATATGTGATGCACTGATTTGAGTGACTGATTGATTGGCTGAGATATCAAAATCACTAAGCACGTCCGCTATACCTAAAATCATTGGTTTTGATATCATTCGATTTGTCCCAGCTTTGAGACCAAGGGAATAATATGAAATTTCAAAAATTCGAATTAGGGTTGACGATGAAAAGGAATTAAAATTACTTTGGTTTTAGCCTCATACAATCTGTCCCAGCTTCCAGATCAACGGAAAAAATCTAATATTTTGGAAAGTCTAATTAGGGGAGACGATGCGAAGAGATTTTAGAAAATATATATATCATAATTATTTAGCAATTTCACACTAGCTAGAATCTTGGTTTAAGTCTCATTCAATCCGTCAGCTTCCAGATCAACGGGAAAATCGAAAATTTCAATAAGGTTGACGATACAAAGGGATTTTCAAAAAACTTAACACCACTTTGCCTCCCAGAAATAATAAAACCATAATTTTCTAGCGTTTCGCTGCCAGTTGTAAAAATTAAATAATTAAGACATCTTACTGCATGCAGAAATAAGGTTCACTATGTTTTCTTGTTAACGTAGAAACATGATTATAAAATGTGCGCCATTTTTATGCTTAAACATGAAAAGATTTTGATATTTAAAAAAAAGTTATCAACAAATATCATTAAGTGTGTAAATGTTACATTTAATGGCCAAAATTGCCATTTCGTCTAATCACTATTTACATTTAATGACCAGACCATTATAGCCATGACTAATTTTACATATTATCTGTATTCTATCTTATCCGAATTGCACACACGGTATGATCCTGTTTGATCAGCCTAAACTGGATCCATAATATGACGCAGATTGATTTATGACGTCACCGAAGTAAAGTCACCCATTTATTGTTATAATAGAGTTTAAGGACATGCTATTGCCAGTAGTGAAAAAACATTTTCGAATGGGGAGGGGGTTAACTAAATATACTGTTTCCTATTTCTCCAAACTTCGATGAGTCAGGTGAGTTCTTGGGAGGGGGGGGGGGGGTATTAAGACGCCCCCTAGCCAGTGTTTCGTTCAGGACTTTTTGGCCGGGGGGGAGCAAGTTTTCTATTTGCCCCATATAAATATATCTAAATGCTGTGTTACATAAATAGAAACTAGGTTAACGTAAAATATTTCCGATGGGGCGAATGCATGTCTCCGGGGAGGGCTTCGACCCCCCCCCCCCCCCCCCCCATGCCTGAAAGAAACACTGCCCCTAGCAATTTCTTCAATGATTTTCGATGTCCCTAACAATTTCTATATTTGCTGAACCAAGAACAATTTGTGCATTTGACTGTGTTCTCTAAAAAGCTCAAATAAAATTTTAGTTTTAATTTCAAACTCACAGGCACTTAGGAAATCGGACAAATACTTCCGCGATGACTAAAACACTTATGGAGAAAAATTGTACGCCGAAGTTCCCGAATCTTATTTCGTTTAGTTTCAAGCAAAAGACTCATATAGTGAAGAATTACTGTGGAATCTTTTTGGAATCAAATAACAATTCAATAGATTGGAAAATACAATCATGTTAACCTGTTTATACTTTGTGTGTTGACGATACAATTTTCGAACGAGTTCTCTGTAAAATTACTGTTGCACTGTAAAAACTATACACAAAGTTATAATGTCGGACGAATAAATCCAGCTCTTCACACGTACCCGGAAATCAAACTCGATTCTAATGGATCTAAAGGCTTTATGCTTGAACCTTTCGACCACAGGTGGGCCTTGCAGGTCACGGAAAGAAATTTCGTAAAAAAGAAAGGAAAGAAATTTCGTGTTGGAAAGGAAAGCATTTCACGCAGTTTTTTCACGTTAAGAAACCATAAGGATTTTTTTTACAGAATGTAGAGAGTCCTTAGGGTTAAGATGTGATACCCAAAAGGAGTAAAAAATATAAATTACTTTAAAATATATATATGTGTAAAAATCGGGCTGATTTTATCTAGTGGCTTGTTTATTTTGCACTTAAATCCTAAAAAGCATCGTTTTTCCGAAAAACATTGCTGCAGATCCTTTTTTTTAACGCTTTTCAACATAGTTGAAAAGTGTTTATGACTTTGGTCATTTTGTCTGTCCCTTCGCGCGATGACTGCCGTAAAGATGGATTTATTGAAATGGAATTTTAGTATGTTGTTGAGCAGATCTGTGGGGATGTTTAGGAATGAAAATGAATAATATCATCCAATTCGTTTCGGATTGAACCCGGGGCGGAAAAGTGAAATACGCTGAACCCCATGTGACTTAATTTTTCAAACATTTTTTAAACGAGGTTAATATTCACAAATGGCTTCGAAAATTTTAGGAAAAATTCTAATTATCACACAAAATCTGTGAAAAAAGTTCAGTAAAATATGTTGGGTAGTTTTTAAATAAAGATTGAAACAATAATTACACCCATGATATATGCTTTAAACATGAGGGTTCGTAAATCCATCCGAGAGGTTGGTGGTAGGGGAAGGAGGGTACGGACCTGTGGATACTTCCCCCACTGGGTTCCGGTCTAAATTGGGTGGCACTTCAAGGCCGTCCAAAGAGTTACCTTAACCCTTTCTGTCACGTGATCCACTTCAAAATAAAATATGGCATCCATCTTCTGTCAAAATCGTGATTTTTAAAGTTCTTTTAAATTCATATTTAGTTTTGTATCTGTCCTAAAATCGCTTTATTTTTGCTTAAATTCTGTGCATCAATTTATATTTCGATGACGTCATTTGAATAAAGTTCATTTGTTTTCGATGAAGTTTTCAAATATAATAAATTATTGTAACATTATGATAATTTTAAACATATTATCAAGGAATGTATCGCATTTTTGAGATGTTTAAATCAGGCAATTTATATTTCAATGCCGTCATTTGAATGAAGTTCATTTTTTTCGATGAAGTTTTAAGTTTTCAAATATAACAAATTAATGTAGTATTGTGATAATTTTAAAAATATTACCGAGGAATGTATATAGCATTTTAGAGATGTTTAAATAAAATTGCATTGAAGTTGGAAAGTGTTTCATAATCAATGCTTTATGCATGATTAATCTTACTTGTTCTTTTTCTGCTGTTACCGTAGATGTTTAAAGATCATTTAAAGATCTTACCAAGCGAAAAAATAAATGGATATCATACTTTATTTTACAATGAGTGGCGTAATATCTTCATATAAGAAGGATGTACTTATTATTTCAATCTAATTTTGTTCAAAAAACTACTTAACATATTTTAATGAAATTTTTTTGTACACAATTTACGTAATAGTTTGAATATTTCCTAAAATTTTTGAAGCAATTTGTGAATTTTAACTCCGCTTAAAAAATGTTTGAAAAATTTGGTCCCATAAGATTCAATGTATTTCATTTTTTCAACCCGGGATAAATCCAAAAATAATTGGATGATATTATTCTGTTACATTCCCATATGTCCCACAGACCGTCTCAACAATATCCTAAAATTTCATTTTGATAAAGTCATTTTTACGGCAGTTATTGTGCGAAAGACAGACAGACAGAATGAACAAAGTCCAACACTTTTCAACTATGTTTGAAAGTGTTTAAAATGAAATGTGATTATTGCTATCAAATGTATGCACTCTTTGTAAGAAATGAAACTTCCGCAGCCCAGACCCGAGGGCTCGCCTATTGGCTGAAGAAATGAAACTCTTTTAAGATTTATCACTAGCCTTTTAAAGATAAGAAATTTTACCTTTCATACGGGAATCGTGATATCTCTCGAAAGAATCAAGCCATGGAGGTAAAGGGAAGGGGTTAAAACTTCATATTTAGAAAACACAAATATGGCTTTAAAGAATAATTCAGATGGCGCTGGGATAAGATAAGTAGTTCTACATCATATGTGTTTCTATGGCGAAAAGACTGAAATATTTATTTAAACTGCCAATTTTGTAGAAATAAATTATTTACGAAGTGCAAATTAAAACTGAAATAATAAAAAATATTCCTACCATTATTTTACCTTTCAATTTATTTTTATCTCCATATACTCTGTACCCTGTCCTACAACTATGAAAAATACTGATTAATTATACTCATAATTAGAGAACCTTAATTTAAAAATAATCAAAAATACAAGTACTAAACACTACGCCTTTCTGTTGCGTCAAATGAAAACAAAGGGCGCTTTACTAACACTAGTGACACCTAGATATAATATTGTCAAGGCATTATGGCGTTTTCAAGCGTTTCCTTCGTAACTCCTTGAAACAAGTTATTTACCATGAAATACGCATATGTACTTATTTAAATCGATAATGAAGGCAAGCTTATATCAATCTGCAATGAGATCGAGTCATAAAGATGCTCTAATTACTTTCCTTATATACATAATGTATAAGGAAAGTATTGTGACGGGGTCGAAAATTCGAATTCAAGTTTTCGACGGGAGAGCACGTTTCAAGCATCCCTGATCACGAATCAAACATTTTTGAAGTGATATCTATGTGTGTGTGAAAGTATGTGTGTGTGTGTGTGTGTGTGTGTCAGTGAGCCTGTGGAGACGATAACTGACGAATGAATGGACCGATTCGAACGAAATTTGGTACAAAAATCACAATCCGTAAACACTGGAAGCCTATTGTTTTTATACGCAATCGAATGTTTAGAACCCAAAATTTTCGAGTGAAAATTTTTAAAAAATCGTCAAAAAATCAAAACCGCTAATAAAGTTACGCAAATAAACATTTCTTATGTAATTTTTCATTAGAAAACGATTGGCATAAATTTTAGAACGCTAACATGAACCGTTCTCGAGATATTGCACATTTTTCAAAAAAATTATCAAAAAGTCATATAAAATAAAAAAAAAATATTTCTTATTGAGAAACATGTTCACTTTTCATATGTAATACCGTGTGATAAATGGGTGACATCATTCTCGTGGATCTAGCTCGTTCCATTCATGAAAAGATACTTTGAGTAATACTTTAGTATTTGAACGCCAATAGTCATTTATCTGTTGTAAGAATAACTTATTTCTTCGTCCATAACGCTTGGCGAGACTTTGGCGGCGAATTTGGTGGAATGTCGCCACCTTAGCGACTTTTTTAAATGTTGCTAAATTAACGAAAAAATCGCCAAATGGATAAAAATAATGCTAAATTAATGACGACTTATTGATGATGACGACATGGAAAATGACAGCTCATTGACGATAATTCAATACCTTGGAAAGAATACAAATAACAACTATAAAAATAATCTTTTTTTTTTTTTAATGTAAAAGTAGTAAATTCATTGCATTATATAAGGAAAGTCATGTACTGCCCACATCAGATTTTTTACATTGTAGACGTTATGGCAGGTTAATTGCTCAGTTTTGTCTTTATACGCCCATTATGCATACATTGACTAGGTTGTTTCTATGGCAACAGCATTCATGTTCAATATCGATTTAGAGTTTTATTGTTGAAACATGAACGAACATAAATATAATTTCGAATTTTTATTTTAGGAATCGGTTGATCTGAACTCAAACCATCGGTTTAATGCATCAATGTTTTAATTTTTAACACTTTCCAACATAGTTGTAAAGTGTTTATGTCTTTTTTCAACGAGCTTATATACGGGGTTTATATGTATTATATATATTTCAAGTACGAGCTCATATACAACAAGAGTATATAAGCTCGTTGCATTTGTTCATTCTGTCTGTCTGTCTGTGCGTTTGCACGATAACTGCCGTAAAAATGACTTTATCAAAATTAAATTTTAGTATGTTGTTGAGACGGTCTGTGGGACATATAGGAATGCAAAAGAATAATATCATCCAATTTGCTTCGGATTGAACCCGGGTTAAAAAAATGAAACACATTGAACTCTATGGGGCTTAATTTTTCAAACATTTTTTAAGCGAAGTTAAAATTCACAAATTGCTTCGAGAATTTTAGGAAATATTCAAATTATCACGTAAAATGTGGAAAAAAAATTTCAACATAATATGTTAGGTAGTTTTTAAATAAAAATTGAAATAATAATTGCACCCATATTATATGAAGAGATCACGTGACTCATTTCGAAATAAAATATGGCATCCATTTTTTCTCCCTGTGTAAAAACTGTGGTTTGAAGATCTTTTAAATTTATATTTAGTGTTGCATCCGTCTTAAAACAGCTTTATTTTTGCATATTATCTATGTATCTAAATTCTGCGCCAACGTACAATATTTTTTACTTTTTTCTATTATTCCTACAACGAAGCTCAAATTCTATAGCATGCAGAATGTAACATATCAAGCGATTGTAAGATGAATTGTACTCGAATAAGAATTGCTGAATTTTTTTCACTCAAAATTTAGCTCTGGAGTCTGGAATGTAAGTGATATGAATGAAATATTAATTGGTTTTACATAAAGAAGTAGGCAATTATAGCATTGCCTTTTTGATGAAGTTTTAAGTTTCCAAGTATAATAAATTATTGTAGTACTGTGATAATTTAAAAAATATGAGTGCTGAATGTATCGCATTTTAGATATATTTAAATAAAATTGCATTTCAGTTGGTTTCATAATCAATGCTTTATGAATGATTGATATTCCTTGTTAATTATTAACAGCGTTTAATAGATGAACTATACTCGCTGGAAGAGCTTACTTAAATATATTCAGAAAGCTGAGACCGGCTAGTGATCCAGTTTTGTCTTCATGCGTGCATTGCCCTACATTGATTAAGTTCATTTCCATAGAAAAGGAATTTCTTTTAAAAATCCTTTTAGAATACTTCTTTTTGCTGAAATAATGGAAAAATAAAAGAAAAATGTTGAATATTTAATTTAGAAATCTATTGAGTTGATCTAAAACAATCGGTTTTATTAAAATAATTTTAGTTTTTAATTATAAATAGCGTTTGTCAGATGCACTATACTCTCTTCCGAAAGTTAAGCAAGCCGTAGTAAATCTGACATAACTCAACAAGTTTGACCTCGATTGAGTTAAAATTTCACATGATAGTAAGCAATTGATTAATATATGAGTATAATAATAAAATTAAAGAAAATATATTTGGGTATATTTTTTACCCTTTAAGTACTTACTTCACACTTAGTACATTTGGAAAATGTTTTATGCGCTATACAAATAACCAAACAAATCTTAGATAAGTCTATAGTCTTATAAGATATAGCCTCCTCTGATTTTGACACAAACTTCACATCAACGTTTCATCCCTTCAATCTGTTGATCTAGCGCAGCGCAGCAGAATGCAATAACTGCCATTCCTGTAGTAGAAGGACAGTTTTCAGCTCTTGGAGAGTAAATGAGGGGGATAGACATGCACAGAGTTTTTCCGGTGAGATTTTCGATGCGATTGAGGTTGAGGTTCGGAGAATACGCTGGATACAGTTTAACGTATATTCTCAAGGCACTCGTCCACCATCTCTGCTCGGTGTGGACGGCCGTTAAATCCCACCAAAATAAAATATGGGACCACTGCTGCAGCGCAAAATCTGACGAAAGATTCAAAGATTTGATTACGATATCATTTCCGCTGTCACAGTATCCCTAAGCTCTAGTATCTCCTGTGAACACGTGCAGGTCGATGCGATATCTCGAAGAAAATCCAGCCCACATCATTACATTACAACGACTAAACGGTGTTAAAAGATGTCATTGGGCTAATTTCGTGTTCCTTATTCATCCCAGACTCATAGCATAGGACGTTAATTGGCTGAATCTAGGGCAAATTGTGACTCATCCGTGCAAACTACATTGGACCATTGCGCTTCTGCATAAGTCGCATGCTAGCGACACCACTTTAATCTTGCTGCTATGGTCTTGGCTTTCAAAGGGGGCACCAACTCTTAGTAATCAGACATAGAGTTCTTTGGCATGTAGCCTTTATCTCCTGTGCTGGCGGACACAGACCTGTCACTCTCGATAGTTTTTCCCGACCGTCCAAACAGTTACCTTACACCTTTCTGGTAGGTCGGACGGTCTGGGTTTCAACATCATCAACAACTCTCGATAGTTTCGTTTTCGCGGCGGCCATTAGAGATAGACCAAACAGAGGGTTGGCGCGCTCTTGGCGATGGTCTGGTTTGGTCCGAGCGCTTGGCGATGGTCTGGTTTGGGTCCAAGACGATTTTCAATGTTATAACCCTATTTCGCTCGGCGAAAACTTAGAACAACAGACAAGCGTGGTTTGAGTAACGTGAAAAAGGATTATTTGTTAAGTGTTTAGATCATTTCATAGAAATGGATTGATAAAAGAAAACTGGTTGCGTTACAGGGTATGTAATTTATGTTTATTAAAATTGAAATAATTTTAGTTATCACCATCCTACATACGTGTTCATTATAAGTATGCACGTGTTCATAAGTATACACGTGTTCATATAAGTATACATGTGTTCATCATACGAAATTAGTGCTGTGTTATTACTGCCGGATTAAACTAAATTTTAAGAGGTAGTGGTATAATTAGTTAAAAATATTTTCCGTATTTTTATAAAATGTGAAATAATTGATATTTGGATAGCTTTTTCTTAGTTGAATGTGATATAGTATGTGTATATATTTATGTTAAATTTTTATTAAGTGCCTTATGGTGAAAAATTGCCCCCCCCCCCTCGGGTAATTAATGATTGAGTTCCACAACTTCGATAGTGCATTTATGTAAATTTGATATTTACTATATGAATATTTTTATATTTAAAAAAAAAGTCTAATATCAGTATCCCAGAACAAATTAAGGATCAAGTAATTAACAATCAACACGCTAGTATACTTTTTAGACTGAAAATATTATATAATATTTCAGTCTTTTGAGTATGTTAGCTTGTAATTTTTTGTGCATTATGTTTTATAGTGAGACAATGCAATGTGTCTATTTTTTAATCTATTTTATGATTATTTGAATTAAATATATAACTATGTTCATTTAAATATTCTTAAACTAATGAATATATTTATGTTGCAGATTAATGCATTTTTAAATCCTGATCCTTTCAATAGTTTCAAAAATTATAAAAGTACAGTCCTCAACATTTTGTTCCCCTCCCGTTTAAAAAAAAATCGCCAAGCGAGCGATAACGCGCCAAATCTGGCAGACGCATCGTAGGTCAACTCACGAGCTCTAGTGTCTATGCGACATCCCATGTTAAAAATGTTGCCATAGGGTCCTATGGGAGTGAACCTTCTGAATATAGTATTCTGTGCTGGCGGATATCGACTTTCCTATTGTTGTGGTAGCTATTAATCCCACGGGCGTAGAAACCGGGGGGGGGGGACACGTCCCCCCTCAACTTTATGAGCTCGGGGGACGGTCCTCCCCCTCCTCAAGTTTTCAATTTACATTTTTAATTACAAAACTAAAAAAAAAGTAAAATACTTTCTGGATGACCTTGCGGTCGGGGAAACTTGAAGGTGTTGGAAGAAAGAAAAACTCAATCGAACTGATTCCAGCCCAGTTGCCATAAGATAAGTAACTAATAAATTGGCCCTTGTCTGCCTAAAACCTTGCCCCCAAAGCCTCCTTTACCATCAATGTCTCAAGAGGCATCTGCTGTCTTTACTCTTTTCTTTAGCCTATGGCTTATTTCTGGGTCCACTTCACTTCAACCAGTTCAATTGTCTCTCAGAGTAAAAGATATAATATCAGTCAGTCCATAGCTGAACAAAGCTGCTTGACACATGAAGGGGAGATCAGACAATCTCTCCTGGATGGAGAACTACCCTAGGGAGGCATTTACTCCCTTGAAAATATTTTCCAGGCAGAGACCCTGAATGGATTATCTTCTTGGAATACCTTTAAGAAATCCCCTAGAATTGGGGGTTTTCATTCCGGCCCCATAGCCATATTCTAGTTTGGCACTTTTTGCTTGGAGAATACAGATTTTCAATAGCTGACTACCTGTGATTTGCTGATCTGATCTTGTTCGCAATTCTTCATCTGGACCAACCTTTAGTATCTAGGACCGGCAGTGGAGGACCGGCAAAAACTAGCAGCCGATGATCCAAACAGAGGAGAGTCGTTTCGTTTTCGGAGCAGGGGCTCTAAGCGAGATGGTTATCTTCTGTGGTGGTGCAGTTGTAGTTACTCAAAAGTAAAAACTCGTCGATATTTTTTATCCTGTTATCATAACTCTTCCTGTTTCATGGTTGAAACCCAACCTTCCAGTAATTTAAAAGGAGATGAACTTTACAGACTTAAATGCCCTTTTTCAAAAGTGTGAGAGGAAAGGCTAAGTGCCATACCCTCTGAGTTTTAGCTCCTTGGAGCGAAATAGAATAGAATAGAATAGTATCTAACTCAGTTAGACTGACTGTTCAGCGACTTCGGATCGAAGAATCTGCATTTAACTATAACTGATTATCTCATAAGTGATACGTCACATTGAGAAGCTGGCAATGGACAAGTTTTTAATAAAAACTAAATGAAAAAGAATAGTTGATGCTGATGAAAACGAAATGTTCCTCGACAGAAACTGTAAATATTAAGGTAAATTAATCTGTCTTTAGATCCCTTCTTAGACTTCCATTCATTTCAGTAAAAAAAATGCTGGTCAATATGTTGCATATTCTTAAAATATAAAATATTTTTATGTCATATATTGTATATTATGAAATAAAAATATCATGTAGATGATTTGCAAAATAATGATGCAAAATCAAAAATGTTGTACAAATAATGTTATTTAAATGTTTCATTTGCTGTTTCATATGGCTCCATTTATTCAGAAAAAATATAAATCCAAATTCCCAAAATATTAGAAATTGAATCACTTACTGGAAAAAGGAAATGAATTAAAAAGTTTGAAAACTGAATTGAGATAGTCATTACATTAAGATTTGTTCGATTCGATGTTCGATGAGTGATAAAGGACGTTATAAAGTATTTCATTATAGCGTTATTGCTGGCTTATGAACATGTGGCTGGCTTATGAACATGTGGCTGTCCAGGATCGAGTTTCTATTTTTCTTTTAATAAAAAAATTAAAATGAACGAAAAAAAATATAAAAATCCAAGATATTTAAATTGCAAATGCATGATAAATAACCTTTTGAATGAAATGTTTAAGAGCATATTCTACTTTTAAAAGAGAATGTTGATAAAATCAACGGAAGTTTAATAAATTTTATTTAATAAAAGTTTTAAGTTATCAAAATGAGATTTTTAGATAAAGTCCAGGGGATATTCAAATTGCAAATGCATGATAAATAACCTTTTGAATGAAATGTTTAAAGGGCTATTCTACTCTTAAAAGAGAATGTTGACAAAATCAACGGAAGTTTAATAAATTGTATTTGATAAAAGTTTTAAGTTATTAAAATGAGATTTTTAGCGTTGAAAAAGATAATATTCTTGTTTAAAATAAAAATAATTAAATATTGAGAAATATTATGTAAAAAATCATTATTATTTACAGATTTTGTTGACAAAATAATATGTTGTTGAACGCGCATATCTTAAAATTTTCTAGATATAAACTATCAAACTACTTTGGGGTTTTATTAATTACAATATTCAAAATGTACTAACATACAAGGATTATTTAATGATTTTAAATTTTAGTTGGACAAATTAATTTCTATTTTTGAATTTAATCTTTTTCAAAGTTTTTAACAATTTTTTTGCTTTAAAAAATTTTATTTTATAATTTACACACATAAATCTAATATGCATAATTACTGTCCAATGATGTTATTACTCATTTTCCATTTCCCCAAATATTATTTCTTCAAATTTCATTATCAATTAATAAACTTTTACATTTGAAGGTTTTATTTATTAATTGCATTTTTTAATTAAAAAAATAGTTTTTATTTATATAACAATTTTTAAATTTAAATCTTCAAATATTTAGAAATTTCAAAATAACATGTATATATGATTTTAGTTTTAAAATATTATAACGTTTATGTAACTAGAAAGTTCAAGACCAATTTTTGAATGTTCTATTTTTTTTTGTACAGTTTTAAAAAAAATGTTTCGTATGTGCTTATTTCATTAAAAGTTTGTGGTACTTCATTGCAAATTTCAGATTTAGATATAAGTTTTTATATTTATATACCTTTCTTATTTTCTTGGAATTCATACAGTTACCAACTTTTGTAACATCCATAAAATTAGTGCAAAATAATAATGTTCTTTCCATTTCAGCCTAATTGTGACTGAAAGATGAATTACTTTGTGCTTTTGAATTTGAAAATTTGCATATTAGTGTTGAACTTTCAGTAATTGAAACATTTAAAATTTCTAACAAGTTTAATGCAGAAATACTAACTGTTAACAGAAGTCTACACTCTAAATAAACAAACAATTCTAAGCAATTTAAAACGTTTACTTCCAATCAGCAGCAGTCCAAATAATTATTTTAAGGGTTAAAATTTAAACTAAAAGCTACAGATAGAACGAAACAAGTTGTCTGGTTTGGCGAATTGCAGGAGGCTAATAATTAATAAATTTGTCATATAGAACTAAATGTTTCAAATCGGAGATTTACAACAATAATTATCATAAAGGTGTTCATTTATTTTAAATCATATACATTTGCTCAACTTCTAATAAAAATTTTGGGGAAAAAAATTGACGATTTTTTTTTTCATTTTAAATAACTTGAAGCACAAATCATATCATTTAAAAACCTATTTGATTTATAAGTAATTAATGTGGTTTAAAGTTAGTAAAAGTTCACTTACTCTTAAGTACTTCATTACAGGATGATGATACTCATGTACATTCTTCAATAATTAAACAAGTAGATTGATATAGAACTACCATTATTCAGAAGGATGGAAATCAAAGTTTTGGTGTTAATATCTGTTACCTTGCTCCAAATCAATCAAAATGCACCCGAAGTTTGAAAAATTACACTTCAAAAATTAAATACTAAAACTCTGTATTTTCAGAAAAAGTGGTATAAAGGGTTTGCTTGGCCACAAGTAATACCAACTATTTCTGGCATTGTATATTACTTTCCTTATATACATAATGTATAAGGAAAGTATTGTGACGGGGTCGAAAATTCGAATTCGAGTTTTCGACGGGAGAGCACGTTTCAAGCATCCCTGATCACGAATCAAACATTTTTGAAGTGATGTCTGTGTGTGTGTGTGTGAAAGTATGTGTGTGTGTGTGTGTGTCAGTGAGTCTGTGGAGACGATAACTGACGAACGAATGGACCGATTCGAACCAAATTTGGTACAAAAATCACAATCCGTAAACACTGGAAGCCTATTGTTTTTATACGTGATCGAATGTTCAGAACCCCCCCTAAATTTTCGAATGACATTTGAAAAAATCGTTAAAAAATCAAAACCGCTAATAAAGTTACGCAAATAGACATTTCTTATGTAATTTTTCATTAGAAAACGATTGGCATAAATTTTAGAACGCTAACATGAACCGTTCTCGAGATATTGTACATTTTTCAAAAAAATTATGAAAAAGTCACATAAAAAAAAAAAATTCCTATTGAGAAACATGTTCACTTTTCATATGTAATACCATGCGATAAATTGAGTGACATCATTCTCGTGGATCTAGCTCGTTCCATTCATGAAAAAATATACTCTGAATAATACTTTTGTATTAGAACGCCAATAGTCATTTATCTGCTGTAAGAATAACTTTTTTCTTAGTGCATACCGCTTGGCGAGATTTTGGCGGCGAATTAGGCGGAATGTCGCCAACTTGGCGACTTATTTGAAATGTTGCCAAATTAATGAAAATCTCGCCAAATGGATAAAAATGATGCTAAATCAATGAAAATGACCACTAATTGTCGAAAATTCAATATCTTGGAATGAATATTAGTATCTACTATAAGAAAAACCTATTTTTTTTATTTTTACTGTAACAGTAGTAAATTCATTACATTATATAAGGAAAGTCATGTGTTGCCCACATCAGATTTTTACTTTCCTTATATACATATTAATTATTATAATGTACAAGGAAAGTCCTTTGACGGGGTCGAAAATTCGAATTCGAGTTTTCGACGGGAAAGCGCGTTTCAAGCATCCCTGAACACGAATCAGAAGTTTTTGAGATGATATCTGTGTGTGTGTGTGTGAAAGTATGTGTATGTGTGTGTGTGTGTGTGTGTGTGTGTGTGTCAGTGAGTCTGTGGAAACGATAACTGACAAACAAATGGACCGATTCGATCCAAATTTGGTACAAAAATCACAATCCGTAAACACTGGAAGCCTATTGTTTTTATACACAATCGAATGTTAAGAACACCCCTAAATTTTCAAATGAAATTTGGAAAAAATAGTCAAAAAATCAAAACCACTTATAAAGTTACGCATATAGACATTTCTTATGTAATTTTTCATTAGAAAACGATTGACATAAATTTTAGAACGCTAACATGAACCGTTCTCGAGATATTGCACATTTTTCAAAAAAATTATCAGAAAGGCATATAAAATAAAAAAAAAAATATTTCCCCTTGAGAGACATGTTCACTTCTCAGTAATACCATGCTTTATATTTTGGATGACATCATTCTTGTGGATCTAGCTCGTTCCATTCATGAAAAAAGATACTTTGAGTAATACTTTTTTATTAGAACGCCAATATTCATTTATCTGCTGTAAGAATAACTTATTTCTTTGTCCATTATGCTTGGCGAGATTTTGGCGACGAATTTTGGCGGAATGTCGCCAACTTGGCGACTTTTTGAAATGTTGACAAATTATCGAAAATCTCGCCAAATGGATAAAAATGACGCTAAATCAATGAAATGACGACTAATTGTCGAAAATTCAATATCTTGGAAAGAATATTAGTATCTACTATAAGAAAAACCTATTTATTTTACTGTAAAAGTGGTAAATTCATTACGTTATATAAGGAAAGTCATGTGTTGCCCACATCAGATTTTTACTTTCCTTATATACATAATGTATAAGGAAAGTATTGTGACGGGGTCAAAAATTCGAATTCGAGTTTTCGACGGGAGAGCACGATTCAAGCATCCCTGATCACGAATCAAACATTTTTGAAGTGATGTCTGTGTGTGTGTATGTGTGTGTGTGTGTGAAAGTATGTGTGTGTGTGTGTCAGTGAGTCTGTGGAGACGATAACTGACGAACGAATGGACCGATTCGAACCAAATTTGGTACAAAAATCACAATCCGCAGACACTGGAAGCCTATTGTTTTTATACGTAATCGAATGTTCAGAACCCCCCTGAATTTTCGAATGAAATTTTGAAAAAATCGTCAAAAAATCAAAACCGCTAATAAAGTTACGCAAATAGACATTTCTTATGTAATTTTTCATTAGAAAACGATTGGCATAAATTTTAGAACGCTAACATGAACCGTTCTCGAGATATTGTACATTTTTCAAAAAAATTATGAAAAAGTCACATAAAAAAAAAAAATTCCTATTGAGAAACATGTTCACTTTTCATATGTAATACCATGCGATAAATTGAGTGACATCATTCTCGTGGATCTAGCTCGTTCCATTCATGAAAAAATATACTTTGAATAATACTTTTGTATTTGAACGCCAATAGTCATTTATCTGCTGTAAGAATAACTTTTTTCTTAGTGCATAACGCTTGGCGAGATTTTGGCGACAAATTTGGCGGAATGTCTCAAACTTGGCGACTTTTTTAAAATGTTGCCAAATTAATGAAAATCTCGCCAAATGGATAAAAATTATGCTAAATCAATGAAAATGACGACTAATTGTCGAAAATTCAATATCTTGGAAAGAATATTAGTATCTACTATAAGAAAAACCTATTTTTTTACTGTAAAAGTAGTAAATTCATTACATTATATAAGGAAAGTCATGTGTTGCCCACATCAGATTTTTTTTATTGTAGACAGTATGTGAATTTTTGCCCTGAAAAGAATTTAGCAAAGCGAAGTGAACCAGTTTTTACTGACATTGGTTTAAAAAATTGGACGAAATCTCTGAAAAAGTTTGAAAAACACGAAAAATGTGATGCTCACCTCCAAGCTGTTTTAACGAATAACCAAGCTAAGAACCCTATAGAACTTGAAAACTGCAAATAACGCCAAAACAGATACAGCATAAAAATACTTAGATGTGCCAGATTTCTTGCGAGGCAAGGTATTTCATTTCGGGGGCACGCAAATGATTCCGGAAATTAAAAAAAAAAAAAAAAAAGTTAGAAATTAAATCAGAAGATGATTTTGAATTGAGCTCATGGATATCACGTAAAACGGATTGGACGAGCCCGGATATTCAAAATGAAATTTTACAAATCATGTCCAATCAAATTTTAAGGAAGATGTGGTTTCTTCTATACAAAACCAGAAATATTCTATAATATGTGGCCACGGAACAAGAGATACCTCTGGGAAAGAGCAGATCAGTCTCTACGTGAATAAATTCAAACATTTGCACACATTATGCTAATCTCGTAATAAGCGACGCATGCGAATTTTCAAGTAAAGGCAGAAACTCTTTGCAATGGGCTCATGATCTGGGAGTTCTCCTAATACAATCTTTAAATGCAAAACAAGAGAAAAAAAAAATCTGATGTGGGCAACACATGACTTTCCTTATATAATGTAATGAATTTACTACTTTTACAGTAAAACAAATAGGTTTTTCTTATAGTAGATACTTATATTCTTTCCAATTTTTAAATTTTCGACAATTAGTCGTCATTCTCATTGATTTAGCGTCATTTTTATCCATTTGGCGAGATTTTCGTTAATTTGGCAACATTCCAAAAAGTCGCCAAAATGGCGACATTCCGCCAAATTCGTCGCCAAAATCTCGCCAAGCGTTATGGATGAAGAAATAAGTTATTCTTACAGCAGACAAATGACTATTGGCGTTCAAATACAAAAGTATTACTCAAAGTATCTTTTTCCATGAATGGAACGAACTAGATCCACGAGAATGATGTCACCCAATTTATCGTATGGTATTACATATGAAAAGCGAACATGTTTCTCAATAGGAAATATTTTTTTTATTTTATATGACTTTTTGATAATTTTTTTGAAAAATGTGAAATATCTCGAGAACGGTTTATGTTAGCGTTCTAAAATTTATGCCAATCGTTTTCTAATGAAAAATTACATAAGAAATGTCTATTTGCGTAACTTTATTAGCGGTTTTGATTTTTTGACGATTTTTTCAAAATTTTATTCGAAAATTTAGGAGACTTCTGAACATTCGATTGCGTATAAAAACAATAGGCTTCCAGTGTTTACGGATTGTGATTTTTGTGCCAAATTTGGTTCGAATCGGTCCATTCGTTCGTCAGTTATCGTCTCCGCAGACTCACTGACACACACACACACACGGACATCACTTCAAAAATGTTTGATTCGTGATCAGGGATGCTTGAAACGTGCTCTCCCGTCGAAAACTCGAATTCGAATTTTCGACCCCGTCACAATACTTTCCTTATACATTATGTATATCAGGAAAGTAATGATGGAAACAAATGCTAATGGGCCCATCGCTAATATAATTCGGATAAAACCATTATGCTCGACTCGATAGGTTTATCGAGGATCACAAGTAAATAATATTTTAAACAATTATAATTTAATCTTAGAAACTTTGGAAGAACTCAGTGTTAAAAAAAACTGCCATGCTAGTGGTCTGCTGCAAAAATTTGAAGACAGTTCAACTGCACTGGGACTTTTAATGGCAAAATACATTATAGAGCAAATTGAAATGATAATTAAAGCCCTACAAGCCTGTCAGCAGACTGTAACGGGGACGATAGAGACAGTAATGCTAGAGAAAGATAACATCGCTGCTAGTGTATCAGAAAGTGAATTTGAAAAAATTTTCGAAGCAGCAACAAAATTTTCGGAAGAATACAATTTACTCCTTTTACAGCTTCCACAAAAAAGGAAACCTCCCAGAAGATTTTCGGGGTTAGGAGAAGCATATGAAGCCAGCCCAACAGTACAGTATTACAGGAAAGAATATTTCATGATAATTGATTCTACCATCAATGGGTTGCAAAACAGATTCAATCAAGAAGGAATTGAGGAAGAAACTGGAAAAATGCTTACTAGGAGTTTTTGTGATGAGCTCTACGAGTATCCGGAGATAGACGTTGATGTACTAAAATGAGAAATAACAATATTTAAAAAAAGTACAACTATAATACCGCGAAAAAAGCCACACAATCATTATTAGATAGCACACCAGAAGTTCGCAATTTATTTAGTAACGTGGAAGTATTACTAAGACTTTTAACTGTGGTGCCAAGTTCTACATGTGAAGCAGAGAGGAGTTTTAGTTCTCTGAGAAGATTAAAAATATATTTCAGGTATAGTATTATATCAAATTTAATTTTCAAATCGTCTTTTCTATTCAAATTTAACTCTTTCCCTTATTCTTACTTTTATTTTCAGGTCAACTACCGAGCCAACCTAGATTAAATCATGTTGCTATGCTACATGTACACCAAGAAGAAACAGATAGTCTAAACTTAGAAGAAATTACCGAAATATTTATTGGTAAAAACGAAAGAAGGTGTAATGTTTCTGGGAGACGAATTTAAGTTTATATAGTAATCCATCTCCCGTCACAGATTACAATGAAAACAGGGATACTCCAGTACTTTATAAATATGCAGAAATGAAAAAGTAAAATATATACACTTTGTGGAAAGGATAAGGAAAATTTGAGCAGCGTATATAATCACAAATAACATAATAATGCAGCATATAGCTGTTTCGAGTATACGCTGGATCTCCTTCGTCAGTGCAAAAGAATAAGCACGGGGTCCAAAAAAGAGTAATGGTAACCATTCTTCTTTTTTTCTTCGGAGGGTGGGGGGGGGGGGATTTAGCGTACCATCGAAACAACTGTATACTGCATTATTGTGTTGTTTGTGCTTATATACTTTGCTCAAGTTTTCTTTAATGGCAGAAATGGTTATGAGGCAAAAGAGAAATAAGAAATAAATTGAAATTATATTTTCAGTCTGAAATTATTGATACGACTTGCAGTTTTTTTCTCCAATGCTTTTTTGTTTCTTATTTATATTCTCTTTTCTCGTCTTAAAGGAGAACGCCTTAGAATATTATTCATATAATATATTTTCTTTTAATACTTATTTTCTATTAGACCTATTTTCCATTTGAATAAAACTGTGATATTTATCTATAACTTGAATTAAATGTCAGTCCTAGCGGCCTTGAGCCGCATTTTTTCCCAATACCAATTCATATTTTACTTAGGTTGTAAATATTTATCATGGCACATATTCATACATATTATTCTACGCAAAGTTGGAATTACAGAACATTGGGTAGCATATCTAGGTTTTAGGTTTAAGAAGAGCTGACCCCCTCGCCACATTACAATATATTGTTTGTCATATAAGGAGTGCAAAATAATTATAGGGGGGGGGGGGGGAGATTTCGAACTTGTAAGCCTCTAAATACTGCACGGACTGTGTCCCCCCCCCCCCCCCAAATTTTTTCTACAAATCTACGCCTATGATTAATCCGGAAGTTGGTGCAGTCGCTCGGCGATCGCGTTTGACAAGTAATGTGATATACTGGTCATCAGACGATGTTGTAGCCCTTGAACGGATCTCCGTATAGCTGTCGCGCTTATTTGTAATTCTTTCCATAAATGAAAAATGACAGTGATCCATAAAATAGAAATTGGCGACTTCTTAATGGATTGTTCTGCCTCAAGCCTCCCAACAACACGCAGATATGACAACAATTCGGTAATAAACATATTGCGTCAAATAAATATCCCCTGTAATAGTTTTAGTGTCGAATAGACAATGATTTACAACTTTGAAATTGGATTTTTTTTTCGTCTATCTCGCTCTGTTGCAGAGTTCAAACCTGTAGTATTTTCTAAAACACCAAAAATAAGAAAGTGGTTTTAAAAATTGGCTATCTGATACGAGACTGGTGTCTGTAAAAAGTTCAATGCTTTCTTTTGTTGAATTTGATCTAGAACTCCATAATACTGCGAACTAAACTTTTCTATTATCCTTCTGGTTTCTCTCCACCAGCGAGACCACCCATCTGTTAGGAGAAGAATCACACCCAAACCTATTCAATCCTTTTAAAGAATTAACATTCCATACCAAATCGAAAAAAGAATTAAAATCCCTTATACCGGCAGACGACAGGTCTAGATCCAAACAAAAAGAGAATTAGACACTCGGGCGCCAATATAAGAATTAAAGGTGACATCTTGTTGGGCCGAACCCTCTGGATTTAAGACGTTGGAAGGAAAGCACGGGGAAGGAAGATTACTCCAGCAAATTCTAATTCAGGTGATTCTTACTTGGAGTGCTACTATACTAGCACAGACTTTGTAGAAAGCATTGTAGCAAGAAAGCATCCGAAAAAGTAGACTTACGGCTAATCACAGGTAAAGGAAATGACCCCTCTGCCCATCCAGGACTTTGAGTCCGAATTTTTGAGAGTGAGTTTTTCGGATGGACAACACGAAGGTGGAACCCAACGAGTTAGTATATATATGGAGGGAGCGCGGTCCCATCTTCCCGCTAGAAACGTGACCAACATAAAACAGGTGGAGTAGCAGTAGGTCGAGGAGGAGAAAGGCATTCATGATTTGGCGATTTATCACCTAAACTGTGTAGTGTACCTTCTGTTTTTTTATTTTTTTTTAACTTCTATTAAAGACGAGGATGAATGGGAAGTTGTTACACGTGTTATACTTATACGTTAAAAGATTTTAAAGACTATGTATGAAGAAAAATACGAAATAGGATTAAAATATTTTAATTACCAAAAAATTTTACTACTAAAGAATAATTTTGTTAATGAAGTCAATTTCGCAAAACAAATTGGATTACGAAACAATTGCAAATAAAAAAATCTGATGCGGGCAACACATGACTTTCCTTATATAATGTAATGAATTTACTACTTTTACAGTAAAAAAAAATTAGGTTTCTCTTATAGTAGATACAAATATTCTTTCCAAGATATTGAATTTTCGACAGTTGGTCGTCATTTCATTGATTTAGCGTCATTTTTATCCACTTGGCGAGATTTTCGTTAATTTGGCAACATTTTAAAAAGTCGTCAAGTTGGCGACATTCCGCCAAAATCTCGCCAAGCGAAGAAATAGGTTATTCTTACAGCAGATAAATGACTATTGGCGTTCAAATACAAAAGTATTACTCAAAGTATATTTTTTCATGAATGGAACGAGCTAGATCCACGAGAGTGATGTCACCCAATTTATCGCATGGTATTACATATGAAAAGTGAACATGTTTCTCAATAGGAAATATTTTTTTTTATTTTATATGACTTTCTGATAATTTTTTTGAAAAATGTACAACATCTCGAGAACGGTTCGTGTTAGCGTTCTAAAATTTATGGCAATCGTTTTCTAATGAAAAATTACATAAAAAATGTCTATTTGCGTAACTTTATTAGTGGTTTTGATTTTTTGACGATTTTTTCAAAATTTCATTCGAAAATTTAGGGGTGTTCTGAACATTCGATTGCGTATAAAAACAATAGGCTTCCAGTGTTTACGGATTCTGATTTTTGTACAAAATTTGGTTCAAATCGGTCCATTTGTTCGTCAGTTATCGTCTCCACATACTCACTGACACACACACACACACACACACATACTTTCACACACACACACAGACATCACTTCAAAAATGTTTGATTCGTGATCAGGGATGCTTGAAACATGCTCTCCCGTCGAAAACTCGAATTCGAATTTTCGACCCCGTCACAATACTTTCCTTATACATTATGTATATAAGGAAAGTAATATGATATAAAACATATTACATAAAATACTGAAAAATATAAAACTTCATAATATTTCAGATTCAGATATAGGGAATATATATATATATATATATATATATATATATATATATATATTCGTTATTTTATATCATGCGAATTAAAAAATATTAAAATATGTGTAACAATTATTGCCCTTTCATCTCTTCCTCCTGACAACTTCTTTATTTAATTCCCATTAACCCCCCCCCCCCCTCTTTTTTTTTCGGTTTTTCGTGTGACATTATTTCATCTTAATCACGTTGTAATTAATTGATGCAGATAATATCATATGAAGATGCAGTCCAATTTCAATAAAATTATTATTTTTGAATCACCTAAGCTAGGTGCCCCAATAACCTTATTTTAGTCAAATTTCTGTAATTATAATAATTTGGACTTATATAAATTGAAGTTAATCGCGCTTGAAAGACGCTGAAACATGACTTTGGTATATAAAACATGATGTAAGTAAAAATATCTATATTAGTAGAGCTGTTTCTAGATCAAGAAGCCTATTACTTAAATTATGATGAGGAGAATGTGAGGTTCTTTTAGAGTTAAGATTGCTCATTTAATAGATTGCTAACGCATGATCAAAAAGTCGGTGATTCAAATACTTCTTTGGGCAAGGCATATTTCTTTCTCGAGAACTAAACAAAAGTGTAATACCAAAATACTTATTAAAAGCACTGGGAGTTTGATGATACATCCTTTGATGTTTAATTTGTGAACGGGGGAAATATATCTTTTTAATCGAGATGTGCACCTATAGAATTTATCGGGAGGTGTGTGTGGGGGGGGGGGGGGGGCGGAGGGGGGGGCAAACTCAAGGATAAGATTAACAACAACGACTAGTTTAATGCCCGCCTTTGTGATTTTGAAGTACCCCCTTGTCTTCCCCTATGAGCGTCTATGCTAACTAGTAATGCTTTTTAAGTACGATTTACTCTGAACTAGAAATGAGATAATGCTCATATTTCAGATTATATAACTTTATATAAAATACACTGAAAAGTTATGATGTAAAATATAGCTGGCATTTCCAATGAATGTAAACTGTTATTATATTTTATTTTGAACGTAAAATTTTATTATACGACACGTCTTTACGCTCATTATCAAAACTCCTATTTTTCTTCCTAAGCCACCAAATCTTGCAAGTCGTCAACCATCTCCAAGTTTACCTCGAAGGTGAAACATACGAGGATACCGAAAATAAACCTATAACTAACAGCAAAGTACTCCAAATGTTTTTACTTTCCTTATATACATAGTATAATGTAGTATAAAGAAAGTATTGTGACGGGGTCGAAAATTCGAAGAAGAGTTTTCGATGGGAGAGTGCGTTTCAAGCATCCCTGATCACGAATCGAACATACATTTTTGAGATGTCTGTGTGTGCGTGTGTGTGTGAAAGTATGTGTGTGTGTGAGAGAGAAAGTATGTATGTGTGTGAGAGAGAGAAAGTATGTGTGTGTGAGAGAGAGAAAGTATATGTGTGTGTGTGTGTGTCTCTCTCTGTGTGTGTGTGTGTGTGTGTGTGTGTGTGTCTCTCTGTGTGTGTGAGTCTGTGGAGACGATATCTCACGAACGAATGGAGCGATTCGAATGAAATTTGGTACACAAATTACAATCCGTGAATACTGGAAGCCTATTGTTTTTAAACACAATCGAATGTTCAGAACCCCTAAATTTTCTAGTGAAATTTATAAAGAGTGAATGTTACAAATGCTAAATGTTCTAAATTTACTTTATTTCACGTAAATTCTTCGACGTTTCAGTATTGCCCACCTCTTTACAACAGAATTGAGTTCCATGCTGTCAACAAAATCTTTTTCACTATTCAGTAACAGCATAGCGTCTAATCTGCCATCAGATATTTTGGAACGCAAATACGTTTTTATTAGTTTTAGTTTACTGAAAAGTCTTTCACTTGAGGCCACCGTTACTAGGGCCGTAAGTGAAAATCTGCAAAAAATGTTTGCTAAAGGAAGTATGTTTGAATCCTTCGGCTTTATCCATTATTGAAATTAAGGAATCTATATCTTTACAGTGATCCGCAAGAATTTCCAATTCAGCTTGTAGGGGCTTGTAAATCTGTGATGCGGTCGGTATCTGCAACCTGGAGGAAATATCTGAGATGCCTCTTCAATGTATGCAATGCTGCATGTTTCTCTTGACATTGTTGGACCAAATAAATTATATAATGGGCTTATTTCATCGAAACATTTCTTTAAATTTTCCTTTGTTAATGATGTTAATGTTTCTAAAACAGCTGAAAATTCTCCCCGATAAAAGGAATGCAACGTAAATTCTGTCTCTCTGATTAGTATCTATCTTTTCAGGCTTGATTCTTTTATGGTGTTGTTTCCTAAAGAGCTGCTCTGCATTGCCATCTAACTTTTTTTGCAAATGAAACTGAACCGTCTGTCATGTCAGTCATTGCATTTTTATCCCTATTTATATCTTCCATAGATGCAATGAAACTTTCGATTAAAATTCTAGCATAAATTTAGTTTAAATTTTGTGCTTCTAAACTTTCGGTTAAATTTTTTTGCATGTATATGAAAATTTGCTTGTACAAAGAAAAAATATTTTTTCCCCCTATGGCCAGGCACTATTCTCTATCACTAGACTCTACGTCGACTTACGTCGTTTGACCTATGTACGACCGAAATCGTGAACCACTTTGCCGTCCTAGGACGTTGCCCTAGGCGCACCAGAGGGGGGCGGAACACACTGCGCCCACAACACACAACATCCATGTCTTACGTGGGACTCGAACCCACAACGTGGCGGCCGATCGATCGCTGGAAACGCTCGACTTGACCGTTCGGCCACCACGTCGACTTAAATGAGCCAACGGCGCACGGAGTTCCCAGGTGATCACCCACCCAAGTACTATCCGCGCCCGGTGTTTTCAGCATCGGTAGAGCCGTTGGCTCACAAAGAAAAAAGAAATGACATAGATTATTATAGATTAACTTATCACAGCTGGAGGGAGAGGCTTTATTTTACATGCAGCTTAATGGATTTGATGGTGCTCCAACGTGCTTCACTGAAATTTTATTTCCTCCATGTACGGCAATTTCATGTCTTCATATGTAGTCATCATCGAAACAGCTTCCACATTTAACACATTGTAGCTTTTGCCTTTTTACTTTCCCTGCAATACATGGTAATGTATAGGGAAAGTATTGGAATCATGCCGAAAATCGCAACTCGAGTTTTCGACGGATCTACACGTTTCGAGACCTCTAGAATACGAAAAAAATATTTTTAGTGTGACGTCTGTGTGTGTGTGTGTGTGTGTGCCTGTCTGTGCAATGTATGTATCCACTCTAATTCAAAAACTAATGGACCGAATTTCACAACATTTGGTAGGTAAGTCACTTGTGGGCGAATCTGGTGCTGATTAGTTTTGGGCACGATTCGGGATAAAAGAACCCGCCTTTTTTAGTTAAATGGCCCTCAAAAATCTCATGTATTCACTCTAGCTGAAATACAAATTGACCAAATTTTACAAAATTCGGTAGATAAATCACATGGAAGATACTCTGGTGCTGATTAGATTTTGGTACGATTCGAAAAAGAACAACCTGCCTTTTTTTTACGCAATGGCCCGCAAAAATCGCCAATATGTAAAAAAAGACTACATATGTTCAAATGTATCAATTAAATGCTTGTTTTATACGTAATTTTTGACGAGGAAAAGAATAAGAACAACTCTTACTCTAGGACAAACCGTTCTAGAGATATTTGAGATTTTTCGCATTTTTTTATGCCGCCTTTGAAAAAATGTCCAATTACCAAATAAAAGCAGAAATTGAATTAAAAATTCAAATTTAGTGCCATTTTGTGCAATTAAACTCAATTTAATGAGTTCTTAAAGAAATAAAGAAAAAATGAATTTGAGTCTGCAGGGAAAGTCATGTGCTGCCCAAATCAGATTTTTCTTTTCATACTTGTTTTTTTAACGTTCATGATTCTAATCAGCGAAAACTAACTGATTCGAAGATGTAACATAACATATAAAATATCGTAAACCAGTTCGAAATCAGATAGTGTGAGAATGAGACTATGGGAACAGGAGTATAGATGGACCAATAAGAATATTTACTCGAAAACAATGGGGGGGTGGAGGTGGCGTAGAGTCTGACGTTGGTCGCCATGTGTTCCGTATTTTGTCGAACCGTTCGTCGTTCGGTGTTTTTTGTCCAGTGAAAAATACGATTAATTAGAAATCCATGTGTTTCATGCACAAAACTAATAAAATATTACTAAGAAAGTTGTGATCAGTAATTCATTACTGTTAATTACTATGTGTTTTCGTTTAAAAGTGTCCCCTCCCCACTCACTTGTTGCTTAGAAAGATTTCATGTTCGGTATTTTTTAAATTGGATCCGGAAACCCTAGATCCGATGCATGCGTCTCATTCTGGTGAGGGTTCGCACTTTATTTTGTCTTCAAATCTCGTCTAATAAATACGAATTTTAGGATCAACTCTTCATGTCCGATTTTACCTGGGTCCAAAGTTTTCACAGAGCGACCAATTTATCACTTTGTAATTCCTAATTGCAAAGGTTGTTCGCAAGTTCCCGAAGTACTGTTTCCTGTTTCAATCTGTCACGATTGTAGTTTGATATTTGCATAGTTTTAGAATAATTGTCGGCTTTCTTTTTCTTTGCTGAATGAATTGAAATGAAGAAAACACATTGCGGTTTTTTTTTTTTTGTTTTTTTTTTTTTTTTCGTACGTAAAATTGTTCAGCCAATCAAACAAAAGATCAAAAAGTGTTTTGAATGTGACGATTTGCCGACTCAGAAATTAGTGTGTGGGGGGAGGGGAATGACGTACCCCTATACCCCCCCCCCGCCCCCCATAGGATCGTCCCTCGTCCCTGACTACCTGGATGCTTGAAACAGCTTTAAAAATAAGGGACTGCAACCGGTATTCAAAATTGGTATGACTTTATGACTTCTCTCTAACCGTAGCAATATTAATTAACGACTTTTTTTTAATACTCTGAATTACTGCTTCGGGATATACAATTGAGAACGTTCTCTCTCGCTTTGCTGTAATTTACAACTAAACCTATACGATCATGAAGAGTGAATATTACTTTAGATCCATGTACAAATTGTAAATAAAATATTATTTTATTTAAACTCCATTGTTATGCGATGTTTTCAGACCCTCTAGTATTTGCATGTAAAAATATTAATTCACAGTATTAAGTTCACGGGTCGGGCTTCATCTGACACCATCATTACCCCAAATCTCCGGACTGCAACCCTTTTGGTATGGCTTTAAAACAGTTTGATAGAACATGTGATTGAATGAAACAGGATGCATAAAGAAATCTTAACTGGCCAATTAGTGAATTGTTCTGATCATATTAGATAGCTTCAAAATACGTTCTAAACGCACTTTTCTGCTATTTAAGCTATCTCCGGTAGTTTTTCAATTTACGAAAATTTTGTTTTTAATTGTTATGAGTGTATGCGTGTATGTATATTTAGCAGGGACGCCGACAGGGGAAGGCAAAGGGGTGCATTGTATAGAGAACAGGGACATTTGGAGACAAAGGTCGCATAAACAGTTTATGAAAAATGTCAATAACTTCTAAAATAGGGTGTAGTAGTAGCCCATGCACTTTCTGCATAGGGGCCCGAAAATTCTACCAATAATCAGTGTTATCTCTCTTACGCGAATATTCTACGTACGACGAATCTTAATATTAACAAGAATCTACATACTTGAAGACTTGCATTCAAAACTAAAAATTCCATAGACTATTCTTTAAAACCAGTTCAATAACAGTATGAGGACTAATTGGCCATATTCAGAAACAGGCAATAAAATCGGTTTGCAAAAATGAGACGGGTGAAGTGTTTAAGAACAAGGCCGCTTGTTAAAGGGGGGGGGGGCAGACAACACTAAAGGAGGCGGGCTCAGAGAGGGCCCGTACCGCCAATATTTTCTTTTCAAGACTGGAGAAGACATGAAAAATTCCCAGAAAGGCAGTGCCGGATTAACCACGGGGCCAACCGGGCCATGGCCCGGGGCCCCCGACTCTGGGGGGCCCCCAAGTGGCATGAAATTTATATTATATATAAATTAAATATATAATATAAATATAATATTTTATAAATTAAATTTCGACGGTATAAACGTGTAGCTTTTCTTCCAAAATAAAAATTTATCTTATACATTTTTCAAAATTAACTTTCGAAACACACTTTATTAACTGTAAAGTGTAGAAAAAAATTTAGTGAATAACACAAATAGTGGAAATAAAAGATGTCAGTTAGTAACGAGTTTTAATAAAGGAACACTAAATTTGAAAACTCCTTTTCTTCTTTTGGTCTAGTAAGCTGCCAGAGTCAGACCTAACGAAAGAAAGTGACGGCAACTGCACATTAATTTATGGTTCAAAGTAAGTCCAACAGGTGACGGGGTGGGGTCACAGTATCGTAGAAATTTTAACTTTAAAAAGGTAATTTTCTTCTCTGAAATGGGAAAAGAAACTCTGAAAATCTGGCAACACTGGTCGAGTATACAAGGCATATGTGACTTACTTCGTTTACACTATCACACAAGCATCATAACAATTCCGAAAGTTTAGTACCTAGCTTATGCTTTAAGGCTGAAGGTGAGTAGGCCCCCAGAAATAAAATTTATCTACGCCACTGCTAATGGCCTATAGGGCACATAGACCTGTATGGGCTAGCAAAGGTTTTTGTTATTATTATTTTATTTGTTGATGTGTTACATTTTTAACTTGCATATGAGTGCAAGAACATGCATATAAGTGCACTGAAGCAGACAAGAAAGTTATGAGAACACGTAAATTTCTTCCTTCGTTCTTTTACCGTAAACTCCCAAATGGAGAAGAAACTAAGCGTGATTGGCTTCTCTATTCACCATCCAAAGGTGAAGTGTTCTGCTTCGTTTGTATGTTGTTTTGTCCTAAACAGATGTGTACTGGAACATTCTTCTGTGGGAGTTACAGTGATTGGAAACATGCTTCAAGATCCCTCTCAGGCCATGAAACGAGCATCGAATATAGAAAAATCTGTTTACGTACATGAGGCGATGCAGAGAACAAGGACGAACAGACACGGAACTTGAAATCCATATGAACAAAGAAAGAGATTATTGGAGAGAAATATTGCGAAGAGTGGTCGAAGTCATAAAATTTTTAGCATAGAGGGGTCTACCATTTAGAGGTGACGAGGAAAGATTTGGATCAGCAAAATAGGAATTACATGGGAACCTTGGAATTAGTTAGCAAATTTGACCCGTTCTTAGATGAGCATATTAAAAAATACGGAGTGGCAGGAAAGGGTAACGTGTCCTATCTTTCGTCAACAATATGTGATGAGTTCATTAACGTCATGGGTCAGAAGTTGTTAGCAGCAATTGTGGATGAAGTGAAACAAGCAAAGTACTATTCGATATCTGTGGACTCTACGCCTGATGTATCTGGCATAGATCAACTGACTTTCATAATTAGATATGTAAGAAGTGACGTCTCTGTAGAAAGGTTTTTAAAGTTCATACCAATTTATGGACATAGTGCTAAAAATCTTTTCAATGCAGTTACTGGACTTCTGAAGGAAAACCAAATTTCCCTGTCTAACTGCAGAGGTCAATCTTACGATAACGCGTCTAACATGAGCGGCAGGTGCAATGGACTTCAAGCCAGAATCACGGTGGAAAACACTTTGGCATTATTCATGCCATGTGCAGCTCACGCCTTGAATCTTGAGGGTGTCAGAGCAGCTGAAAGCTGCAGAGAAGTTGCTGCATTTTTTGACTTCGTACAGAATCTGTACACCTTTTCTAATTCCTCAACGCATCGATGGGAAATTCTCTCATCCATGTTAGCTTCAAAAAAGAAAATTCTGAAAAATTTATTTGATACCCGGTGGTCTGCTAGAGCAGATGCAGTCATAGCCTTGAAAGAGAGCTACCCAGCTATTGAGGCAACATTAAATTCCATGTCATCAGACTTGTTTGAATCATCTGAAACGAGATTGAAAGCTGAAGGCCTAAAACAGTATATGAAGAGATTTGAGACACTCTTCCTCACATACTTTTGGTGTGATTTATTGAGAAAAATTAATAAAGTCAATACTTCTCTGCAAAAATCAACTGTAACATTGCATGTCGCCGTGCAACTCCTGGAATCTCTCACATTGTATATTCAGGAGAAGAGGGAAAGCTATGATTGGTATGAAGCCTTGGCCACATCAGAGAAAGAGCTTAATTACCAGGATTCTAGATTGACATTTTATGATAACGAAGGTACCCTAGATGTTGTTTTATCTGGTAAAGAAAAGATGAAGATTGAAACTTTCCTTCCTGTGGTAGACAGTTTAATCAATAACTTGGATGCTCGATCTAAAGCTTACTGAAACATCTTTGAGATTTTTGGATTCTTTGAGGATCTGCTTTTCTTAGAGGAAGAATCTGTAAGAAAGCATAGTGAATGTTTTGCAAAAATATACAAAGATGATGTTGATGGAATAGAACTTGCAGAAGAATGCATCCATATCAAAGTATACATTAATGCAAATTATTCTGAGACAGCAGTGCTCTTGATGGACATCTCTGCTGATGACGAAGAAGAGGAGAGTGATGAAGACGATGAGGGAGAAACTGGTTCCAGATCCATCGAGTTCCAGATGAGATACATACAGGAGAAAAGAAGGAGACTGAACCTACAAAACCTTTACAGCTATATGCATGAAAGTGGAATTTCATCTGCTTTCCCTAACATAAAAATAGGGTTGCGAATATATAGTTGCATGATGGTTTCCAATGCAAGTGGTGAACGTTCATTTTCGAAGTCAAAAATTATAAAATCCGAAAAACGCAGTGTGATGAAGCAGGAGAAATTAAACGACCTAAGCATTTTAAGCATTGAAAACGAGTTACTTAAAGTAATGGACTTTAACGATGCAATTGATGATTTTGCTACTAAAAAGTCAAGAAAAAAGACTATGTAAGCCAGAATGTGTCTTGAGTCTTCTTGTAACTTGTTTTTCAACAAATCGTTATGTCACAGTCTCATTTTTATATTTTAATATCCCCCCTTATATATTGTAAAGAATGTAAACATTTGATGTCAAAAACGAATTAAATATTCGTTGGAATCATCTAACTGGTGATTATTAAAACAATTTTAGCCATTTGTACATATTTAAGTATACGTTTTACAAGTTAGTACTATTACTGTACGTATATTATTGCGAAGAAAGAAATTTGCAAAAATTACAGTGAACAGGGGCCCCCACTCTAAGTTCTGGCCCGGGGCCACAGATATGCTTAATCCGGGTCTGCAGAAAGGTATCAAATAAAGAGGGGGCCCGTAATAAAGGTTTGTAGGGAAGCCCATAATTTCTATGGGCGGCCCTGGCTGCTGCGATTGTAATGCCAGCGGTACCAACGTAGATATCTTCTTTAGAATATAAGCGTACTCTCGCATCGAAATGAAGGCGCCGCGGAGCCTCCTTCGATATCGCATATACATATAAGAGAAAGGCATAATCAAAATTACTTCGCACCAAGCGCCAAAAGAGTTGTTGCGGCGCTGATTAAACAATGCGCAATTAAAATGGCAAATTCGTTTGGTGATGATAAAGCTGTCAAAAACTTCGAAACGGGGTCTCTTTCCCACCGGACTGGAAAATTGTAGAAATAAGTGGCAAACCTGATATGCAGCTAAGTAAAGAAATTAAAAAGTGTATAATTTTCAATCGCGTTGGATGAAAGCACTGACATTACAGATGTATGTCAGCTCTATTGATTTTTGTAATGACAGTTAATGATCATATTTTCCTCAAAGAGGAATTTCTCGATCTAGTGCCACTCCCTACTGTAGTGCGAAAAGCTCAGATATTTGCAATGCTCTGGTGTCGGTTGTAGATAAGTATGGTGGGTTTTTCAAATGTTCCTGCATATTCACTGATGGTGCAAAATGTATAACTGGAAAAAACACGGGCTTAGTAGGGTTGCTGAGAATAAATGACTTCAACACTCCTGTCTTGCACTCATTAGGAAATTCTCTGCAGCAACAAGGTGAATGAGAAGAGAGGTGATGAAGGATGTTACCTGAATAGTGAATTTAATTAGAGGTGGCAATCAAGCTCAAAGCAGCAGGAAGTTGGTGAAATTTCTCCAGCAACTTTCTGTAGAATTTTATGATATTACCCTATATTCTGAAATTCGCTGGCTAAGTGCAGGTAAAACTTTTAAAGCATCTTCTACCATAAGAAATGAAAATTTCCAGTTCTCAGAAGCTAATACAAAAAATAACTTTGATATCCTTTAAAAACATAAAAATTAAGAATAGCTTTGCACATTAGCTTTTTTTCTTTTTCTTTTTTCACAAACATCGCAGAACATCTGAATAACCTCAATTTAAAGTTTCAAGAGAAGAAACAAAATATTTGTCAGATGATGAGCCGTATTGAATCCTCCATAAAAATTTAGAAAGATCAATCATGTATAAAACAGTGATTATGAAACACTTTCTAACTGAAATGCAATTTTATGCAAACATCTTTAAAATGGGATGCATTCAGTCCTGACATTTTTTAAATAATCACATTATACTACTACTTAAAAATTTGAAACTTCATCGAAAAATATAATTCTAATTACACAAAATGAATTTTATTCAAATGGCGTCATCGAAATATAAATTATCTGCATCCTTATGTAACATTAATGTATATTTCATTCATATGACTTATATTCCAGATTCCAGAGTTAAATTTTGCGTGAAAAAAAAGTCAGCAATTATTATATAACTCATCTTAAAATCACTTGATTTGTTTATGTTTACATCCTGAAGGTCGACTTTACCTTCTTGTTTACATTCTGTCTGCTGCAGTTCAGCGATTAAATTAGGCTTCGTTGTGGAAATAAAATTTAGTGATCATTTGAAATAAAAAATATTGTAATTGCGTTGGCATAGAATTTAGATACCCAAATAATACGCAAAAATAAAGCGGTTTCATGACGAATGCAACATTAAATATAAATTTAAACGATCTTAAAACATCACGATCTTTACACAGCGAAAAAAATAGATACTATATTTCATTTTTAAAATGAGTCACCAGACCTCTTCATATAATATGGGTGTAATTATTAATTCAATTTTTTATTTGATAAACTACCCAACATATTTTGCTCGAAAAATTTTTCCACATTTTATGTGATAATTTGAATATTTCCTAAGATTTTCATAAAGTCATTTTTACGGCTGATATTGTGCGAACGGACAGATAGACAGACAGAATGACCATAGTCATAAACACTTTTCAACTGTGCTGGAAAGCGTTAAAAGAGTGACAAATTTTGAAGAAGATATAAAAAAAAGTAAGATCAAAATTCTTCAAATTATGCGATGAAATCAAAAGTCAATTGACGTACGTCGATGTGATACAATTTGGCCAATATGTTGCTATAATTACTAAACTGAGGGAAGAATTTGAAGAACGATTTTTGAACTTTAACAGCTTCAATACCCTATTCCAACTTTTTGTAGATCCTATTTCAGCCAAGATTGAATATCAAGATTCTGAATATTAAATGGAACTTTGCGAGCTTCAAAGCGATTAATTGCTATCTTCAAAAACCATAGTTTGAAGTGTGAACAATGTTGGAAATTTGTAACGCCTAACCTTGTATCCCAAGCTTCACAACTTTAGAAGTACGTACATTTGCAAATGTGCTTTCTCGACAATGAAAATGTTGAAATCGAAACTGAAGAATAAGTTATCTCAGGAAGCCTTGAAGTCCGGTCACTGAATTGTGACAACAGAGATGGAAGCAGAACTCCCTGCCCCAGTCAATGAGCATACACTGGTCAGTGCTCTCATTGAATCAAAGATAAACAAGAAAGATTAATCATCAGAATAAAGCATTGATTATGAAACACGATGGAATTTTATTTAAACATCCCTAAAATGCAATACATTTAGCGGTTATATGTTAAAAATTATCAACTACAATAATTTATTTTACTCGGAAACTTAAAACTTCATTAAAAAAGGAAATACTATGAATCGTCTGCTTCTCTATGTAAGATCAAGGAAGATTTCATTCAAATGACTTATATTCCAGATTCCAGAGCTAAATAATTTTGCGTGAAAAAAATTCAGCAATTCTTATACAACTCATCTTACAAGCGCCTGATTTGTTTACATTCTGCATACGCTAAAATTAGGCATCATTGTAGAAATAATCAAAGTTTAGTGATCATATATTGCATTTGCATGGGCACAGAATTTAGATACAAAGATAATATGCAAAAATAAAGCGGGTTTAGGACGGATGCAACACTAAATATAAATATAAGCGTTTCTGAAAAATCACGATTTTCACTAAGCGAAAAAAACAAGAAAGATCAATCATGCATTTGCATAAAGCATTGATTATGAAACACTTTCCAACTTCAATGCAATTTCATTTAAACATCTCTAAAATGCGATACATTCCTCAGTAATATTTAAAAAATTATCATATTTCAAACTAAAACTTCATCGAAAAAAATGAACTTCATTCAAATGGAGGCATTGAAATGTAAATTGCCTGGTTTAAACATCTCTAAAATGCGATGCATTCCTCGGTAATGTTTTTAAAGTTATCATAATACTACAACAATTTATTATATTTGAAAACTTCATCGAAAACAACTGAAATTTATTCAAATGACGCCATCGAAATATAACACGCCTGGCTCTCTCTATAAAACCAGCATTTCATTCATAAACATTTTTCCATTCATTTTATTCATCACGATACTATAATAATTTATTTTATTTAAAAACTTAAGACCATGGAGGTGCAAGTAATTAAACTCTATGCTTAAAACTTCATAGAAAAAAATCGTCCTTCTCTCTGTAAAATCAATGAATATTTCATTCATATCAGCTATGCAGACTCCATGCGCTAAGTAATTTTGAGTTAAAGAAATGCAGCAATTCTTATACAACTCATTCTACATATTTTGCTGTTTACATTTTCCATAAGTGAAAAATAGGCTTCGTTGTAGAAATAATCAAATTTGGATGATCATTTAAACTCAGATATATTGTAATTGCATTGTTTCAGTATGTATATGCACAGAATTAAAGCAAAATTTAAGCGGTTTTAGGACGGATGCAACACTAAAAATGAATTAAAAAGAACTTAGAAAATCACGATTTTGACACAAGATGGATGCCATGTTTTATTTTGAAGTGGGTCACGTGATCTCTTCATATAATGGTCACGTGATCGCTTCATATAAGTGGTGTAATTATTATTTTAATTTTTATTTAAAAAACAATATATTTGACTGAAATTTTTTTTTATATATTTTATGGGATAATTTGAATATTTCTTAAAATTTAGAAACAATTTGTGAATTTTAAATCCGCTTAAAAAGTGTTTGAAAAATTAGGTCACATAGGGTTCAATGTATTTCATTCTTTCAACCCGGGTTCAATCCAAATCTAATTGGGTGGTATTATTCATTTATATTCCCATAGGTCTCACAGACCGTCTGAGCAACATACTAAAATTTCATTTTGATTAAGTCATTTATACAGCAGTTATCGTGCTAACGGACAGACAGACAGAATGAACAAAGTCATAAACACTTTGCAACTTTGTTGTAAAATGTTAAAAATGGAAGCCATATTTTATTTTGCAATGAGTCACGTGATCTCTTCATATAATGTGGGTGTAATTATTATTTCAATTTTTATTTAAAAAACTACTTTACATATTTTGATGAAATTTTTTTTACACATTTTACGTGATAATTTGAATATTTCCTAAAATTTTCAAAGCAATGTTTGAATTTTAACTCCGCTTAAAAGATGTATGAAAAATTAGGTTCCATATAGAGTTCAATGTATTTCATTTTTTCAACCCGGTTTAAATTCAAAACTAATTGGGTGATATTATTCTTTTACATTCCTATGTGTCCCACAGACTGCCTCAATAACATACTAAAATTTAATTTTGATAAAGTCATTTTTACAGCAGTTATTGTGCGAACGGACAGACAGACAAACAGAATGAACAAATTTGAAACACTTTACAACTATGTTGGAGAGTGTTTAAAAACAAAACAAAACCAATAATTACTTTTAAGTTACAAATTTAAATGGCTTGTTGCAAATATTGTTTAATAAAGATTGACAACATTTGTATAAATACATGTACTTTTAGGCTATAATAATAATATAAAAAAATAATTTGGCCCGCGAATGAAAAATAGTAAAAACATCTGAAAAAGCGTTGGATCACACTGAGAGGGCTAATCGATATCTAGGTTATAGTATTCAGAGACTGGACATTAATCAAATTGGATTAATTTACTGGGCATTAACCAAATTTTACCAAAAATTAGTAGCATGCTGCGGAATGCAGCTAATATCGAATGCATTCCATTTTTGGAAAAGAAGGTAAAGCTGATATTCTGAAATAGATTCTATGATTGCAGAATACCTCAAAAACCGTAACTGTAGATTAACGTTGCAGATAACTGCCCCAATGCCCAGCGGCGCTTGAACTTGATCTTGACCAGCAGCTGATAAAGAGTATAAGTTCCGCGACAGACATTTGAATCGTGACGCTCGTTTTCCAGATTACGTAATCTCAAGGTCAGTCGCCACCGGAAAAAAAAGATAAATAATTACAGGGTGTAACCATCGAGGTATACTAACTCGTTGGGTGTAACCCGCACATGTGATAGTCCGATGCATGTGGAACTATAAAACGGTTTATTATTAATTCAACAGATGCTAGAGATCTCAAGGAGAGGGTGATAAAATGTCATTTAGAAAAAGCACTGAGCGTAATTTATTGATGCTTTTAGTAAAAAAAAAAAACAGTTTTATAATTTATTAATGCTAGGAGTATTCTAATAAGAATGGGAATATGACTCTGTAAAACATTGTTTTCAGCCTGCGTGGTTGTATTTTTTGTTGTACATTGAATTGACTGAATTTTGTGACAGACGTTATATAATATTCTAACTGTTAAATAATATATTTTTGATGTGAATAACATTTCTGCTTGGGGTTTCTGTGTCGGAAATCGGAGCGTTACGAAAAATGTAAACAATTAACTATAAAAAATAAATATGAATAGTAAACGACAAACATATGCATTACAAAATTTTGTTTCTAAATCTATTTTAGTTTTTAAAAAGCTCGTGTAGTTTTCGAATAATCGTCAAGTTAAAGAAGATTGAACATTTTCAAGTCTGTAATGCTTATATCTCAAAAACTGAAAGTGCTAGCTAGCTATGAACAATAAAGCAAGAATTTATAGCTCTAAAAGTGATTATAATGTCAATAGTTTAGTATTTTAACCTGGGGTTTCTAATGCTTGTGAAAGCTGTAATACTTAAAACGTCACGAGTGTTGCAGCTTAATGTGTTTATTTACTCCTTGGTGAAATATTAGCTCACAAGCACGAAATATTTTATTTTATTTTAAAAAAAAAATTACGAGGTTGAATGAACTTGGAAACGTTAAATATGTTTAACGATTGGGGAGGTTTGAATAGAATAGATGGAAATATACGTATTCAAGTATACTTATTTATGTGCAGCCAGGCAAGTTTATAGATTAACTTGAATGTAAAATCTCGTCAGATATATTGTAAAAGTTTATTATATATATATATATATCGAAAAGCAAGTTAGTAAAATAATTCGGTAAATCGATCTCACACGCTCCCCCCCCCCCCCCCCTAATTTCGACATATTAAAGTTTCACTGTATATGAAAAAAAAAAATGAGTTTTTAATTTTGATTGCTTTAAGGGTGAGCGTCAATAAATCTTCTGCCCTATCCGCGCTTTGTTAACTTTTGCAGAACACGATTTTCGCCGAAATTCTGCTCAAACAGTTGCGAAATATTTTCTGAAAGATAAAATGCAATGCTTAAATTATATTAAAACTAAATTTAATACTCAATAAAATATAGAATATATTTTTTATTTTAATCCAAAATATTTTGGGTGCTGCCATCTGATGTCGTAATTTAATTCATACCGACTATTTTTATTTTTTAATGAACATACTTTAAAATATCTATTCCTTCTAATACAGTATTAAATACAACAACAGATCATATATAATAATGTCACAATCACGGAAAGGTCATTTCTCATTCTATAAATTTGATAAGGGAATCTCAATGTACATCACTGAGGACTGCAGCTTTGTCTGAGTCCAAGTTCAATTACCTTTCCGTGAGTGTGACATTATTATATATGATCTGTTGAAATTTTAAAAGAATGGGTTAAGAAGTCATTTGTGTTTAGGTTGTGCACATTTTTTTTTTTTATGTAGCACTGATGCATATTTCAATCAAGTGTAGAGTTTTGTGACAGAAATTTGCAAAAAAAATTCTTATTCTGGACCAAAACTGAAAAGGCGTAAAAAATTCCAAGTGAATTCGGAGGCGGTGAAAAAAAATCCCAATGTTGATGTTAAATCATATCACAGAATCAATATTCAATATGAAATTATAGATTCAGTATCTAATGAAATAGAGACAAGATTTAATGAGAACAATATATCTGTTTTGTTTGCCCTTAGTTCAGTATTATCCGGATCAGATGTCGAAAAAGAAAAAGAAAATGTTTCAACCATATGCAAAATATATAACTTCCAGAAAGAGGAATTTCTATGTGACTTGCGACTGTTTTATTCATTGGTGAAAAATAGAAGCATAGACCATCCCAATTTTAAAAGTCGCCTGGATTACTTTAAAGAGCGGAATTTAAAAAATGTGTTTCCTGTCATAACATTATTAGTAAAATTATTTTTGACTGTGCCAATCATTTCAGACAGTTGTGAAAGGTCTTTTTCGTACCCCAGAAGGCCGAAAAATTATTTTCGCAGTACAACGGGACAAGAAAGACTTTCATCTTTAGCTGTTTTAGCTGTAGAACAAGATATACCACTGGATTATGATGATACTGTAACAAATTTTTCTCTTCTTCCAGACTCTAAGAACCGGCTTTTAAAACTTCAATAGAAGGTAAATAAATATAGATATTTGTATTTAGAAAAGTTATGTTAACAACAATTATGTTAACACAATTATGTACAAAAATTATGTTAACAACAATTATTTTTCTCAACATCAATTCAATTTTGTGATTCCCCCCCCCCCCCCCCCACTGTTAACAAAAATTTTATTTATTCCATATTGTGGATTTTCATACATACAAATCTAGCACCCCCAAATGAAATGCTGAAATGCCGCCCCTGTCCTGAACTATACTGAGATCCCCAGTAATAATGTGTCCATGAGAGGAGTTGACATAAGGGGTTAGATTATTATCGCTGCATACACATGATGTAAGGTCATTGGAGTTTAATGTCCTAGAAACTTCATTGTAATTGTAAATAGTTCTACCAATTGGTAAATTATATTTGAATGATTTTTGTATTTTGATATCATTTACTGGTAACAAGTGCTGATGTTTTGCAAATAAATTATTGAAGTTAAGAGAATTAAGAATAGGGTGTTTAAAAGAAATTACACAGTAAGCTATTTTAGTATGTGGATTTGGAGTAGGTGGTAATTTAAGAAATTTGTACGTGAAAGAAGCAAATCATAAAATAAATGTTTAAAATGCTCATGAGTTAATTTTAATTTTAAAAAATTAGTATATATATATATATATATATATATATATATATATATATATATATATATATATAATTGAAGATTTTTATGATTACTTGTAATATATATATACCCGAGAAATACCAAAGAAAATTGCTTGTAAACTGAAGGTTTTTGCAAATCAGAAGCCTAGTGTAGCACGATGAGCTATGCAAGAAGTTTGGAAATTGAATAAATGGAATCTAGTGAATATAAAAGGAATAAAATGAATATGAAAAGCATTTCTGAAACCATGTACGTTATCAAGGGCCATACATGTTTCATTAATGCTGATTCTACGTTTCTGTTTACACAACTGTAAAATGTATTACAGAAATAATGTAAATATGAAATAATGTAATGTATTACAGAATGTATACAGAATGTATACAGAATAATGTAATGTATACAGAAATAATGTAATGTATTACAGAATAATTATATATATGTATATATATATATATATATATATATATATATATATATATATATATATATATATATATATATATATATATATATATAGTAATAATGTTAATTTTTTAGATTTAAATCTTTTTATTGATCCTTCTAATAGAATTGTTACAAATTTATATGATAAAAACGACTATTATAATTTTAATATTAATAAATTCTTGCCATTTAATTTCTGTAACTCGATTCAATTGTTTAGAAATATTATACTTAATCAGCTTTTTAGAATTTATAGATTATCTGATACAAAATTTCATGCTATGCATATAAATAATCTCAAAATTATCAGCAATTTATATAACTATGCCTCTTATTTAGTAAATGGTATTGTTAAAAAACTTAGAATAGCTGGATTTTTATAATTCTTTTCATAGTATCTTATAGTTCTATTCATAGTATCTTATATTAGCCAGACAACTCCATTCTCTTGTATTATTAATACTTTTATTTTTACATCCTCTTCCACGTCAGCATTACTATTATTAGCCCCACCTTTTAGTAGCTCTTTTTGTATATTATTACTTTTTCTTACCTTTTCGCTTTACTGTTTTTCAATTCTTACGAATAGCAACAGTAGATCATTTTTTTTTTCTTTTTTTTTTACGAATGGCAACACTGGTCTCTTCATTCAGAGTTCCCGGTTTCGACTTGTTTGTACATATGCTGTGCATTTTCCAGGTATTCATGTTTTATTTTTTATTCCTTCTTTATGTATGTCGTCCAAGTAGAAATAGTTTATAGATATAATCTATCTATTTCTTCAGAAACATACATATTTTGTGTTTGCTTCGTCAAAATACTTGGACTTGAAAACGAATTTTACGAAGTGAACATTTCCATTTTTTTAGGCTTTGCCCTTTTTCCACGTGTATAGTGATATAGCTTGATTTTTAAGTTTTTCTTTATCCGTTTCCATACCATTGAATTTTGTTGATTTTCTATAACTTGATAACTCGTGTTTTGTACTTTTTTCCATTTGATTGATGATTTGCTGTTATATTTTATTCTGTGGGTGTTTTAGAAAGTTAGGTTTATCGTGTTGCAGCTTCTTACTTTTCGTTCATTGGATTTTCAAACTACTATTATTATATATACATATATATATATATATATATATATATATATATATATATATATATATATATATATATATAAATATATATATATATATATAATTATTTTATATTATTCTAAACGCTTAATTATAAAATAAACTACGTGCAAAATAAATTATATATATTAACTTTGTCAGACTATGTCAATAAAAACAAAATATCTTTGAGAGATAAAATCAAATGACGTAAACGAATTAAACTAGAAAACCGAAACGAACGATAATTTCAAGGAATCCTTCATTGTACAATGCTGTGGCAACACAAAACATACGACGAGTTGTCGATAACTTCAGTAATCTCAGTTTGAGTCAATTAAGAATAATTTTGACTGTGTCAGATGGTGCATTTAGCAAGTAAAGAGAAAACTATCGGAAGCGGGTAAAAGAAAGAAAATATTCGGAAACAGAAAAAGCGCGAAGACGTAAAGCGCCGGATGACTTGCATCATGTACAAGCTGACTTTTCATTGGATCTTCTGAAGAACCGGGAGCTATATTTGGCAACTTATCTCTCTATACTTAGATCAGTGAATGACCCACATGGATCGCGTGGCATTTAGCATTTGTTTGTATCATGCATTCCTTTTAGTGTCAGGGTTGAAAGTTGAAACATTTGAGGTTTAAAGACTAACTTAAAAAATGGAGATAGCCTGTAACGTTGATAAAGTATTTATGATTCATTCATTCTTGATTCATTCATTACGTTGTGGACGTTGGGTAATTTATAAAAAAGTATGACAAGCAACTCATATATATATATATATATATATATATATATATATATATATATATATATTATAATAATATTAATGCAAATTGCCAGTCATCAAGCTAAAGATAATCAACAAATATCAATGGAATGGAATCGATAATTGAAAAACAAATAAAACCAACTACACACATAAAGATAGAAAAATAATAAAGGAAACAAGAATACATGGAATAAAAAAACTGCAAGTATGCTAAGCATTGGAGACCAAAATGAAGAGACCAGTGTTGCCAATCGCAATATTTTATTTCGATCGATTATGTTTTTCCCCCACGAGAAATGTTCAGGAATACTATCACCAGGGAAAATTTACCTGTTACTCTTTGCAATGTTACTCTAATAGGGGAAAAGATAAACCATAAAGATGGAAATAAATTTATCGTTTTATTTAAGATAAATAAATTCATTAATCCAGAAAAATATGTGAAATGTGAGGATCCACCAGACTTTCTTATACATTCATATTCCATATTATTTTGGTCCACTTATATCATATAATTTGTATAAAAGAAAAAAAAAATCCTCAAGAAATTCTTGAAATGTCTCTGGTTACGGGCTCATTTTTCTGCTATAAATATCTGTAATTGATGCTAAAATCGTCTATTGATATTTTCAGTGTAGATACCATATGCTCGTATTATAAAATTTTGGCACATAAATCTTGTTTTAATGAAGGAAGCTAGTCGCTGTTATTGAACACCCTGCAGTGTCCATCGGAACTGCCCTTTATCAATGAAACCGATTACTGAATTATTGTAAGGACGCTATCTGTCTTAGAACGCACTGAAAAAATCTTTCTTTTACTTTATTCATGCTGAGAAACAGCTGGAAAGAGGAGGTAACATGCATTAATGTCGGGGGCATTAATGTTAATCACGAAATAACCTGCAAAAACAAGAGTATCATCCATTAGTGATCGCGTGACTACTGATTGTAAAAATGACCTTTATTTTTTGGTCCGTGTTCATTTTTTTTTCTACCTATCCTGCACTCTTTCTCCAACGCGGTTTTCCGTAAAAATCCCAAATTCGACAGTTTTGGGTAAAAAAATACTTTTTATCTATACAACAGAAAACGAGCTTTTTCCATCTTTCAAATTTAATGGATAATATGCATCACGAGCTGCTTTATTGCAGTACCAAATAACCACGAGCGGAGCTAGAACGAGCTTAGAATGACTAAGTACTCTAAAAGTTGCATTAATACCTTCAGAAACTTTTTAATTGTATATGTTGATAACTGCACATTTCAACTGAACTCCTGACTTTAAAGAGGTTTTAGTCCCCCCCCCCCCCAAAAAAAAAAAAAAAAAATTATAATCTTAGCTCCATTTATGCACAAAGTCGTTTTTCCTGTAAGTAAAATAGGGAAATGCCAGGACCCAAAATAATTATAAAGGATCCATTTCCCTTACCTCCTCCATATTTCGTACATTTTTTGGAATAGCTTTTTTCCTTTCCTTAAAGAGGTTTTAGCATCCCCTTAATTAATAATCTTAGCTCCACTTATACACAAAGCCGTTTTTACTGTAAATAAAATAGGGAAATGCCAAGAGCCGTAAATAATTGTAAAGGACCCATTCCCCTTACCCCCTCCATACTTCGTAAATTTTTTGGGCTAGCTTTTATCTTTCCCTTAAAGAGGTTTTAGCACCCCCTTAATTAATAATCTTAGCTGCATTTATACACAAACCCGATTTTACTCTCAGTAAAATAGGGAAGTGGCTGGAACCTCAAATAATTATAAAGAACCCATTTCCCTTTCTGTTATCGATATTTCGTACATTTTTTTTTTTTTTTTGGAATAGCTTTTATTCTTCTCGAACGGTACTTTTGGAACCCCCCAAACTGCTTAAACTCTTAATGTGCAACAAACTGCCACACTAGGAGCTAGGACAAATAATAAAAACAGTAAATCAAAAACCTCGAACCTCCAACTATGGACCAATGAAATAATGTCACAGTATGAAGATAAGAACCACACCTAGAGATTGGAGATTAAAGGCGCTTCGCGCCTGGTGCTCTGTTCTGGACGAAACTCTATGAAGGTACTTTTGGACCAGAGAAACGAGTTTCATAACACTCATACTGAGTTTCAAACATAAATCAATTGATTTTCTCATTGCATAGGGCACTTCATCTGATTCGTCAAAAATGTCGCGGTCATTTCAACAATAGAATGGAATACATAGTATGTTGAAGACCCAGACCGTCCGACTCGTCCAGAGGACTTAGAGTAACAAGATGGACGGCCGGGAAGGGAATACATAGTATGTGAAACATGGAAAGTAAATTACATCTCCGCCGCTGTTCAAATAAACTCCAAATAAATTAAAAACAAATTCCAGTTATCTATGAATTAGCGAATAACATACGCTTTTTGGAAGGGAAAAGCACACCTGGAAAACCCATTCACAATTCACAGCTGATAAGAAGAAACCGCTGTCAAATAGAGGTAGCTTTCCACTTGGCATCGTTTCGGAATCGCATTTGGCGAGAGCTCTTTTCCGTATGTAGCAACCCCGCACAACACCTGAAAGAGCGTCTGCTCGAATGGAAGACTTTACTTCAATCAAAGTAATGGAACGCGTAAAATTATAAAATCGGAGTGCATGTCGTCCGCTCAGTGTCAGACCCTGATATTGGCCGTTTTATTATTTAAAAATTTTATCTATTTTTATTCGTTTCCCATCACGTGAAATAAATTGATGAGAGAATGTGGGTGTTTGGCTACGGATCGCTGATTTGGAATCCCGGTTTCGAGTACCTGGACAGCAAGGTCGGCTTCATCAAGGGCTACGTTCGTCGATTTTGGCAGGGCAATGACTTTCACAGAGGAAACCCGGATAAGGTAAGGTTTATTTATTTTACATTTTAATTTTAACCGCCGTGTAGTTTTTCTTGACCGTAATGCCGCAGCCACAACAAATAAAAGGTCAGGAAAATATTCGATTGCAATAATTTACTGTAAATCTTGTTAGATCTTTAGGTGACCTTAGTAAATAACCAGACTGAAATGGGGGGCCTTCCTGTTTAGTTAATTGGTTTCTGCATATTTATCATCTATTTCTTACATTTTCCTGACAATTTGATTGAAGGAATGTATTTAAAAAAAAAAATGAATCAGTGTGTTTATAAACACTGTTTACATTCGTTTGTTTACAAACATGTTGTTTTGCAATACATATACAGTTGAATAGTCAGTACTCTGGTTTTCCACTCAGGTGTAGACTGTAGAGGGGGGAGGTCATAATCCCAACATTAGAAACATAAAAACATTGGTTCTCTATTGAACCCCCCCCCCCCCCCAATCCCGTTGGTTACATGACATTTACCACTGTAAACCCCCATTCTTAAGTAGAAGGTTTTTTGATTTGTCATAGGCTCCATGATGGCATTACGTGTACAATTAGGCCCCCCAATTTTCTCAAAATATTTTGGACGTGAATGTGGTGCTCTACACCAGCGAGTGCTTTTCAAACTGTTTCGGTGGCAGAACCCTTTTAAAATGTAATTTGATGTCGGAGCCGCAAAATGAGAATAAGTCTATTGTAGTCCAAATTATGCATTCAACTTTTACACGTATTTGTTAATATTTAAAAAAATTCACACAAAGCTAATCACGTCACGGAACCCCAAGGGTTCCATGGAACACACTTTGAAAAACCCTGCTCTATAAGATCTTCATCAGTCTACTTTACTACAACTCCGATATCACTATCCCAACTGTCTCCCATGAGGGCTCTTTCTTCTGAAATTAATTCTAAGATTAATTCGGCTCGAATCAATTGAATATTTGAGTTGTCATGTGCACTGTGCTATGGATCATAATTGTATGTCTCGAAGAATCCACCCACGACCTAATCCTTTAAATCAAGCCTAAGAAAATTATATGACTACAATTGTTTCAAGGGCGTTATAAGCCTCATCATTGGATAGAAAGTAATGATTACTGGTCAAAGGATCAAATACAACTGCAATGTAAAACAGGCAAAGAAACAAACGAGGGAGAGCACCTAAAGAGGCAAGAGGCATATCGGTCCCAATTCAAAATCTAACAGAAAAATCTATTTTTTATCTAATAAATTTGAGAATTTTTTTTTTTATTATTTAGCTAGATTTTGAATTATGTCTACTGTATCGATTTTAATGGTCGATCCGACACTTTGGGGGTCCTTGCTCGTTTGCTTCTTTGCCGTTGTATTTGATCCTTTGATCAGTACACACTGGTTTCGACCTGATGATGAGGTATCACAACGCACCTAAAACACAATGTTCTTTAGCCTTAGTTATGGTAGTTGCATAATTTTCTTATTCTTGCTTTCTATCAAGGAAGTAATAACAATTTGAATTAACTTGTGTTTCGTTAATGTAATGTAAATTTTAGACTGCAGTTTCCGTTAGATCTCTATGATTCTATAGCCAAGATATTATTTTCGGGAGTCTGCAGAGGCCTTCTGTATGACAATATTGGGTTTTTTCTCTCAATATACAGTTAAAATTTATATCATGCAGTCAAAAACTATTTCTCAACTATTCCATTTTATAACTTCAATATTTCATTAAATATCTTATATATTATTAAAAATGAAGTTTTTCTTAAATTTTAAAGAATTACAAATTTATAAATTCCAGCAACAAGAGAGCAAACGTCCTAAATTGACAAACATTAACCTTGATTATTCCGCAGATAAAAGAGATAATAAATATCTCACTGACCCCAAAAAATTTAGTTGTGTACTCCACAGTCAATTTGCCACCTTTACATCAGAGATACAGGTTAATCCACTGTTGTAGAACCTTGCAATTCTAAGTATGTCTATAGATTAGCTGTGCCAAAGATAACTAAGGGTCACCCATACAAATTGTGAGTTCTCTCAACAAAAATTTAACAACCCCCCCCCCCCCTTCATATTTAATTTCCCCTCTTTATGAAATTTTCATGTCTTCGTCTTCCTAAAAAATATTATCGGGGGTCCGGGTAACCCTCTGGACCCCCCCCCCCCCCCTTTAACGGCTTTAACCCATTCCGAGTCAACGATCTTTAATAGATAATTTATATCGGATAACAGTATCTCTTCCTAGAATCTTGTAACTACGAAAACGGGTACCAAACACTATTTTTATCGTATTTTCCGTCTGCCATTCAAAGGACGAATACTTTTATCAGCTGCAGGTGAGAATAACATTCTTTACTGATAATATGTTCACGACGATCGGGAATCATTCGGCCTTAACAAGGACAATCCAGTTTCAAAAACTCTTGATAAGATAGATAGCCTTTCTTTTTATTCAACAAGATTAAATACCGATAATGATCGAAAGGTACGAAAATGGAACATTTAAATTGGTTATTTTACATTTTTAAAACTGTATTAATTTTATTTTGAACTAAGCTGCCTTCGTCGATCAGCCCAGTCGCCTTTTTAAAAAGCTCTTAACTTGCAATTTGCAATATAGCGGCCGACGGCGTATACGAAATTGCTGCATGAGTATTTCAGAAAATCAAAATTTAAATTCCTACTCTATTGAACTGAAAATTACCATAGCAACCCGCCAGGCAGGTGCAGAACAGCAAGTTTTTCCTCCGCCTGACCGGTGAAAACAAAAATCGCCATTACCTCTAACGTGTAATTTAAGTGCCAAAAATCTCCCAGCGAATGCAGAAATTGTTTTCATTGAGAGTTAAAAGAATGAATTTCGATGCAGATCAATTTGAAAGATCGGATTGTGGTAAGTTTCACCAGTGACGGAATTTTAAAATGAATTAATTGCGTGTTCAACGTGCAATTATTCCAGATTCTTTGTAAAATCGAGACATAAATTGGAATATTATGTAACGGATTCCTTTCCAAACTCATTGGATGACGATCTTTCCGATGGCGTTAACATTGAAACTCTGATATTTTCGATCGCTACAGAACCGATTAATGTGAAAACAAATTATTTAATACATACTAGAAATTTTCCACCTTAAATAAATACCTGCATATTATTCGTATAAAGGTTAATTACAACGCAAGAACCGTACATAATTTTAAAATTAGAAACATATAAAGTATTGAAAGATCAACACTGATAGCAAATAAAACAAAGCCATAAACTTCACAATGAACTAACTTTAACATGTTATAACAATATAAAAATATTTGCTACAAATGGAAAACATGCTTCAGGTAAATAATTAAATTATAAATGGATGATTTAAAAAAAATTGTTGACACTAGACAAAACACTGGAATGAAAAAATCTAAATGAACAATTGAAAAAAAAAAAAAAAATAGATTAGTCATCACACATTACTTCGGTTGCAATGGCTGCTGCAAACACCGCAAAAAATTTACTATATTTTTGTCTCGTATATTATCCAACTATTATGCACAGAGTTCATTACAGTTTCACTCTTTGCTAGATCCAATCGAAAACTCAAATATACAAATACGCTTTTTGTCCTCTTCTTCAGTGAGCTGTAATCTGATTTGCTGGATCTCAAGCAGTACTACATCCGCATATTTTCTATAATATATATAGTCTTGTACCACAATCACATCATAAAAAATAGGCCTAAATACTATCTCATTATGAGTACAAATTGGTGGATTTACTTAGTTCAAATAAGTGAAAAAATCATATTTTCATTACAAATTCTATTTACTTCAACCACTACAAACATGACTCCCCCCATCTCATCCTGACTAAAATATATCCCATACAGAAAAAATATATATATATATGTAGCATGTATTTATGTAGTAAAAACACGTATCTATTCCATGGCAATTCTTTACAGCTTATAAATCCCTAAGATTCATAAGAAATTAGTTTCATAACAGAGACACAGTTTTAAATATAAAAGTAAAAAAAAAAAAAATGAAATCCACATTTCCTTTAGGGCTCTAGGATGTACCTCCTCATTTGTACTTTGAATGTCGTGTAGCATGCCGGAAATCTGACTGCACACAGTTGAAGGCCTTGCAAACATACTCTGACAGGATTTTATCAGAAAAATCTTGTTTGAACCAATAAATTAATTTACTGTGCAGTCAGGACCGGCTTAAGGCACCAGCAAAGAAAGCACTTGCTTGGGGCGGCACATTTTAAGGGCGGCATTTCAGTCAACATAAATAAAAAATCTTAAATAAAAAATTCTTAATAAAAAAATATTCTAAATAAAAAAAAAGTAAAAAGTTCTGGGGCGCGAACAACAGCATTTACAAGTGCAGATGTAGGCAAAACAAAAACACTGAAAAATATTAAACATTTGGTCCCAGATAATAAAAGAGTGAAAACGGCTATCATTCATTCTCCCCGTGAAAAAAGAGGCCCAGAGGGCTAAATGGGATCACTTCCAGTATGTCGCCCCTAATTGTTTATCTTGCAACACAAGTAACAACTAATTACTTTAGCGCACAGGGCGTCCAGTACCAGCCATCAACAGTACGTCTAGGGCGGCATATTGACCATTATCTGTGAACTGCAAAAGCTTTTATGTGAAACTGGTTTTTGTTAACTATTCCATGAAAAAATCCGATGAGAGAGGGCACTTTGCTTGAAACGATGGGGTTCCACCTAGAATTGCCGTGCCAGGATACCCATCCTTTGTTAATTATTCTCCTAAGCTCAAATCCGAAAATCATCTCCCCCGATCACCCAGACCCATAAATAAAGGACTTCTTTCACATCTATCCCGAAACAGGTGTCCGCATTGAAAGTAATTAGGAAACTAAACGAGGACAGGTCTCAAAAGACATCTTGAGACATCCGTGGATCATTGTAGAATTTATGGGACATACACCCCCCCATCGGCCTGTGAAACGTGTTTATCAATCATTTTGTTTTGCGAGAGATTTGTTCTGGGGTGAATCAGTTAAGTCGTACGATTCGGTGAGAAATGTCAAACATCATTTTTCTTGCCGCAAAGAATAGTTTATAGTTTTGCTTTCTAAATGTTATACAGTTAAATTTGATATTATTTAAAATATTCATCTAGCATTTCATGCAAGATTAAAATTTAAGGTAAGCAAGATATAATTATTTTATGATTTAAAAATGGTTTCTATTAACATATTAGACCGCCCCCCCCTCCCCCATCAAGGGGATTCATATTATTCTAAATTCCATGTGTAAAATCGGTATATTCTTTAAAACTTGTGGTAGTTTTCGTTATAACGACTTATATACAGCATCTATCGAGTCATTTTTTAGCTAAAAATAATTTAAATTTTACGCACAGATCAGTGTTTGTTTGTTCTTAAGATGTTATATTAAATTTAGCTCCTTGAAAGTTCTTAGAAATTGTTTCCTCGTTTTGCTCAATTTTCAGATTTTTTTTCTGTGTGCGTTTTCCTTAACTAATACTGTATTTATTTTTTCTTAAATTGAAAGTATATATCAATATTACTTACGCTATTTACGGGCAATTTCTATTTTTTTTAATTATTCAAATTTTTGGTTATCAGGATTTCAGCTAAAGCTTTGTTTAATTTGAAAAATAACTACTATAATTTGAATGGGGTAATTTTTAAAACAAAGACAATATTCAACATATTCACATGTCGGTGCTTTAAAACCTCTGTATTTTATAAACTTAAATTCTTTAAACGAAATATATCGGATCATAAAAATGTCATTTACATATATTATATTCTGAGTTTAAGTTATGGAATATAATATTCTTTAGCATTGGAGTATTTACAATGAAAGTTAATAGGGAGGAATTTAGTTTTTAAAATTAATTGGAAATCAATCAAAATTTATTTTCTAAGCCAACTGTCTCACATGTAGAACTCTAATTTTTCTAATTTTTTATTTTAAGTCATCAGAAAAAGATGATGAACCTCAAAGAATTTTCGTTCTTTCTGCTAAATAAGAAGTAAAAGAAAAATACTGTAAATTTCTTAAATTTCTAAATTACTTCAATTATGTTACTATTTAATTGGAAGTTTTAATTTTTGCATTTTAAGCATGTACTTTTCTTATATTTTTTATATTATACTTGCAGTGTGGCGCATAGAACTGTCCTCTTAGAATATTTTTTCAAGCATATATAACAAGCCATATTCTTTCAAAAAATTTTATTTCAGTCGATTGAGTAGTAGTATTGTAATGTTACGAAAACGACATTTGCTCAAATTGCGAATGAGTAGTGAAAAATTAAAAAAATAATAAATCGTGACGTTATTCACTGTATCGAGTAACAACAGCCTGATTATGTTCAAAATTTGACTTCATTTGGTTCAGTAGTTTCGAAGAACAGCAGGGTACCTCGATTTAGCGATAGACTGACCGACAGACTGATCGACAACAAAAAACTAAAGAATATTTATTTTGTGTTTTGTAATTAGTCCCTTCAAAAGCGCATAGATCTTTAAAAATGATATGTGCAAATACTTACTTCTATTTAGCGAGGGAAGTATAATAAATATCACAACAAGAGTTACAAAAATATCCTTTTTATATCTAATTTATTTTCCTGCAACACATAGAAAAGGAAAAGTATTGTGATGGGGATCAAACATCGGACTCTCGGATTTTGATAAATTTATCAGTGTTAAGCATCCTTGAATACTAATTAACCATATTTTAAATGATTTCTGCATCTGTGCAGTTTTTCTTTCAGGACATTTTGTCTGAGGGGAAGAGAGAAAATGAAATCTCAAAGGGGGCAAATTATCTAATATAATTTTAACTACTATATAGAAGTAATTATTATATATATATATATATATATATATATATATATATATATATATATATATATATATATATATGGAAGTAATGAATATGTATAGCAAATACGTATTTAAACATTGCGAGAAAAACTTGCTCCGGCTACACAAGAAGAAAAAATTTAAAATAATGTAAATTGAATTATAACTACAAAATTTCATTCTGAAAATAGTCAATCATGAAATAAAATTGTAAAAATAATTCAAATGCTGCCACATAAGAAGTAGAAACTAGGTTAAATGCACAAAAAGTATTTTGTGAGTTTCTGAATTTATTAGCATTTGGTCCGGTAACATAAAATGTATCGGGCGACGGGGGGTGGGGTGGAGGATGTTTCGGGAAGGGGGTTCGCCCTCCCAAATGTATTTCTGAAAGAAACACCAAGTCTTTGGCAATGATATCTCTATAACAAATCAATAAAATAGAATACAATTCAGTAATACTTCTTCAATCAATAAATATCAGAGATTCATTAATTTTTGGGTGAATGGGACAGAAGAAAGCCATCAATTTTTCGAACTTAAAATAAAAAATAAGATGAGCATGAAAAGTATAATGTTTAAAAATGTTACAAAAATAAATATTTAATTCAATTTTCACTGAAAAGCGAATATTATTATTTATATAGGACGCTAATATACCATTTACAGCACAATAAAATGTGTGTTTTGAGGTATTGCAAATTTTTGATTTAAAATAGACTGTTTTTGCATTATATATACTACTCACTATTGTTAAAGGAATAAATGATTTGTAGGTACTTCTAACTGGAAAGAAATGGACAACATTGTTTAGTAGTTATCATTAGTCGTTCTAGAGATATTAGAAAATTTTACTTTCCTACAGGTAGAGATACATATCTCGAAATAATGAAGCGAGTTACATAATAGAAGCATACCAAATCGGTATCAATAAAATCCTATTGATTTTCAGCCATATCTAGTTATGAGAGAAGCTTTCATTTTTGCAATTGTTTTCTAAAAACGAATAAATATAGAAACTTTGATTTTCGGCTAAATGATTTTATTCATAACAGCTTCAATGGAGGCAAATCATAAGAAATCTTTGATAAATGGGAACTCTAAATTTAAAAAAAAAATCATTTAATTCTACTGCAAAGTACAAAAAAAATTGAACTCAATTTATACAGTTAAACTTGGCAGTGTTATATATATATATATTTCATTTTCTTTCTATTCTTTCATTGGATTTTCAAATTATTTTTATTGTATATATATATATATATATATATAGTGTTGAGTATTGGATACTTTTGATGTATGATAACGTCTTTGTCGGCGCCTGGTATGGGGACTATGTCAGCAAATCGGGTGTGACGAAAAAGAGTGAGATTTTGAAGGATTGTAGCTTGGCGTGTAATAGTCGGAGGGGGACGGCAGTGGTACCAAGTGTTAGGCCGAGGATGTACGCGTGTTGTGAAGGGTGACACGCTCAAGAGATGAATGCCATCGAATGCGAAATAAGATAAAAATGATCAAGCGATAATCAAATTGCTAAATTTTATTTCTTTTATTCTGGTGCTTAATTAACATTTCGTAATAAATAACTTTATAACTTATTAGACCACAGTTGGTAGTTTGTAGAAATAAATGAAATGTTTATGTAAGCAGTTGCTTTATTTACAAACAGCCATTTGATAAGACGTATTCTACGTTGCGGACGTATCTTCGGTACAACCCCTCAAATCTTTTTTTAACTATTTTATATTAATGGCCATTTCATAGAAAAAAAAAATACTGGTTCTATTTTTTGAGGATGTGACAAACTTTAATAGATTAAAATGCTCTACTAGACTACGCTGTTGTATTATTTATAGTATGTCCTAGAGATATCAAATGTCAGCTCTCTAGGACATAGAAAAGTATGTTGAAATGCCATCAAAGAAGTTGGAACAGACAGACACACACACATCATTCATGATTAAATAATAAAATATGTTTAATAATAAAATGTATTAATATATATGGAAAGACATGCATCAGAAAACAGATTTTTTTAATCTAAAATTGAATAGCATCATTTATATGATGCTAATATATTTCGTTGAGATATTGCACATTTTGTTTTTATTTAAAACGGAAAAAATCAAAAGATTTAATCCTACGAAAGATCCATTCACTTGAAAAACATTTGGAACAAAATTGACTAAAAACTGGCGATATAGCAGTGTTTCTCTATTCTATTGCATTTATAAAGGTTAATAGAAAATTGAATTTCAGGGAGGGGGTGGCCAAATTGCTTTCTGCTTGGGGCGGCAAAATACCTAGAGCCGGGCCTGTGTGCAGTAGAGTCTGGGTAGGTCAGTCTTGGAGTGCAGTGGCATATAAAAATATTGTAGAGATTGTTAGCGGCAAAGGGGCCCATGTCAGGATCTCGGGGGAGGGGGGGGGGGCAGGATTTACAGTTTTACCACTGAAGAATTGATTGATTGGAACTCAACCATTCAATATTTATTGATGCAGTTTAAAATTATGTAAGTGTACTCAAGTAGATTAAAATTTCATGAGCAAATATTTACTCTAGGATTAAAACAAACGATTTTTACGTATTTTGTTCTCAAATTTGATCAAAAAGCTCTAAAATATCATTTAGCATAAAATTCAAATTTATGCAAAAAAAAGAAAAGAAAAGAAATGCCGTGTTAAAAGAAACTAATTTTCAAACCCTTTTTGAAAAATAAATTTTACAATTTCGGATATGATTAAAAAGCCATAAATTATAAAAACTATAAACATCTCTTTAAAACAAAAGAGACTTGCGACAATTCAGGCATTCTTTCGTACTGCTATTGTTGCTCAAGATTTTTAAATGCGGTGTGAGTGTGTGTAAATAATTCCAAGAATGTCTAAAATAGTGCATGTATAGGATTCCTGGTCGCTTTAAAAGCCTTTTGTTTCATAACCATGAGAGCAGGTTCACACGTACTGGGCCGCGCGAGTGTCATTTGAGTATAAATATATGTGCACCCATTAAATTTCATTACGGAATAAACTACGTTAAATTTCATTACGGTTAAAACACGAAGAGTGGGGGAGGATCCGGTACAGAATTCCAGGGCTCCTGCTGCCCGCTCCGCAAGGCATGGACGCCCATAAAGGAGTGTAAGGTGGGCACTCCTCCCTGGACTTTCAAGGTCACAAAGGTAATCATCAAGCTAGTTAATGTTACATGTCTTATCCTTGAGTTTGCCCCTCCCCCTCTCTCGTGGAAAAGGTTGTATGGGCGCCCATGCTCAGATCTGGATTTATGAAGAACAGTTTCTATCTACACACAGATTTATTCCTGTATTGGGGCCATCGAGGTTGGGGCCAGGTATTGTTGTTTACCCGATGCCCGCTCTTGGCGGCTCGAAGTAAACTTACTCAATCGCAGCATGAATACAACAGAAAACAGTTACTGCAATCATGAGCAAATTTGTACCTACGCCAATATTTTGATTTCTAAATTAAATCAGGTTACACTTTACTGGAATATTGCGTGGAAGCAAACGTGTCTAGTGCTGTTTTTCTGTATTGTCCCATGACCGCCCATATAAATTATGGGGTCCCCCCCCCCTCTATGTTTGATATATTATAGGAAGTATTGTCAACTTCCATATGCAGTATTACCCAACAAACCTGTTAAACATCATTCTCGCGAATCTCGTTCGTTCCATTCACGAGAGAAGTCGCTTTTTGAAATAGGTTTGTATTTTGACGCCCAAGAATTCGCCCGTGGTCTCTCCTTTTACGGGGTATTAATTAAATGGATGGTGAGGATTTAGCACATTAGTATCAATGTCATTCTGTTTGGACTTCCAAGTTGTCAAAAGCGCATTATTTCAATTTACGTGGTGTTAATTCAACATCGATCTTGTACATCATTACGTCCCCGTGAAAGAGTAAAGTCATTGCATTATGTATAAGGAAAGTCATGTGCTGCCCAAATTGGATTTTCTAATTAAACATTTATGACAAAATTGGTCATAAGTCTCTGGCATTCGATAATATGGATGCGTATAATGTGGTTTCTGACGTCAAACGTGCCGTCTTCTCATCTCGCCACCTGTCGCCCGATGAAACAGGCTGGATCAAACAGCTTGGCTTTTGTTGCTCGGCTGTGTTGAGAAACAGCACCGGTACTTGGTTTGTGCAGATGTAGCCAGAATGCTGAACAAATATCTTCTATTAAAATAACAACATAGATGTGGCGTCTTTTTTTCATACAGTGTAGTATCATTTTTATTTCGCTTTTCGGCTACATGTTAAATCCTCGTTTCAAAACCCTTCAACAAAATTGCATTATTCAAAACTGGTTAAAAAATGCCCATTTCACTAAATTTCAAAACACCTTTCATTAATAAAAAAATAGTTTTCGATAAGCATATCATTCCTTTAGGAATCAAACATCTGATTTCCTCATTCAAACATCTGAAACATTTCCTCATCGAACGTAAATCAATCACAAAATATGAATATTAAAAAATCCATTAAATTAAAAGAAAAATAGTAAAATACATAAATAACGAGTAGTGATTATTATTATTCGAAATGTTGTTTCTATTTTTCATAAAATTAGAATTTTTTTAAACAAAAAAACTGACCTAAAAAAAAAAAAAAAATCGTCTGGCTCTAGTTGGACGGCGCTGAAATGGTTTAGTGTGAATAACATATTTCTATGTATGTCTTCTTTATGTCTATGTAGTATGCATGTATGTCTTCTTTAAACATTTTCATAACCGATTAAAATATCGAAGTTATAACAATATTTCAAAAATAAAAAAAAAATCTGATCCGAAATCCAATTGTATATATCCTTGTAGAATTTTTAAAGGGCTACAAGTAACTCTCAATCTGTTTATAGCTAATCCTTTCTGGTTTCGCCCCAATTTCAGTCGATTACCAAGACCACAGACTTTAAGTCAAAATGTCGAATTATTTTGCTAACTTGCCTTCCGTAATAAGCTAAACTCCAAGGAGATTTAAGATTGAGATAAATCTATAAACCTGCCGGCGACACATACATACATATTAGACTTTAAACCTCGTCAATTTCCAAGTTCACTTCCCGTTTTAATTTCTTTGAAACAAAACATCTCGTGCACCAATATTTCAGAGAGGAAGAAACACATTGAGATGAAACACTCGTGACACTTAAATGTTACAGATTTGAATCCCATTGGAAAACTTTTAACGGGTCAAAATATTAAAATTATAACCACTATAGTTCGAAAACTAGGAGCTCTATTTGAAATCTAATTATATATCCTTGTAGCACTGGCTACAAATTCTTTTTTACTGTTTATAACTAGCATTTTTGGTTTTCGAGGTATAAGCATTATAAGCTTTAAAAATGGAAAATTTTCAATTTAACTTGGCAAAACGATTTCCCAAAAACTAAACAGCTTTATTAAATATATATATATATATATATGTCATGGTTGCACGAATGAAGTGTATTTTAAGGTATTTATGTTTCCTTTATTGTTCCAATCTATATGCTTGTCGTCCATATAACACAAGTTTATAGATAAAATATATCTTGTGTTTCAGAAACAAGCATTTTTGTGTTCATTTCGAAGGGATATATGGACTTGAAGAGAATTTTTTCGAAATGAACTTAAGCCTAAAGCTCTTCCATGTGCAAGCTTTTTTGCTTGATTTTTTTGTTTTCCTATTTTCATTCCTCATTTTTGAAATTTGTTGATTGTCTTTGTCTTTATGACCTGCATTACGCTTTATTATTTCCTCATTATGTCTTAATTCCTTTTATTTCTTTATATTTTGTAGAAAATTTTGGAATAGTGTATTATGAGTTACTACATTCTTTCTAACATTGGATTTACTAATTTATATTTATATATATATATATATATAAATCTAGAAACTGGAAAACATTTTTGTAACTTGCTGTTTACTTAGATGATATTTTGAATGAATGTATATTCGTATTATTCGGTACACTTCGAGTGGGAAAAAATATATATATATCTCGAATTTTTATTATTTTAAAAATTATTTAAATATTTATGTTTTCAAGTTGGCAACTGGCCAGTCACGACTAGGAATTGGATGCATTCTTACTATTTTATTACCCATAGCATAGTTCAAAGTATCATTTTCCCGCAGACTATATATAGACTGCGACCCTTTTTCCCAGAATCATAGTTTCCCCGTAGGGAAATAATCTGCGTTCAGACATCTTTTGCACACACATATGGTGTGTGTGGCAACGGCCCTACCGTGCTGATAACACCAGTTCTCGTTAGATCACCGAAGTCAAGCAGCATCGGGCGCGGTTAGTACATGGGTGGGTTACAACCCGCATGCTGTTGGCACATTTCGGGCGCGATAGCTCGGTGGTTTGCACGCTGCCACAACTACCGCCGTGTTCATGCGGAGTACGATCACGTTAAACATGTGGGTCCGTAAGTTCTTCCGAGAGGTTGGTGGTAGGGGAAGGAGGGTATGGTCCCTGTGGATGCCTCCCCACTGGGTTCCGATGTAAATTGGGTGGCACTTTCCGACGGTCCAAACTCGAATATACCTTACACCTTTCTGGTAGGTCGGACGGTCTGGGTCTCAACAACAACACACTTATGGTGTTCAAGAGGTCTTCAAAACTTAAAATGCAATTTTAAAACCTATTTGAACACTGACCCTACGACCCTTTTCTCCGGAAGCATTGTTTTCCCGTAGGGGATTTATGTGCGTTCAAACATGTACACACACATACGGTGTTCAAGAGGACTTAAAAGGCAATTTTCCGCACTTAAATTTGAGAAATTTCCACATAAAAATACATTTCGACATTCTTTACAATACATGGTAATGTATAGGGAAAGTACTGAAATAGGGTCGAAACTCGAGTTTTCGACAGATCTACATGTTTCGGGGCCTCTAGAACACCAATCCACTATTTTTAACGTGACATCTGTGTTTATGTATATCTGTCTGTATATGTGCAATGTATGTATCCACTTTAGCTAAAAAACTGTTTAACGAAATGCCACAAAATTGGGTAAATAAGTCACTCGTGAGTTATCCTACCCTGTTGCTGATTAGATTTAGATACGATTAAAAGAAAAAAAGAGAGAGAGAGCCTATCTTTTTTTTTCTTTGCGAAATGGCTCGCAAAAACTATCAAAATCTGAAATAACCTAAATATTCTTAAATTATTAATTAAATGGCTGTTTCATAAGCAATTTTTGACGGCAAAATGAAAAAGACCAACCCCATTACTACAGGAAGTACCGTTTTTGAGATATTTCAGTATTTTGACAACGTTGAAATTTTAAAATACGCGAGATATCGGAGTGAAAACGAAAAATATAATTTAAACTGCATTTCAAAAAAAAAAACATTCGTGTTAAGTTATGCGATTAAACTCAATTTAATGGATTTTGAAAGAAAGAAAAGAATGAATTTGTGTCTGTAGGGAAAATCATATGTGCTGTCAATATCAGATTTTTATATAATATAATATAAAAAAAAATTGTTTTTTTAAGAGTAAAACTGCTATTCTTTAAGCAGTGACGGAATTACTTCATCAAGAAGGATTTTCGCAACATTTATTTTGGAGGCTTTTTACAGTACAAAACAGAACTTCATCCGAAACGAAGAAGGCGATAAAAATAGACTTGTTGACAACGAAATTGCGCATATGTAAAATGGACGATATTTCGAATGCAAGAACCCAATCATGCCAAGGGTTCTGATTTAAAGGGTTTTGAATTCATTTGGAGGACGAGATAGACTGCGTCTGACAATGGAGCTTTGACCCAATTTGGACCCTCAAAACGTAATGTTTGAGAAGATTTTATCTGGCCTTTTTCGCAATAAAATCTAAAACTTAACAAGTAAAAAAGAAAAAAAAACGTAGTTTTCGAAAGTACTCTCCTTTACTGTTTGTGTGTCATAAATGTATTTATTAGAATGTGTGAAAGACAATGGCATGCCAAATTTGGCTTTCTAGCTGCTTCGGTTCTCAATTTATCTCCACTCCACCTCTCTAAAAAGACGAGCACAATCCTATGACTGGTCTAGGATGTTCTAGGCGCAGTAAGGTTCAAAATAATAAATAAAATGTAACACAAATGACAACGCCATACCAAATTTGATCTTTCCATAGCTACTTCTGTTTTCGAGTTATTCCTGAAAACCGAGTACATTCCTATGGCGGGCTAGTTTAAAATCCAAAGAACAATAATAATGTACAACAAAATACAGCGACAGACCAAATTTTATGTCACTATAATTAATGAAACCTGGTTAGTTTGGGTTTACAAAACTTGAGTCCCACTGACAAACAACAGATCAAGCTAACAAATAATTGTAAAAAATCACAGCCAGATGTGGCCATACTATAATGAATCTTTCATGCAGAGCTTTCGTGAAAAACTGCTTCCCTACCTTCGAGTAATCTAAGCTGGATACTAGCTCTTTGTTTCCTACTATGTATTTATGTTATGAAACCATAAAAATCTATCAAACTTAGTCGGCCTCGGGTACGAATTATATGAGAGAGGGCTGGAACTCGCACCTTATGGCCCACGATTCTGTGCTAAAGTATTTTAAAGAAAAGAATGATTGATGTTTGACTATCATAAATGGGATTTTTAATTACCATTATAAATAAGTTTTTTGTTGTGAATAGCATCTAATATACAGGGTGTCCAGTACTATCGGTGCCTAATGGCTATTTCCTCAACCGTTAATCACAGAGATATACTTCCAATTGCAAAATTGTTTTAAAGTTTAAAATCTATTATCTTAGAAGCAGTTTAAATCAATAAATGCATTTCTGAAAGAAATACGAAATATAAATTTTTATACAGTCCCCTGGTCCTACCAATAATATTTAGGAAAATCATCATCGTACAATTTCATGCAAAATAAAAGAAAAATCTTCCTTTTAAGACCAAACTTCACAGAGTTATGAAGCATTAAACTTTATGACTTAAGTCGCTTTTCCACGCATAAAAATGTCCCGTTTCAGGCAACCAACCAATCAGGGACCGTATTGACCATTTCTCAGCACGAAATGTGCTCCAACTTTAAACAGCTACAAGTCGGTCAATTTTGGTCGTAAAAGGATGATTTGTTTTTCTATTTTGCATAAAATTGTACGAGGATGATTTTCCTAAATATTATTGGTAGGACCAGGGGACTGTATAAAAATTTATATTTCGTATTTCTTTCAGAAATGCATTTATTGATTTAAACTGTTTCTAAGATAATAGATTTTAAAATGTAAAACATTTTTGCAATTAGAAGTGTGTCTCTGTGACTAACGGTTGAGGAAATAGCCATTGGGCATCGATAGCACTGGACACCCTGTATATATAGTTGGGGTATCTGTGGTTGAAATCGGACCGTTACGAAAAATGTAAACAATTATTGTTTATTTTGACTGACATAAATTTTGCCCATTTATGAATACACAAAAAACATTTCAACATTTTACAAACACTAAAAAGTTTTTGTTCAATCGAGTTCTTGCCTTATTTTCTTTTTATGAGAAAGTCGGACGGAATCTCGCACACTCAGATTTTTCTTCTGTCTTCTTACGACCAGGCACTTTATGCGCTATCACCGGAGAACGTAGCGATCGTTCCTACTGTTGTGTTTGACAGATAGAATAAAACCTGCTGTGTTTAAAAAAGATAAATGAAGACATAATATTTAGTTTAAAGAAAATTAGTTTATTAAATTGTAACTTCAATTATTTCCAATTAACAAATACAAAAACACTGCTCACAGGCAGGCAACTCAGGAAGAATTAACATTAGAATTTTAGAATTTTATCAACTTAATTAAAATTAAGGAATTAGCATAAAAAACTTAACTCAAAACAATCTATTTAAATTTCATCAAAAATCATTAACAAAAATATTAAATTTAAAGAATTTTAGAATTTTACCCAGGCTCTAAAAAAATTATGAAGGTTTAGAAATTTGCTCTCAGAATGAAGTTTAGAATTTTGATTTTACAGAATAAATTTTAGTTAAATGCATTTCAAAAATATTAAGAAATCATATTCAGAATTAAAGAAATTAAGAGTTTAAATAAAACATGTGTATTCACCCGGATGGGCCATCAGACAGGGGGGGGGGGGGGAAGTTCCAATCATTGGAGCTGCACAGATTTTGGAAAAACTGGTTTTCTTGGGATCAGGAGATCAACAAACTTTAGTCAGGAGAGGATTCAGCACTTTCTTGAAAAACATCAGTACTCAGGAGATCAGACCTAACAGCTACTTCTGGAACACTCGGATCTTTTTAGAACGGCCGTCCTCGTCAGAAACTACGTTCATGCAGCTCGCATAAGGAATTTTCACCACGTACTTTTCTGGAGAGTTACGTCGCGAATTCCGCGATAAAAGCTTGAAAAATGCATAATTTAAATTAAAACAACTAATGAAAAAAAAGAATAACGCGAGGAACTTAACGTTCCATTAAAAAAAACTCGCGTGGAACATAAGTTCCATTCGAAAAAAAACAACGCGCTTCTCGCGCTAACGCACAACGAAGGATTTCAACAAAAACTGAAACTGAAAAGTTCTACGCGCGTATTTATACTTGCGGCAAAAGGGCGAGTTTAGATAAACGGCAGCAATTAAAATTCGCTTACCGAAATTAGAATTGCCAAAATAATACTCATAATTCCGAGAGCAGACGATCCGTAAAAACGCGAACCAATTAAAAAAAATCCCGAATTCTAAAGAGGCGCGAAAAACGCTTAGGTGGCGGCTTAATCGCAGTAAAGGGCCCGCGAAACAAAATTCCGAAAATGGCCGCAACTGAAATTTTTGAATTACAGTGAGACATGGAAATAACTTGAAACTGTAGAACAAACGGAATTTCTAACCAAAATGGGAAAATGGGACGTCAAATTAAAGGGAATTTTAAGGGGAATCAAATAAATAAATAATTTCTAAAATTTGCAAATCAAAAGTAATATTAATTTAAGGAATGGAACATTTTTAACTAAGAATATTATAAAGAAAATTAATTTAGATGATTAAAAATATTCTAATTAAAGAATAAATGAAAAGCCAATAAATATTATTTAAATATTACCACATTAAGAATATTGAGCCAGGGAAAAAGAAATAAAAGTAAATTTTCAAATCTCCAAATTACCTAAATAGTAAAGCAACCCAACACATTCCTTCCACCTATCCCCCAAAAATTTTTCATTTGAAAAATGAAAAATTTTTGATAATAAAATAAAATATCTATCAGAAGTTACCAATTTAAGTATAGCAATTTTTATCCGAATTCAACCTCTATTTCGGAATAAGCAATTTGTTAACAAACTATAAACTAAAACAATAATTATATAACAGTGAATAAATTTTTGTACATCAGATCACTAAATTTGTGTAGACAAAAGTAAAGGTAGAGGATTTGACATTGATTCTCATTAGCTATAAATAAAAATAAATTTTTAAGAAAACATTGGACCAGCCAAATAGTTTTCAAAGAATCGAAACATTGAATTTTGAAAAGGTACCTTGAATAACCAATGAGAAACAACTCTCACTTCCACTACAAAATATAAATACCAGCTGGAAAGAGAAAAAAAAATGTGTAAATAGAGTGATCTAAAAAAATAAAACAATGTACATAAGTTGTATAAAATAAATAAAATTTCAATAGAAGTGTCAAATGACAATTGACACAATAACAATTATTATCAATAAGTAACAATAATATACTAAAATTTCAAAGACACAAGTATCTATTCATGTCCATTCAGAACTACACATAACATCATCTGCATCTGCAGTTATCTAATATACACTGCCACTTTTATCTTTGCAGAACTCTAATACTTTTAACGACAACAAATATATACCAAAAAATATCAACATATGTGATCAGAACTTACGTCATGGACCACCTAATCAAATATTTGCATAAATCTGCACTCTCAATAACAATAAATAAGTAACTATATATCTCTATCAATATAAATATAATCAATTCATATAATCCAAATTAATCTTTTCTCAATCATTCTCTAAATCCTGCAGTAATCTGCAATATCAATAGCAACAAATTTTATCTTAAATCAACATCAATTAAATCCAGTTTGCAGCATTCTGCAATGTATCAATAACAAATACACACATATAAAAATTATACACTTAAAAAAAATTATGTTGCGCAACAATAAAATAAAAAAAAATGTCATTCTAGTTTTTCCTTTGTCGTAAATTATATCTTTGTGTTGGAATTATATCATTCTCATGAGATGTATTACTTGCTGAATTATCAGATTGTGCACAAGAAAAGAACACAGAATCTCTTTCTGGAATTTTTGTTAATCTGTCAATGTGCACCAACTGAATATTTCGTGTGTCATTTACATGTTGAATTTTAAAGTTTACATTAGATGTTTTTTGTATAACTTTAAAAGGACCTTTATTAAGTTTGGAGAGTTTCTTACAATGTCCCCTTGGAAAAACAGGAATGTATAAATATACTAAATCTCCAACTTTTATATCTTTTATAACAGCAGACTTATTTCTGTATGTCTCTTGTGTTTTAGCTGCTTTAAGTAAGTTCTTCTTTACTATTTCAAAAGATTTTTTCATACGAATTGCCAAATCCTGACTATAATCACTAACAGTGGTAAAATTTTGTTCATTTAAATTAAAAAGAAGATGATGTGGCAAAATTAATTCTCTACCATAGAGAAGATTAGCTGGAGACTCACCAGTCGAGGAATGGATTGAAGTTCGGTGGGCCAGCAAGGCAAAAGATAAATGTCGATCCCAATCCTCTTGTGTTTCAGACACTAAATGACTAAGTGTGTTAATTATTTTACTGTTTAAACGCTCGCAGACTCCATCCGATTGTGGGTGATAGCTAGTAGTGGTATGTTTTTCAATACCTAATTTTTCATACAACTTCATGGCAGCATTCGAAATGAAATTAGATCCTTTGTCAGTGATAATGTGTTTTGGCACACCATGAAGAGAAAAGAAGTTTTCTAAACAATTTAAAATAGTTTCAGATTTAATATTGGGGATAGCATAAGCTTCTGGCCAACGAGTAAAATAGTCTGTAATTACCAGTATGTACTTATTGCCAGAGTAAGTTAGAGGCATGGGGCCAATACAATCCATAGCTATTCTTTCCATAGGGTAAGTAGAATTTGGAAACCTCTGTAAAGGAGCTTTTTGTTTTTGTTTAAATCCTCTTTTCTGTAAACAATCAGGACAACTCTTAACATAATTTAAAATTTGAACATACATCCTAGGCCAATAAAAGTGTTGCTGAATTTTCCTCAAAGTCCTTCTAAAACCACCATGTCCTGCAGTGATCGAATCATGACAATAATTTAGAATATCAGAGATCAAATTTTGTGGAACAACAATACGCTCTTTTCTTTGATATTTTAATTTAGGTTTCCTATTAGTACAATATAATACATCATCTTTTAAGAAAAACATTAAATTTTTAGGGAATGGGTCAATATTTTTATCTAAGCAGGAGCCAATTCTTATACAATTAGGGTCAGAATTTTGAGAATTACGTACTCTTAAAAGAAGGTTTGTATCAACATCCAAGTCTATAGTGTTTACGTTTACATTATTTACACATCTAGATAGATAATCAGCTGTTAAATTTAGGCGACCAGGTTTATGAATAATTTTGTAATTAAACTGGGTCATGGACATTATCCATCGTGCTATCCTAGAAGTGGGGTCTTTTAATTTTAAAACATTTGAAAGGGAGGCCTGATCACAATAAACAGTAAAATGTTTTCCCAAAAGGTATTGCTTAAAATAGGATGTTGCCCAGACAACTCCTAAAGTCTCTTTCTCGACTGTGCTATAGTTTATTTCTGCATCTTTTAGTTTTTTACTAGCATAAGCAATAGGGTGCAAAAATCCATCCTTTCCTTCTTGACAGAGAACTGCTCCTAGAGCAAAATTTGATGCATCGGTACATACCGAAAACGGTTTTGAAAAATCAGGGAGATGTAAAATGGGTTCTTTAAGTAATTCGGATTTTAAGGTTTGATAAGAATTTTCTGCTTCAGGGGTCCAAGAGAATTTAATATTTTGCTTAGTTAAATTAGTTAAGGGAAGAGCTTTTAAGGAGTAATTTTCAATAAATTTTCTGTAGAAGCCAGTTAATCCTAAAAATTGGCGAATTTGTTTTTTAGAGGTGGGTATTTGAAAATTTTTAACAGTTTTTAAATTTGAGGGGTCAGGCTGGACAATACCTTCAGAAACTTGAAAACCCAAATAATTTATTGAAGATTTAAAAAAATTGCATTTACTTGGCTTTAAACATAATTTATGTTGAGCTAATCTATCAAATACTACCTTTAATTTCATTAAGTGTTCCTCAAAGGTTCTAGATGCAATAACAATATCATCTATGTAAATAGAAATTTGTAAAGGGGAAAGCTTAGCTAGGACGATGGACATAAGTCGTTGAAAGGAGCTGGGGGCATTTTTCAAACCGAAAGGGACTCTTTTCCATTCATAGTGGCCAAAAGGTGTAGAAAAGCCACATTTGTGTGTGTCGTCTGGGTGCAATTTCATTTGATAAAATCCTGATGTTAAGTCTAATGTAGAAAAATATTTCGCACCATTTAAACTATCAATCAATTCAGTGATATTTGGCAGTGGAAAAATATCATCAATAGTTTTATCATTTAATTTTCTAAAATCTGTTACCAATCTTAATGTTCCATCTGCCTTTTTAACAAACAGTACAGGTGCGGAGAATGGTGAATCACTTTCTTGTATAATATCATTCTCAAGAAGTTCATTAATTTGTCTATCTAATTCATCTCTTACATGATAAGGAACTCTATAAGGTTTTTGTTTAACAGGAATATCATCTTTTAAGTTAATGTTATGAAAAACTGTATCACACCCTTTTAAATCTGGAATAGAATTAGCAAAAATATGTTTATAATCATTAATTAAACTCTCTATTTGTCTTTTTTCATTATAGTCTAAGTGTGAAAGATCAAAATTTCCTCCCCAAACATCAAAATTATCACCACTCTCTGCACTTGACTCAGTAATATTGTTAACTGAAAAGGAAGATACTACTGTGATAGGAACAATTTTTGCTAAATTTGAATGCTTATTTATGTGCAACTCATCAGTTGACAAATTCAATACTTTTACATTATATATATTAGATCTAGATACATTATTTACTGATCTAGCGACCAGAATTTTACTGTTGTTTAAAGGCTCAATCATCACAGTAGGTGAATTAAATTTAACAATCTCTTTTAATTTTAGTTGTATGAAAGCCTCCGATAGAGGAGGAATTGTGTATTTCCTAAGTGCATAGCACAAATTATCCCTATATTTTTCAGAATTCAAAGTATTTTCTCTGTTAATTTCATAATTATTAAAGAATTGAGTTGTATCAGATAATGAAAATGGTACAGATTCATCCTTAATTGCAAAAGGCACAGTTACAATATTATTGTATAAAACATTATTAGTAAAATCTATTGACATCTTATAACCCTTTAAAAATTTCACACCAAGTATTGCTGAATAATTACAAGAATCACAGTCCATAATATAAAAATCAACATTAAATATTTTGTTATTTAAATGTAAATTAATATTTAATTTCCTGGAAATTTTTATAATATCACTAGAGATGCCTTTTAAATTTATATTACACTTTGTTAATTGACTGTCAGGTATATTTAAATGAGATAATACATTTGTAAACAACACATTAATAGAAGCACCAGAATCAATAAGTATAGGAATATCAACATTATTTATCATACCAGAAATCACTGGTAGAGACAAATTCTGTAATGAAATCAAATTTGAATTTTGCACCACAGGTAACACCCCAAGGGCTTCAGAAGGTAAGTTGGAGTGAAAACTCCCTTCACCCTTACTTAGTTTAAATTTTGTTTGTCGTTGTCATTTTTATCACCCCTAGGTGTATAAAAAGTGTTGTAACTCATTTTAGGTTTAGTTTCATTAATGTCAGGCTGAAAGTTTTGATTTGGCTGATGGTAAAAAAATTGAGTAGGTTGTTGAAATCCTTGCATTTGTTGTGGAAAACCATATGGATAGTTTTGTGTAGGTTGTGGAAAATAAAAAGGTTGTTGATACATTCGAGTAGGCAGAGACCTAGAATTTCTGTTGAACCTGTGTGATTGAGGAAATTTCCTACAATCCACACTTATGTGACCTAATAGACCACATGAAAAACACCTTCGGCTATCCTTTGTCACTCTAGTTTGAGGCAGCTGTGGTTTGGTGTTAATCTGAGTTTGCAACTCAGCAAGCCTTTTAGTGAGGTTCTCTACCTCCATTTTATTTCTCTTAAGCTCATCATGGAGCTGCTTATTTTCAGACTCTCCAATACTCATGACATATTGGGGATCATCCCCATGTTGCTTGCTCCACACCTCTTCCTCCGCCACAGCATGCCTTTTTGCAGAGTCAAAACTCTTGTGGTTTTGAGGTAGGATTAGCCGTTTGAAATGAGGCTTCAAGCCTTCAATGAAAACCGAGCACAAGACATCAAGTCTTTGCTGGTTTGCCACTCTGTCATTTAGTAAGCCAGGTGAAACAGTTTTGTATGAGGAAGCCTCAACTCTAGCAGCAAACTGGCGCACAGATTCATTTGGTCTCTGATAACTCTGCAGAAATGCTCTCAAGTTACTGTGTAAACATTCTATTGAGGAAAATCTGTCGCGTAAAGCTTTAAGAATTTGAGAGAAAGATTTCTCTTCTTTTAACTTAGGATTATCTCTAATAAATCTTGCAGCTATGCCTGACAGTTTTAACTTTAAAACTAAGACCTTGTCTGACTCTGACCAATTTGCATGGTCAGCTAACATTTTAATTCTATCTATGTAATCCTCCAATGGGAGGCCAGATTCCTCTCCTGAAAATACTGGGATTGAATCTAAAAAGTCTCCTATTGAAGAGACTGTTTTAAAATTACTCATTACATTACATTTAGAAGAATCTATTTTTAATCCCTGTTCATTTGAGTCATATTGTTTACTATTAACATTTGAATCAATATTTTTGTTACCAACAGAATTTACATTATCAGAGGTTGCCTCAATGTTTATTTTAGAAGGTAAATTTCTTTCCAATAAGGATAACCAAGTTTTCTTGGTACTAGCAACCTGACTTCTGGGAATTAAATCCCAATCTTTACCATCATTTGAATTTGTAAGAAATGAAGGAAATGGCTCTTTACCAACAAAGAACATAGCATATAATAAAGTTTCAAAAGGCTTATCTTTAGAGCCATCTCCAGTTTCATCTGACCCAAATACAGAAACATACATACAGTTACTTTCTCTAATATCATCCATAATTGCAATACAATTGAAAGTTTAATACTACTAATAAATATTATAAAACATGAGAGCAATTTCTAGACTGGTACACGGCACCAAAACTACTGTTGTGTTTGACAGATAGAATAAAACCTGCTGTGTTTAAAAAAGATAAATGAAGACATAATATTTAGTTTAAAGAAAATTAGTTTATTAAATTGTAACTTCAATTATTTCCAATTAACAAATACAAAAACACTGCTCACAGGCAGGCAACTCAGGAAGAATTAACATTAGAATTTTAGAATTTTATCAACTTAATTAAAATTAAGGAATTAGCATAAAAAACTTAACTCAAAACAATCTATTTAAATTTCATCAAAAATCATTAACAAAAATATTAAATTTAAAGAATTTTAGAATTTTACCCAGGCTCTAAAAAAATTATGAAGGTTTAGAAATTTGCTCTCAGAATGAAGTTTAGAATTTTGATTTTACAGAATAAATTTTAGTTAAATGCATTTCAAAAATATTAAGAAATCATATTCAGAATTAAAGAAATTAAGAGTTTAAATAAAACATGTGTATTCACCCGGATGGGCCATCAGACAGGGGGGGGGGGGGGGGAAGTTCCAATCATTGGAGCTGCACAGATTTTGGAAAAACTGGTTTTCTTGGGATCAGGAGATCAACAAACTTTAGTCAGGAGAGGATTCAGCACTTTCTTGAAAAACATCAGTACTCAGGAGATCAGACCTAACAGCTACTTCTGGAACACTCGGATCTTTTTAGAACGGCCGTCCTCGTCAGAAACTACGTTCATGCAGCTCGCATAAGGAATTTTCACCACGTACTTTTCTGGAGAGTTACGTCGCGAATTCCGCGATAAAAGCTTGAAAAATGCATAATTTAAATTAAAACAACTAATGAAAAAAAAGAATAACGCGAGGAACTTAACGTTCCATTAAAAAAAACTCGCGTGGAACATAAGTTCCATTCGAAAAAAAACAACGCGCTTCTCGCGCTAACGCACAACGAAGGATTTCAACAAAAACTGAAACTGAAAAGTTCTACGCGCGTATTTATACTTGCGGCAAAAGGGCGAGTTTAGATAAACGGCAGCAATTAAAATTCGCTTACCGAAATTAGAATTGCCAAAATAATACTCATAATTCCGAGAGCAGACGATCCGTAAAAACGCGAACCAATTAAAAAAAATCCCGAATTCTAAAGAGGCGCGAAAAACGCTTAGGTGGCGGCTTAATCGCAGTAAAGGGCCCGCGAAACAAAATTCCGAAAATGGCCGCAACTGAAATTTTTGAATTACAGTGAGACATGGAAATAACTTGAAACTGTAGAACAAACGGAATTTCTAACCAAAATGGGAAAATGGGACGTCAAATTAAAGGGAATTTTAAGGGGAATCAAATAAATAAATAATTTCTAAAATTTGCAAATCAAAAGTAATATTAATTTAAGGAATGGAACATTTTTAACTAAGAATATTATAAAGAAAATTAATTTAGATGATTAAAAATATTCTAATTAAAGAATAAATGAAAAGCCAATAAATATTATTTAAATATTACCACATTAAGAATATTGAGCCAGGGAAAAAGAAATAAAAGTAAATTTTCAAATCTCCAAATTACCTAAATAGTAAAGCAACCCAACACTACAGACGTTTTTACGAATTATTAAAGACATCAAAGGCTAGAGGTCTGTATACGGGCTCATGCCTCATTTTCCTTAGAAGGATTTCGGCAAGTTTAAGAAATTTCGAGTCGAGGCAAACGGCGTCTAATGTTTCAACATTAATAAAATCTATAAAAAAATTAATAGTTTCAAAAATGCGAAAATAATAACACATTTCTACATAAAAGCACGTACAATCCTATTTATGATTTTAATTATATAGTAGGATAACAGTTCACAGGCCATGCCGAGTAAAAGTCTAAAATTTTGGCCCTTGCAGACCTCTACCAGGGACGCCATCAGATATTTTGCTCGGGAAGAGGCTCAATATTCACGCAACGCAACTGATGAGAACGATTTCTCGTTGCACTGATATATTATAGGAGGCTGTTTGCCATTGCACACACTGGATGAACGCAAACAGAAAATGAGGGAACTGCATCTACGACGGACTTTCTATGGGTAACTGACCCACATCTGTATTGCGCGCGAGGTTAAACCCACTGAACTATGATACATTATGTATTATAATAGTCGATTGATGTATTGTATATCTCAGTGGGTGAAAACGCATCGCGATCGGTACTCGGGAAGGAACCGAAATTTTAATCATTGAGTCATTTAATTAGTTATTTCATTCGGATTGGGAAAACGTCAGTATGAGAGTGTTTTTCAAACTTTCAGGGGGACCCCTTTTGAAATTATGTTTGATAGAGGAACGCCAAAATAAGAAAAAGTCCAGTGTGGACCAAATTATGCATCCGAATTTTTTAATTTTTAAAGGGAATTTACACAAAACTATCATGTCACGGAACCACAAGAGTTCCACGGAACACACTTTGAAAAGTGTTGATATAGTATGAATTATCAATTGACTTCGTCTGTTAGGGTAACCCGTAAGAAGATGGCTGGACCTTCTGTTTTGAAATTATGCTAAACATCGGTATGTCACGGGAAGTCTTGAATTTTGCCAACATAATAGTTTTTCGAGAGGGCCACCTCCCAAGCATAGCGTCTAATACTCCTAAAGTTTGACGAGAACTGGCGTTTTTAACACAGCACTGCCATTAGCCAGATATATAGATTTTGGAAATGATGAGACTTTAATAATCTAAAATATCCCTTAAAGATGCTGTAAAAATGGGATGAAATGACATTGAAAATAAATGAATAAAATATATTAACAAAATTAGAACCGAATGAAAAAAAAACAGCCTGAAACTGTATTAGTTTTTGCTAAAATATTTCTTTATCTTGGTTCTTGGTATTTTTCTGCCACATAATCTCTCACCTTTATTCTTTATATATTAAAATAAATCGATTGGTAATTTGTTTTATGTTGATATTATTTTTTTAAAATACCCTAAAAAATATTTTGTTGATAATTTTTTTGAAAATAGTGTGCACATTATTTTGTATTAATTGTTTCCTGTTTGTTCTCTTCTTTAATAGCTAGGAAGAGTTGCAACCCTATTAGAAGATGAGCAGGTTGGTATTTTTATACATATAAATTAATTGAAATACACAACTGTTTCTAAATTACATATTTTAATTAAAATAAAAAAACAAATCCAATTTCCTTTTGCCTTCAAAAAAATTGATTTATGTAAAATGTTAAAACCTGAAATCCTCAGGGTATTTAAATTGTACTCAAAATCTTGGGAAAACTCAAGGCAAATTGTATTTTTTCATCAAAAACTTTAAAAAATTTAGAGAAAACATAGGAAAAAAATGTATGTTGTTATCATAAAAGATATCAACTCTTTTTATAATCTAAAAAATCCCTTAAAGATGCTGTAAAAATTGGATAAAATGGCATTATATAATATATATATATATATATATATATATATATATATATATATATATATATATATATATATATAACAAAAAGAGTTAAAATCAAACTTGAAATCACCTAAAACTAATTAAGACTTTTAATGAACATTAAATTAAGAAATCAATGGAATGCAGGTCAGCAAGATATAAATTATCAGAGTAACCAGAACAATAATTCGTAAGAAATAAAACTAATTTAAAACAGGATGAATAACAATAGATAGAAGGCAGTGAAATTGTAAAATCATCAGGAGGTGTATATAAAATTCATTGCCATTTAAAAAATAAGAATTTTGACAATGCGGATATATATACACACACACACTATATGTTATAAATTGAAAATACTGACATATTAACATTTTTAATTATCCGGTAAATATTTTAATAATTTTTACTTTTCTGACAAATTAATTTTAAGACTGAAATTTCACAAAAAAATTCAGTGAAAAGTTAGCGTCTCTTTAAGTTTGTTGAATGTAAAAAGTTTACAAAAATATTAATCATTTATACAAATTGCACTTTTTGAAATTTCTCTAAAATGATTTTTTATTTTCTTAGGGTCTGACTTGGGGACGAGCTTTTCTGTTGGGACCAGGCGCTGAATCATCTTTATCATACTTGGACAGTCGTGAAAGCAAACTTGGAGGTTACAGTACAACCATTGTCACGTTTCATTCAAGAGACAGCCATGAAGATCCTTTTCCCGTGCTCCTGTATGTGGCTCTACCATCGAGCCGGCTTTATATGGGACCAGCTCCATTACCACAAGTGGCTACTGAGATCGCTGACGCAGTGGGACACTGTGGATATAATGCTGAGTACTTATTGAGGCTAGCGGATTTCATGAAAGAACATGTACCCGAAGCATGGGATGAACACTTATATCTTCTAGAACACCTAGTACGATCAAGGTTAAAAGAAAAAAATCTTTCTGTTGAAGATGTTATGGGAAGTGAATTTCCAATAAGTGTAGCAGCAATTGCTGGAGGCTATAAGGAAGACTCTAGGGAAGAGGTGAGGCCAATGATGTCAAGTTCACCCGATTTTGCTTCTCGTGTGCCTGCCAGAAAACTGAGATGCCTAGATTTATAACGATGTACTTTAGCTAATTTTTGTTTTGACTTCACATGCCTCTATCACTGGCTTTAAAAAGACAATATATATGTTTGATTAACTATTGAAACACAGGTCTATTAGTCATTTTGTGATTTGGAATGACATGAGAAACTGGTTTCAATTTTTATTTAAAGATATTATTTTTTTATTATGCTCAAAGCAAGTTCCAAAACGAAGTCATACAATAATACTTATGTAATGTTTAAATAAGCTGGTCTATTGTTAAATCTTGTCAAACTTCTACATGTAGTATTTACTCAGTTATATTTTTTAAAAATACCAAGCGAGAAAGTTATTGAACCTTAAACTTGAATATGACCTCAAACCCACTTGCACTTTCAATGCTAAATTCCTAATGTATTTCAAGGCTAAACACCTAATGTACATGCTTTAGTATTGAAAAGTTCTGTTTCATGACTTATCAAGTATTCTTCATAATTGAAATTTCGGTTGAGAGCCTGTGCCTTAAACAGTATTAATTACATTTTATTGATATAATTAAACTATATCTGAATATTTAGTTATGCCATTATTAGATACAATTTTAACACATTTGCTATTTTCAATAAACTTTAAGAAATACTTTTATAATTAGAAATAGCAAAAACTGTTTGTTAAAGATTTTGCTCATTGTATTGCAATTTATGCATATAAAATGTATTTTTATGGTTAAATTTATCAATATACTGAAGCTCATACCATCAACAGATGGGCATTTTGACAGAGTTAAATGAGAAAATATAATAATTAAATGCTTTGATACAATTTTTCTGATACCTTAGAATTCAAATTAAAAAATTCTTCAATAAGTTTTTAAGCCTTAAGATTTAACCTAGTTACATGAAAACATTTTGCAGTAGCGCCCTGTTTTTAGCCTTTGTTCTAAATATTTAATTTGAATAAAAAATAAATGCCTTTAAAATATTTCATTTTATATCAGATATTTGGAGAAGAAAAAAAAAACAACTAAATGTGAAGAAATATATTCAGTAAAAGAAAAATAACCTTAAAAATATGATACTAATTGAAATACGTAAAAAATGAAAAAAATAAAATGGTCAATGTCAAAACTCAATGTACAGAAGAGTAAACACACCATTACTTATCTATGATGTTAAGGATAAAATAATTTCATTATTAATCATGGTTATGATTAATGTAAAACTAATAAATAATGTGAACCAATGAATAATTTTGTTTTTAAAATAATACAGTATTATATATTAAGCTGTTTAAATAACAGTGGATATTTTATTTATTGGCATTAAAGTGGAGAGCCAGTAGGATTTTTACCTCCAAAGATGTTTATTTATTGTATAATTATATTATATGATGTAAAGAATGTATTTTATTATAAATGTACTGATAATTGTCCATATAAAGTTCAAATTGATCGAATTTTATTATAAAAATTATTCACAATCAAATGTTATTGGGTTCTCGCACCTTTTAGTTGTATAGGCTGCTATCATTTAACATAAAAATTTTTCAACATTAAAAAATATTTATCCAAATATTAATATGCATTTAAAGCATATAAGGGTGGAAAGTATATGAACTTGTATCTCCAAGGGAAAATTTTGAAAATAATTCCTCAAAATTTAGTTAAATACTATTAACACTTCTACCGATCATGCCAGTATAAAAATTGTAATTAGATTGGATCAAATGTTACAGAAATTTTGAGTAAGTTATTTAATATTAAGCCCTTAGTTTATGTACAATTCATTAATGAATTAGGCTAAAATACGTTAAATATTAGAATTATGAACTTCAGTTTCATACTGTATTTTTTTTTCTTGGATTCATTTAACACAAAACTGTTTATAATTGTTTAATTCTTATTAAATACTCTGGCAATTATGGGACTTTTAAAAGTATACAACTATCGTTCTGTATGTAATGTAATAAAAATGTAAAAACATCTTAAAAAGGGTAAATAAAATGTTAAAACTGAAAATACTATATCCATTTGTATATAGATGCAACCCTCAATTAACATTATCTCTAAAAAAGTTTTTTTGTATGTATGCAATAGGGAGAAAATGTAAATCATACTTCTGAACATGGTGAAATTTGAAAAGGGAACTTTTTTTTAATAATTTAACAGTACTTGTTCACATATTTTCTACATTTGGGGTATTCTAATAAATTTCATTCATTATTTCATAAAATCATATCAGAAATTAAAGCTTACATTTTAATTGATTCAAAATATGTTAAATAAGTGATCCAATACAGATCAAAATGCAATGCATTTACAATTAAATCAAAGTACTGAGGAAAATCAGTAATTTATGAATTTATCTAAAAATACTGGAATCCAATCGCATTTCTTGACAATTAAGGTTGCTAACAGCTTTGTAAAATTCTATGCAAAGTTATATGTTTTGAAGAATGCGCATCAATAAATGCAGGATATTTCTGTGTAATCTTGCTATTTATTTCCACATTATTCAATTTCTCATATTGAGAAAATGTCCAAGACAAACTCCTATTTTTTTATATGTATAATAAAAAATGCATTTATTAAATGGTGTTTTTTTTTTAAACAATGCCTTCCAAGCACTATTTAATCAACTAATTTAAAAGTAAAGGGGTTAAGATACAATTGCACTCCTCAGGTGCAAACCTCAGAGATGATAAATTGGGTTTGCTCTTTAAAAACTAAAGTTTTATTTCCTTAAAATGGTGTCGCTGGGGCTTGAATTTGTTATATATAGAAATTTAACTGCAAAATAATAAAAATTATAATTAAAACAACAAATACTATTTGAAATTAAAAGAATGTGCATTGTTACTTTTAGGATTAATAGAATGTTCTTTTAGAATGTGCAATGGAATGTTCACATACATGCAAATGATAAATTTTATGCATTTACATGTAGTGATGGGCAAATTTACATTGTGTTTTTCATTCAGCTTATCGTTAAAGTACATCTATACCTGAACATTATGACAAGAACTGATATAGGACTTGTAGTTAGTTAAGGGAACTAAGGGATTGGAAGCTAGCTTGATGAAAAACAGGCTATATCTGAATCGCCAAAATTGACTAGCCAGACTATTTATTCTGGGGAATTGCTTGGTGGGAGCAGTTTTGACATGGGAAATATTCCTATAGAGTGTTCAACTCTCGGACATGAAATCAGTTTTAAGAGATGCACTTTCAAACTATTGAATTTCATTGATATACTGATGTATCATTTTGAATCAGGGTGGCTACAGGATCTCGAGATAAAAAATTCCATGATTTCCAGATATCTTCAAGAATTTCCCGATATGTGTCACTATCAACTTTTAATAAATATCAGTTTAGCAAGCATAAAAATGTTAATTTATAAAACTGAAAGTGATAATTAAGGATAAATAATTAAAATCAATTACTTTCAGCATTGAAAAGTATAATTAAAGTATAGTATTTATGCAAGAGTTATATAAGAACAGTATTATTACAAATATTAATCCTTCAAGATAAGCTATAAAACTCAGCTATAAACTGAGCAGTGTTCTGTAAAATCTAGTCCAGAATTCATATAGCTAAATATCACTTATTACAATAAAATTATGTATAAGCAGAGACAGTGTTTTTTTAATCTGCTTTTTCTGTCATGAAATATCTTGACAATTTTCAAAACAATTTAGATGAGAGGAATCACTGAGAAACGCTGAAATTTTAAAACTCTCTTCTTTTTATTTAGGTGTCCAATTGGCTGTCACATGAAACGCAAATAAGGAATTCTAGAAATGTGTATTGTCAAGAGTCAGAAAAAAAGCTGTGATTACCAAAATAATTTTTAGAAACATGCATGGCTTATTTTCAGTTATAATTTTTAATGCACATAAAATATACTTTATTTATAAAAATAATTCAAATAATTATAACATTAGAGCATAATTAAAATTCCTTTAAAAAATTTTCTTTTTCAATCTGCAGGTACTGAGGTACCATTATGCATAAATATATCATAATCAGTTAAACATTTTGAAATTTTATTCTTTGTGCTACTTGTTACTATTTTAAATGGTTTGCAGTTAAGAAACTTACAGGTTAATGAAAGGATGATTATAGTTCATTTGAAAGAACTTTTCATTTACAATGCTTAACAATTATACACAATTTTCTCCTTTCCCGGTCGTCCAAATAGATGCTCATGTCCTTGCTGACGAGTCGGACGGTCTGGGTCTTCAACACAATTTTCTCCATTCTTTGGAAGGATATGTCCACATACTCTATCAAGCACATACAATATAAAGGGGTTGATTTCTTTTTTAGAAATGTCCAAGATATATAAATGTATCAAAGTTCAATAGCCAATTTTTCGACACCTTATGACAAATACTTTCTCAACATTTAGGAGGTTTTCTCACATATTGAATAACTTAGTAGACTCCCATGTCTCGAAATCAAGAGTTTAGAAATTTGAATCCTTCACTAGGCAAAACTTTTCATGTATTTTAGTGAAACAGAATTAAATCTTGTAAAGCCCATATCTTAAGTGCTCTTATTCTGGCTAATGTAAAATATGTTTATATTATTTTACATATTCTCGACAATTTCTGGGCAAAATGGCTCAAGAAACGTATATCTCAAGAATGGTACATATTTCAATTTCCATAGTTTTCATTCATTTTCTAATACCAAATCTTAAATAATAAAAGGCAATGGCTATTTGTGTGTGTGTGTGTGTGCACCCCATAGCAAAAAATACACATAACATGAAATTCATTACAGCATAGTTTAAACCAGACTTCTAATAGACCTCTGAGTAATTAAAATGTTTTTGAATTAAATTTTTAGTTTTCTGAAAAGTAAGTTTGAGCAATTTCACACCAATGTATTTACACCAATTCATTCGGACACGGTAGCTCAGTGGTTAGCGCATGGGAATTGCACTCAGTAGGCCCAGGTTCAATTCCCTCCTCTGCCAAAACTGCCGCCATGTTCATGCAGAGTACGATCACGTTAAATATGTGAATCCGCAAGTCCTTCCGAGAAGTTGGTGGTAGGGGAAGGAGTGTACAGTCCCTGTGGATGCCACCCCCACTGGGTTCCGGTCTAAATTAGGTGGCACTTCTCAGCTGTCTAAATAGATACCTTACACCTTTCTGGTAGGTCAGGTCTGGGTCTCAACAACACCAATTCATTCCTAGTGATTGAAAAAAATTATCGAACAGTTTCATTCATAACACCATCATTGAAAAATATGAAAAATTATTTTTAAAATGGGACCTAAACAGAATCCATATGCAGATTTGTTGATTTTCAGAAATTTAATAAAGAGTGAAAAAGTTCAAACCCTGAAGGCTTGGATAACTCGAGTAATTTTAAAATTCTTAAATTGAAAATCCCCTCACAGTTTGATTTTCATGCTTTAACAGAAACAAAATGCATTATTTCAACATCTTTATATAATAAGAACAATCCGTTGATTTTTGCCAATTTAAAACAGGTATAAAGATAGAAGTTTCACTCAATATGTCCCCTAGGTAACTTTGCAATAGAAACTGTTGTGCACACTTTTTAAATATAGATCACAGGGATATAGATAGCACAGTCAACATTAGCCTATACATTATTACATGGCCACTATGTTAGAAATACAATATGTGGCCTTGCTATAGACATCTCCAAGCTTTTTTCAAAAACAACCATGCTGGTCCACGAAGGAAGCTATAAATAAAAGTATCAATTTGTTAATAGCATGATGTTTCTCTATTTTCTGTTAAAAATAATTCTGACAAAATTTAAATTATCAATATTAATTATATCTTTCAGAAGATATTGTCTAGATGACTCTTATAGGTAAAAATACAAATATTGAGAAAAAGATAATTCATGATTATGAAAATCAAAATGGTATAAATCCAAAATTTCATTGTCAAATTCTGTAACAGATCACACGCTTGCTCATATAATACATACACTACATATTGTGTAGAAAGTAAAAACTCAATGTAGTAACTTCTATTTTGTAACAGTCATAAAAATTTGAGTAAAAGCAACCAGTGAGTTAAACCTGAGACTTCAGACAACATTTTGAACATAAAGCACATCAAACACTTTTTAGAGTTAAAATAGAGCAACATTAGTGATGTAATATACACAAATATAATCTGTATCATAAGCAAGTATATTGAAACAAATTACTGATGTATTGTCAATCATGCATTGATACATACTGGTGAATCAATATATCCATTGCCATGTATACAAACTTAATGCAAATTTATCTATAATAATAAAGGAATATGTCTATGTCTGTAGTGGAAAATCAAAGCATTGTACAGCCAGAAAGTTTGGTAAAGAGGTACTTCAGGATCTGGGAAAATACACCTCAGCAAGATTTTAAAATTCAAATTAGTTTTTAGTTATTTTATGTTCTAGTATGATTTTGAGTACTTTCACTAGCAACTGAAAATATTATTAAAAACTTTCTATCTTAACATCATCGGAAAGATAAAAAATAATTTTTCAAACAAACTTTGAACGAAATCCATACTATTAATCGATGAATTTTTGTGAATTTAAAAAAATATATACCTTTTATGTATTGAAGATGCAATCTATCTTTTATCTATAATAATAAAGAAAGATGTCGGTATATATGTAGGAAATTTACGTATCGTATGGCCATGAAATTCAGTACAGAGGACCAGGGAAATTACGCTTTGGCGAAAAGTTCGAATTAGTTTTATTATTTTGTTTTAGTATGATGTTGAGTGATTATCACGCAAATCAGTTCTTTAACAATGGAAATATTATCATAGAGTTTTTATCTTAACACCATTGGAAAGATATAGATGAATGTGAATTTTTAAAAAATATAACCTTTTGGGCGTTGAAGATATAATCTATCTTCTATATATAATAATAAATGCTTGTGAGTGTGTGCCAGTCTGTATCGTCTGTAGCAGAAAATCTAAGCATCATACGAACATGAAATTTGGTATAAAGGTACTTAGTGGTACCTCTATATGAAATTTGGTACAATAAGTATACCAAATTTCATTGGTATCGTTTGTGACTTCTTTCAGAGAGAGATATATGCTCCGTGTGGAAAAATAAAATTCCTAATATTTTGAGAATGGCTCATTGTAACTCCATTCATTACTGATTATAAGCACTTACAAAGCAGTCAGTCACCCAGCAGACAATAGTAAGAATACTTGATTTTTTTTATTACTATTTATCTTTAGATTGATCTAAACTAGAAAAAAAAAATCAAGAATTTTAGCATGATCAGAAACATGCAATATCTAAATAAAAAAAACACATGCCAGCATACTATAATTGATACTATTCAATTTTAAATAAAACATTATATATAGAATGGCAATTTTTTAAACATTTTGATAATATTCCTCTTTTTTTATTTTCGAAAAAAAATATTGAGGGCTCTATTGTGGTTCAATCTTCAGGAAAATCAACAAGGCTCTTGTGCTTACTGATCAGAATAATCGTACAAAATTTCATTTTAATAGTTCAATTTGTTTGAGATATTTTGCCAGAATTTTGACATCAAGCAACATTTTCTTTCACATATATTATGTACTGTGAATGGAAAGGAGACAGCATTCATAAGCATTTCATTTTTGCAGTTTCAAAAAAGCCTGTCTTTGTTTCATGAAATCCTGTCTGAAATATAACCTAAATATAACCTCCATTCATTACTGATTATAAGCACTTACAAAGCAGTCAGTCACCCAGCAGACAATAGTAAGAATACTTGATTTTTTTTATTACTATTTATCTTTAGATTGATCTAAACTAGAAAAAAAAAATCAAGAATTTTAGCATGATCAGAAACATGCAATATCTAAATAAAAAAAACACATGCCAGCATACTATAATTGATACTATTCAATTTTAAATAAAACATTATATATAGAATGGCAATTTTTTAAACATTTTGATAATATTCCTCTTTTTTTATTTTCGAAAAAAAATATTGAGGGCTCTATTGTGGTTCAATCTTCAGGAAAATCAACAAGGCTCTTGTGCTTACTGATCAGAATAATCGTACAAAATTTCATTTTAATAGTTCAATTTGTTTGAGATATTTTGCCAGAATTTTGACATCAAGCAACATTTTCTTTCACATATATTATGTACTGTGAATGGAAAGGAGACAGCATTCATAAGCATTTCATTTTTGCAGTTTCAAAAAAGCCTGTCTTTGTTTCATGAAATCCTGTCTGAAATATAACCTAAAATGTGTTTTCCTATTTCACAATGTTTTTTTCTTTTTAACTAATTCACAGATAAGCTGATACCCCACCACTACTACTTTGAGGACAAATTTTTATGGAAAATTTTTGGGCTGAATATATAATACATAGATTTTGCATTGTATTGACATGATAACACAGTTCAACTTGTGTTTACAGACTTGGAATTGCATATTTTTGGGGTGCTTAAAAGGATTTAGTTGGCAGGCAAGCATGGATACAAGTATGTAATTTGTTACTTGCTCCACTCTTTTCCATCAATATTATTAGGGGAGAAAATAGAACTTTAACATTTCATTTCATAACATTTTTATTATGAATAGTCATATTGTAAGCTCCCCAAAACAAAGTTTTATGTTTTCATGATAGAATCATTTTAATAGTTGACAAGAGGCGTTTGAATCTCCATTGTTAATTTGGTAAGAGATTTTCTGCTTTATCTCAATGAAAAATATACATATTGAATTCATTTTTGTTCCAAAATATATAGTTGGTCCAAAAGAAATACTGGAAATAATTTTCCTAACTTGTTTTTCTTTTAATTTAAAATATAATTGGAAAAAGAAAATGAAAAAATATATTTTATTATACTACATCTTTGACAGAATTTTAATCTACCTTTTTAAAAACATCTAAAAGTATGTGACAAACTTCTGAAATGAAAAAATAAATAAATAAAAATTTATATTTCAAAAATACAATTTAAATTCAACAAATTTTTAGAATTGCAGATTTAAAAGAACCTAACTAAAATTCTGTAAAACTTTGGCATGTTACAATTTTTTTTTTTTTTTTTTTTTTTTTACTGTTTACTCACTTTTTAAATTTTTTTGCAATATAAAACATATTTGTAAAAATCTGTTTAATTCGACTACTTTTCATTACAGTTTACAGAAAGCATTTTATATTCTGCGAGATTACTTCAAAATACCCTCTCCCCTCCTTTTTTTATTGACTGAATTACGGATTAATAATAAGTGAAATGCATAAATTTTTTTAGTTGTACTGTTTTCAAATGAGATTTTATTTTGCTATGTAAATGTATTTCCTGTGAATAAACATAATGTTAATTTCATAACTATCAGATCGGGAAATTAGTCCAACCTAATATAATAATTAATACATATGAAATTCAGTGACTTTCATGGGATAGACTACAGAAGAAGTAGTTGATAATTTTTTCATCATATAAAAACTAAAATCTTAACTCATACATACACCAGCCAATAAATTTGAAACCTGGGAACATGTATACAAATGTAGGTCACTGGTGGATGTACACAAATTATGTTGGTCATGGGAGGTACACGCGATTGCAACACCATTATAAAAATGCTGTCATGTGTTTTCCAAAACATGTGGAACAAAATGGGGGAAAACAATAGATTTGTCTAAATTTAAAAAAGGTCTTATTGTGGGGGCCTGTTGGGCAGGAGCCATGATTGCCAGGACAGAACAACTCACTGGCTTCTTGACAGGTGAGACATCCAAAGCGTATAGCAGTTTGAAACTGAACCTCCAGGCTTTGTCTAAAAGGCAGAACTGTGGATTATAAACCATCAATCAAGCCTGTGATGAGTGGCATCTCAGACTGCTTGTATGGTAGAAAAGGGATGTACTGTTGTTGAGATCCAGACCGTCCGACCTACCAGAAAGGTGTAAGGTAACTGTTTGGACGGCCGGGAAGTGCCACCCAATTTAGACCGGAACCCAGTGGGGGAGGTATCCACAGGGACCGTACCCTCCTTCCCCTACCACCAACCTCTCGGAAAGACTTACGGACCCACATGTTTAACGTGATCGTACTCCGCGTGAACACGGCGGCAGTTTTTTGGCAGTGGCTGGAATCGAACACGGGCCTACCGAGTGCAACTCCAGCACGCTAACCAATGGGCTACAGGGATGTACTGTGCAGCAACTGGCAGAAAACTTTAATGAAGGCTTATCTCATCGATCTTGATGCAAACAATGTGCAAGGAATTGCAGCGAATTGGTGTACCAGTCGCATGTCTGTGCAGAAATCTATCATTTCAGCGAAGAACCTGAAAATGCATTTATAGTGGTGATGGGAAGATTGGAAGAAAGTTATGTGATCGGATGAATCATGCTACACCTTGTTTTGTATCGACGGCAGGTGAAGAGTGTGGCAAGAACTCCATGAAGCCATCTTGCCTTGTTTGCACAATTCAAGGTTGTGGTGGGGTTATTATGGTGTGGGGCATGTTCTGCTGATTTGGTACTAGTCCCTTGGAGTTTATGGAAGGTCATGTATCATCTATGAAGTACTTGAGCATTTTAATTCCTTTTGTTCCACAGAGGAATGCAGATAGATGAAATTTATTATATTGAAACATTCCCTGGGTTCAGTCTCATTACTAAAAAAAGTTTTCCAAATTAAATTGTGAATTTCAGAGATATTTAATTTTAGTGCATTTTGGAATTTTCACTTTGATATATTAAAGTGGCATAGAATCGGAAATATTTTTGGTCATAGACCTGCTCCTTATTAAGTTTAACCAGTAAAAATCCATTGGACCATTCTCCAATTATAAGTGATCATGACAGACAGGCAAACAGAAACAGGTTTTTAAACCTTGTTATTCCACACAACTCTGTTGGATGATAAAACTTCAATATATTCCTTAGACTCAATCTCATTGTTTCAAAAACTCATCAAATTCCATCTTATGGTTCAGAAGATATTTAATTTTGAAGCATGTATTGAAATGTTCTCTTTTAAATATTAGATATTCATAAGGTGCTCTTCAAATCAAAATTAAAACAAATGATGGTTCAAAATACCCCCCATAAAAAAAATAATAATAATAAAAACCTCTCAGATAATTGACATCAGCATGGTAACTAGAATCATGTAATATTTGATATATCTTGTAATCATCAAGGTATAGAACTGACAAAGTTTCACCTTACAGTTAACCCCTGTTATAATATCGCCCTGTGTGACAAAAATGTTCTGATATAATAAGCGTTCATAATTTTAGTACTACACTTAATGAGTTTTGGGTTATTATAATAAATTAATACTGTCATTTTTCAATAAAAGAAGAGAGGAGAGTAATACAGACTAGTTACAAAAAGAAAAAACTATTATCTATAAATAAATGTGATACATTTCTAGAACTACATTAAATTGAATTTATTGTAATATGTATTAAATTAAATTTTATATTTTAAAGTGTGCATTATCAGGTGAATAGGTTACACAAACAATAAAAAATAGTCACAGAATTTGCCTACAGAGGGCGTACCCAAAGTTAAGATTAAACTTCCATTGCAGATAACAGCATCAATGGACCGGTTTCACACTTATGTGTGCAGGTCATTTCATCTAGAGTGGTAAAACGTGGTTTCATGAAATAAACAAACAGATCATTTCTGATCATTTCATCATGTTATAATTGAGTATGGGTTCTCGTTTTGATTCTAGTTTAATGTTTGCATTGACGAATTATTGAAATGTAAGAGAGTACTTTCTTTCAAGTTTGGGTTTTAGAGGAATGTGCAGTAGTCGATTTATTAGGTTATTTCAGATAAAAGAATGGCTGAATCAAGACCTTTTCTACATATGGAAGAATATACTCGCATGGTAATCAAACCAAACAGTTATGAAAGTAATGCAGATAGTGAAGATTCATGGAACTTTGGTATTCCTGATAAGCACGTGGACAGCTTTTATGAATGCAAAGATTGCAATGTTGGCCTGTGCATGAATCCCTGTTTTAAAATACATCATACGTAAAAGGCATATTAATTAGTAACAATGCTATTTTCTTGTTAAAAATTGTACATAATCTCTATTATGTACAATTAGCTATATAACATTTTGAATACAATCATTTAGATATTTTTCCTGTGTAATAAATAACCATTTTAATCAAGTTCATTAATCACTTTCAATCATTTAAATTTTTAATATTTAAATAAAAGATAATTTGTGTGGAACATAATCATCAAATGGGAAATAAGTATTTCCTTTATTCCTAAAAAAGTAGAATACTGTGATGAATGGGTGATTTTTAGTGAATTTTTCTCAGAAGTTAGGCTTAAGTTTAGTGGTGGTCCTATGGGAACAGTTCGGAAGTGAAATGCTCTGTCTTTTGGGCTACAGCAGTTCTAAAATACCACTGTCCACAAAGGGTTAAAACAGAAAGGTGAAAAGAGAGGAACATTCATAATGTGATAAGTAAACAAGCATGTTTGAGTATGGGATACGTAAATTACCATTAAAATACAGCAAATATTATGTTGAGGAACAATTTAAATGGATGACGTCCATGTATAACAAGAAAAGACAGTATTTAAATTTTTAATGAGTAAATGATACAAGTTTAACATTAACTATATATTTTTCTACTTAATCCACAATACACTGTTGCATAATTTAAATACATAAACTTTTTTTAAATATTTCATTAGATATCACAGGAAAGTTAAATACTTATGCATAAAAGTTCAAGAAACATCTTTCTTCAGTGTTCTTTGTAGTCTTGATAAATGAGCTACTGCTGATAGATAGATCAATTCAAAATTCTTTTTATACCACTGCCTGAAAAAAAGTGAAGCATTGTTTAATTAAACAAGTACTAGGATGGTGTTGTACTTCCAAATGGCCGTTTTATTAACTTTGCTCATTAAATATGCTGTAGCGAATACCATATTGAAGAATCACAGAGCTAGAATCAGAAAAATATGCTCATGTGATTTTGACATTTATGAATAAATATTTGAAGCTTTAATTATGCACCCAAGTTTTAAAATTAATGGCAGCAAGGCCATAAAACTGAACTGTAGTCTTATGTATAGACATGATGCAAGCAATATTATAGCAAGAAAGTTTAGAAAGGTATAGATTAAAACTTTATTATGCGTATGTGCAGTGCATTATATAAAGTTGAATATGGATTTAAAAAATATTTGTAAAAATCCAATTTACAAAATCCAAATTTTGTGACAAATTCAAGGGTTATCAGAACTTTTTATCTGCTACTTTGTACACAATCATTTTTATTTATTTATTTATTTTTTTACAGATCAGTGTTTCAGTGTTTATATCCTGGAGATTATTGCAGATGATTCACATAAGTGTCTACTCATAGAAGCGACAACATAGCTGAAGGGAAGAGGGGGGGGGGGAGGCTCAAGGACCTGTACCATCCTCCCCAATACAAAAGTTAGGTTATTTATATATGCTTTTAGGTCAACTTTTAAAATAACATGATTTTTCCAACTTTGGCCCTTTAATATATTTATAAATGTATTGTGAGATATGTTCACATTTAAAATATATAATTATTGATCAATTATAAATGGATTTTATTTTAAACATATTATTATGTTTTCGTCAAAAACTTTCACCGAACCCACAACCCAGCAGCTATGTGAGCATGACGAAATGCTTGTCTTTGACTGCTCAGCCACTGCATCGGTACTTATTGATATATAAGAAAAGTCTTTATCTCTGTTTGTCTGTAATGCTTGGCAATAAATTTGTTGAAATTGGTGGGCTAATTTGATAAACTATTGTCAACTTCGCAACTTTTTCTAATGACATCAAATTGACAAAAATATCCCCCAAAATTACAAACAGGAAGCTAAATTAACAAATATGATGTCAAATTGATGAATTGTGTATTAAAATCTTTTAATATATGGACTATATTACTTCTTGCAAATGTTATGGATATTGACAATTGTTAAGTTACATTTGAACAAAATATAAGTTAGTTGGGTTCTTCGAAATAGTATTACATGTTAAGGAAAACTTTAGCAACATATTTAAGCACAAATAAGGTAATAATGCAGCATACAGCTGTTTTGAGGATATGCTGGTTCTTCTATGTCACAAACCCCAGGTCAAAAAGATGAAATGGGAGCTTTTTTACTCAACAGTTTGTTGGTTCTCTTGCATTGACGAAGGGGATCCAGTGTATCCTGCATTATTATATTATTTGTGGTTAAATACGATGCTCAAGTCTTTCTTAATTCTTTGCACAAAGTGTTTTTATATTTATTGAGTATTACTTGTAGTCATCCAGAAAAGCATTAAATGTACAATTTAACATTTGTTAAAAACAATGTGCCATGGATCTTGTACATCAATTTTTCAATTTGAAAAAAGTAAATCTACTGTACTATGTAGTAAAAATCATGTGCTGCCCACATCAGATTTTTTTTTTTTTCGACTTACTTTGCTTGATGTTATAAAAACATGTATTTCTAGACATTTTTTTAGTTTTTATTAGACAATTTTTGATGTTTTAAAATATATTGCATTTAACAAATAAGAATTAACTAATCAAGAAAATAAGTCCAAAGAATGTATATCAAAAAGAGTATAATACCTATATATTTTACCATATAAAATATTTTAAAACTCAAGAAAATAAACTTAACATACTCAAATTAATTAAATTTATCATAAGCATATTTAAAAAAATACTATAAATCTCCTTTTGCAATACTCAATCTACAAATATTTCTTTAAAGCAACAACAAAAAATACATATGTACAACGATCCTGTTCCTATTGTATTTTTTCACTATGCTTAACCAGATTAAAAAATATTCTAATCCAGATTACAAAAAATGAAATGCAAATTTTGTCAATTTTATGATGCCTTACAAAAAGATATCAAGCAGATAAAATTGTACACCTATAAAAAACAAGAGTAATAACATGTACAAAATATACACATGTACAAATCTGAACTGGAATAACTATAAATCCTATTTCTGACTATTTTTCACGTCACAATAAATCCTTTTTAAACTAAATCAAAGTATAATACAAAACTCTCTGTTTTGTTCATCATAAAAAATTTCAGATTTGTATTATACTTTAAAAGATTTATATTAGATTGGTTTTGACATATTTCTATTTAGTCATGTACAGAAATTTGTAATATACAAATCTATACCGTGAAAACTCAAAAATAAAGATTAATATGAAACATTGGTGAAGTATATTATGCTTTTTTACAGTCCGTCCAACTTAGTATATGAGCACATGTCTCAAGATCTAGAGGCCAGAGTTTTGAGTCCATCTTTGGATAATCATTTTGACATCCAAGCAGAGTTCACTTGAAAAAAAAAGTCTTTTGAAGGGTATTTTCACTCCTTTCCTAAAATTTGAGGAGTAATTTCCTAAAGTAGGGAGCATCTTTAAAAATATTAAAGGGTCAATATTATGAATCTCCTATATTTTTTACATTTTGATACTGTATCATATCACAACACCAAATTCTGATGTAGATAATTTAATTTTCTGTATTTTGCAAATTTAATGCTGGAATATTCAAATATTAAATTAGAAAAAAATAATGAATTTATAATTTTTATTTTAATAAACTAGAATATTATATACAAAAGATAAGTAAAACATAATTCAAGTGCATGATTATAACATGTTTAGATTAATGAGATTAATATAAATACAGTATAATAATGTTTATCTAAATAAAACATGATCGGTCAGGATATGTATAAAAGCATTCCCAATAATCCAAAAGTGTAAAAATCTAAATTGTATAATTAATATAAATACATAATTCTTATTCACATGAATTCATAAAATCATTCCATTAACTTAAAGTAAAAACAGCTCTGCATTTAATTAAGCTATTATGAACATATTTTTTGAAATGCAGATATTTGCCGAATTTTACTATTTTCTGCATTTATAGAATTGGCTACAAGTTTTCAAGAATACAATTAGCAAAACAGATATTTTGCCAAATAAATTTTTATAAATTTCCTTTATCATAAGAAAATATAATCTATTACATTTTTTTTCCAATACAATGGACTCTCATTAAGACAGTACCCATTTAAATGGATTTTTCGTTATTACATACAAATGCAGATTCCCAGGTTGAGGTTCATGGATACTGTTATAAAAATCGTTTAATACATTCATTCATAAAGATAGATAAAATTTATTTAAATTTATCAATCAGTAAAATATGTTCCAGCAAATACTTTTGAGCAATTGACTAAAATTGAGAATGACAAAAAAATGATTGTTTACCCAGAGAAGAAACAAATGATGATTACTTCATTTTTAAAATAGTAATTCGTATGACTACATTTTGTTTATGTTTTGAATGTTAAGTTTTTTTGTTTTTTTTCCTCAATATACATATTATTAATATATTTTTTTTAATTAAAATTTTTTAGTTTTTGTTTTAAAGTTGTATTTTTTAATGTAGTAGTCACAAAGTTTACGAAAACAAACTTTCACTACCATTTTACGTATTTCATTATTACTTGCCTTCCGATTTATGGACTCCTCTTATAATGGACTCTCACTAATATGTACAATAAATGTTGGCTCTTGACTGTTTATATTAATGAGAAATGAGATCACTGTATGAAAAGGAAAGATGATCACAAATTGAGGTAAATTGTTCATAGGATACATATCGAAAGCTATTGTATTGATACACAGTAAGTATTGTATTGATATGAAACATAGATGTATCATAAGGTTATTTATTGATACCTTGACACAGCTGTATCAATACACTCCACACTGATAATGTGCACACCAGTATGACAAACATTTTAAAAAATTATCCTTTGTTTTCACCTTTGTAATATTCTCTACTTATACCAAATTAGTTTTCAATAGATTGCATAGCTTTAAAGAAAAACAGCAACATACATTTCCAACAGATTAATAGAATACTAAAATGTGTTTTTTTTTTAATCGCCACCCTTGAAAATTCATTCAATTTTCAATTTGTCAATAAGATATTCTGTACACAAAAAAGCAATACTTTTCATTAGCCAGGAGAGTAATAAGTATAAAAGTATAATTGTTGCCAAGGAGCTATTCAAGCTCAATAGAACTGACATTAGAAGGGCTATTGGACTCCTTACTGGACCCTGCAGCCTTAAAAGACACCTAAGCATTATGGGTGTCACTAAAGACCCGATATGTAGAGGTTGTAAGTATAGTGAAGAAACTGCCTCACACATACTCTGTGAGTGTGAGGCGTTTTCTGTCCGTAGGTTCGAGCACTTGGATCAACATGTGATCGAACCCTGGGAGTTGCAGGATATTCAAGTCAAGTGCCTGCTGATCTTTGCCTCAGCTCTTAGGGACCTTTTGCTTCTGTGTTCCTTTTGTGGGGACAGTACAATAGACCTCTAGTCACTGTGCTAGGCTGTCTCTGAGCCACCCTAAGTCTTACGTCATAATTGTTATCAGATAAAAAAACTTGTAAATGAAATATTCATAAAATGATACATGTGGGTATTTTAATTTTATTAAAATTCAAAATAATGTCTCAACTTACCAATTATAAGATGTATGTTTCTTGTAATTTTTATTTAAAAACTCTCTATAAAAATCAGCCATTTCTTGAGCAGTCAAATTGTCTTCTGGACCCATATTTTTAACCTTTGACAACTTTTCTATATAGGTTTTCCTGGACTGCACAAAAAAGAAATCTGTTTTAACACAGCTTATTTCAATTCTATATCAATTTATACACCTTAAGCAACATTTTGCCATTCATTACAAATTTTGAAGAAATCTATAGATTAATTATTTGCAGAAACTTATAGTCAGAACTCTGAATATAAAAGCTTCATATTGTGAAGTATATATAGCTTATCCTGAATACCCTGATAAATTTATAAATTTTGAAACAGTTTAATGTAGCTAACTAAAATAGAACACATTTATACACACATGCAGACTTTATAAGAAAATGAAAGAAACTGACAGAAAACCTTGCTATTAGATCTAATTTTGGCTACTGTAAAAACAAACAGCCAGAGCTAGATCAAAACCAGGTGTTCTGAATTGCACTAGGATGTGCTGAATACTACACCACTTTGATTTATAAAAAATTACTTCCCCTTCCAAAATGGCTGGGAGTGTCCCAAACCCACTTTACCCATTAAATATACCGAGTATTACATAAAGAAGTACTATATAACAGCATAAATTTTTTAACAAAAAAAGAAAGGTGATAATACACATTAAAATGAACAATATTTGCAATGGAATCTAGGGCCACATTCCACTCATAGTGCCAGAAAAAAGTAAAGTTACATATCCATGTTGATCCTTCAGCAGTGAAAAATAAGAGACTTAATTAATTAAGAGTTTCACATTTCCACTCACATCAGAAAAAGACTCAAAGTAACTGCTCAGGAAGGTATCCAAGGGCATTGTTGCACAGCTGAAACCAGTGAAAGAAAGACTGTCACATCTTCTCACAGACTCCTAGTATGGTGTTGATCTTATAAACAGCAATAACAATTCTTACAATGAGATCTTCCAGGGAGTCCACAGTTGTCTCGTACACTAATGTTTTCATGTGCTCCCAAAAGAAATCCAGTGGATTAACTGCCCGGGATATGTTGCATTTAGGAAGTAGCGTCTGAACAGGGCAGCATACCACATGTTTCTGAAGCAAATGCTTCCTGGTCTATTGAAGGGTGTTTAGCTCACCCCACAGAAGTACATATGGTTTATGCATGATGGGGCCCCAAAATATTTTTCCACCAAGGTCGGATACTTTCTAAATGCTACATATTCTGGGCGGTGAATTGGATGTGGTGGACCTGTGGCGTGGTCTCCACACTCCCCGGACCTTAATCCACTGGACTTCTTCTTCTTCTGAGGGCACATGAAAACATTTGTGTACAAAACACCTGTGGACTCCCTGAAAGATCTCATTGTGAGAATCGTTGTTACTGAGGACAAGATCAACACCACACAAGGAGCCTGTGAAAAGGTGTTGTTGTTGAAATCCAAACCTTCCAACCTACCAGAAAGGTGCAAGGCAACATAAACCATATGTTTGGACGGCCAGGAAGAGCCACCCAATTTAGACCGGAACCCAGTGGAGGAGGCATCCACAGGGACAGTACCCTCCTTCCCCTATCACTAATCTCTCGAAAGGGCCTACAGACCCACATGTTTAAAGTGATTGTACTCCGCGTGAACATGGTGGCAATTTTGGCTGCGGAGGGAATTGAACCCGGGCCTACCGAGTGCAATTCCCATGTGCTAACCACTGGGCTACCGCACCCTCTCTGTGAGAAGGTGTGACAAGCTTTCTTTTACTGGTATCATCTGTGCAACAATGTCCTCGAATGTCCTTCCTGAGCAGCTACTTTGAGTCTTTCTCTGATGCGAATGGAAATGGAAACTCCTAAATTAATTCTCTTATTTTTCACTGTTTAAGGATCAACGTGGATACAACTTTACTCTTTTCTGGCACTATGAGTGAAATGTTGTCCTAGGTTCTATTGCAAATATTGTTCATCTTGATGTGTACTATCACCCCTCCTTTTTTTTTTGTTGAAAGAGTGTATGATCATTTTATAGCTCATAATATAAAATAGAATACAAACTAAAATTATAAATGCATGGGTCACAGACAATATTCTTTTGTGTAGGTAGAAAATAACTTGACTTAAAAATATTCTGGAAAAACACTGAGATAATCCAGATTGACAAAAATAAATGATAAATAACTATAAATGAAATTTAATCAAATCATATAACGTACAATCAGTAAAGGAAATACATGTGTTTCTTAGATTTTATAGTATGTTACTTCAAATATTATAATACGATTTAAAAATAAATTAAAGTAGGAGTAAAATTAAAGGGCTCTAGATCTGTCGAACAAATTGCACTTAAAGGTAGACAGAGTTTGAAGAAATCATTAATCTACATTTTGATACTTATTTATTGAATTATATGTTTACTTTAATGTTTGTAACAAGATAAATTTCTTTTCAACTGTATTCTCTACAGTGATATCAAAATATATAACTATAATCAGAGTAACAGATTCTAGTTTACACATTTAAAATTGTTAAAATTAAGGATATTTTAGCATCTTAAATCATGAAATGCATAGCTAACACTATTCAACTAATGGATTGAAATTAATTAAAACAAGTAAAAGCATAAAAAAAGCAAAAAAAAAGCATTTTAAAACATACCCTTTTATTATTTGCATGTAACTTAAATGTCTGAAAAAAGAGCTTTACTATTACCACAGGTTAAAAATTTTCTCTTTTATATATGTACCCATGCAGAGTATATGTGCTCTAGGCATCTGTGAATTTTTAACAGACTCTGAAAATTACAATTTTATTGGCTCTATGTTTTACATTTTATCTTTGGCCGAGACATATTTCAATATTTTCTTCAGCCTGTTGAAGTCTATCAGTTTCTATTTTCATTCAATAGCTTCATCAATCAATTTTCATTGGCACTTTATGTCCTTCTATATGCATTATAACAAATTATGTCAGTACAATTATTTTGGCTTTAATTATAGTACTTACAAAAACAAGCCATTAGTTTAAAAAATAAGTCATTCCCCATGTTCGCTTCTGGTTCATAAAATTTATATCAGTATGTTGGGAATGATTAGACAAATTTATTCTACCAGGTTTCGTTTGTTGGAAAGAATGGTATGGGTCAAACATCCCAAAATACCCCCTTTTTGCATTGTCACATATTAAAAATATACAGGGTGATTCAAATTAAACATGAGATTTTAGACCTCTCTGTAGATAAAACTACTGGGCGAATCGCAATTAAATTTCGTACCCATGCTTTCTTAAGTATATAGTTTCGATTTCTGAAAACAATAAAATAGTTCAAATGTCGGCCATTAGGGGTGAAATCTGACACTGCTGTCACCGTAATTTGCATATTGCAAAGTATATATCTTACAATCAGCGCTTATAAAAGGAATCACAAAGGTTTTTTTCACAAATCCATGACTAGCAAAGGCTCATGAAGCTCACCTTACCAGATAACCTTACTGCTACTTATTAAACTCTTCTATTAAGGAAACAGCAATACTTCTGCTGCACTTAGGGCATCTCAATAGTTAAAAGGTTTATGTAGAGGTCCATTCACCATTTCTAATCTTCAGAATTATTTTGTACCGATATTTGTTAGATAAGTTAGACAATATGCAAAATGTGAGGGCTGCAGTGGCAAATTTCTGAAATTTGAACTATTTTTTTCTTCAGAAATCGAAACCGTATACTCAAGAAAGTATGTTTACGAAATTTGGTTGCAATTCGCCCAGTAGTATTTCCTACAAAAAGGTACAAACACCTCACGTTTAATTTTAATCACCCTGTATATACCTTTAAATCACCCTGTATAGAAGCAAGACTGAATATTGGGCTCTTTTTTAATTATCTTATAATGATGGTTATTATGATACCTTTCTTTTGCATTGTCATGTGCAAAAAAAATTTCTTTTTTATATTATATATATATAATATGCTTATTGCCTTTGGCAAATGATAAAAATGTGCGTAAATAACTCATACTCGATATTATGTTTCTAAAGAATTTAAATGCACCCCAAAAGACAGCAACATACCACATTTTATGTCACTACAATTAGTGGAAACAGTTAGGGCCTCAAAGATTTGAAATGTGACAAATATACAAGGTGTGCCACAAAAATTGAATAGTGGAAGATTTTTTGAACAGTTGGTTATAGACCCAAAGTTCCAATTGCAAAAATACTTAATAAGATAGGAAGTTATGAAATAGTAATTTAAATGCTGTACCATATTTTTGCAAAAAGTAAAGAAAATTAACTTTTTATACATCCCCTCTATCGAAAAAAGTCAAATTACAAAAATGTTGTCAATACTTCATTTAGTGAAACTAAAGAAAAATTTGGTTCTTAAATGTTCAAACTTAAGATGATAATAAATTGTCAAACTTTCTGACACACCACTTTCTCGTGACTTCCTAAAACTCTTTTAATCATCAAAAATTCATGAATCCAGGGGCCTTCCACAAATTGAATTAATGCACAGAAATAATTTAGTGAGGTTTCAAAACAAATTTTTTCCATGATTTGTTTTTGAAACTATTAAAGACAGGCAGACGATACTGGTTAAAAGTTATTTTATTACTTAAATAAGGTAAATAAAACATATTATTGCGATTTAGCTGACCTGTCAGATATTTTCCTGACAAAATCTATGGAAAAATAATCATGTTTTTTAAGTTTTGAAATCAACTAGAATCATTTAAAACCACTGTTTTCAGTAGACTCAATAAGTTTTTAATACATTTTTGTCACTGCACTTTTCCCCCCAAGAATGAGAGCCCTTGTAGATAAATTGGTAAGAATTCCTGCATACAGATACAGCAGGCAGTGGGTTTGGGTACACCGAGGAAGATGTTGTTCAGTACTTATGACCTGGATACTTGAATATGGATAGAACGAGAAATAGCCTAAATATCTATTTCATAATTTTTCATTAGTACTCGTCTTCCTGAGCCACATCGACAATGAAATGAACTTGTTGATTGCAATAGACTTATCAGCTGCAGAATAAAAACTCTAGAAGGATGCCAGCTTTACAGAAACGACCGTAGTATTTCCATACTGTATCAGTAGCAGATTGATTCTATTCGTCGTAAATCAAAAATCATCTCACAGTGTTCAGCCAAACTAGATAGCACCGTTATTTAAACTCTAGTTAAACAGCAGAGTTACTTGAATGCTTAAATACAAACTGTGAATTGACATGAAAATGATATAATAACTTTATTTGTATAAAATAAATTTGAAGAAGTGGTAAAACTTTTAGTAACTATTTGCAACCACAGTTTATTTATGGATGTCATCTTATTTCCTAATGGAAATTTTAATTAATGATATCTATGTCAAATTGGATCGTATTACAGCCAAATTTTTTTCAGTTATACTAAATACAGTATGGGTAACATTTTTGTAATTTGATCTTTATGATAGAGGGGGCTGTTTAAAAAATTAATTTTCTTAACTTTCTAAAAAAATATGGTACAGCATTTAAATTATTATTTCATAACTGCCTACCTTATTTAAAGCATTTTTGAAATTGGAACTATGGGTCTACAACCAACTGTTGAAAAAAATCATTCACTGTTCCCATTTTGTGGAACACCCTGTATACTCTGTGAAGTTAAATAAAAAGTTGTAAAAACATGCTAACCCGATTTTTTAAATAAAATATTTTATGCAAATTAAATTTACTTCAAAACAGAACAAATACTGACTACAATAAATCACTTAACCATAATAAAATTTGATATTATAAAAGATGATTATTAATTTTTTTACTGTGAATGACTTACAGTACAATATCAACCACAAAATGCAGGCTACTGAACAGTTTCAACAAAAACGCAGCCCTGTAATTGGTATTTGGATAGCGCTGGATAAAACAATTTTAATTTTGTCAGTTTACACATATTAATTGGCTACTAAAATATTTAAGGTTTAGTAAATAAATTTGAAAGTTAATTGTAAACTTTATAGTGATTATTGACCAGTGGCAGTGTGTGCATAGGCACTGTGGCACTGCGGGAGCGACAGTTCTCTCTCTTCCTCGCAGACTGGCATGCAGCTTCCTACTTGCGCATGCGCACAAAAATCAAACCCATGCCGCTGGAACTGTGAAGCGTGATGTTTGACTATTATGCACATGTGCACATAGGAAGCTGCATGCGAGGCTGCGAGGGAGAGAGAGCACTGTCGCTCCCGCAGTGCCTATGCATGCACCGCCACTGTTAGTGACTATGGCATTCTACAGTTAAAATTCAAAACATAGCCTCAACTATTTGCATAGAATTCATCATGACAATAATAAAATAGAAAAATTAGGTAAAACGTAAGATATTTTTTGTGACTTAGCAATGTAAAAAACATAAATTTACCTCAACAAAATCTTTATTGTGTAACTCCCAATAATGCTGATTCCATTCTTGAACTTCTTTGCTTTTAGCATAGAAATAAATTTCTTGTTTGGTCATATTTTTAGAGCTAGGAAACACTTTAAGGCGCAAGTTTGATACAGGATCAGGAGGGCCAACCCAAGTATGATCTTTACTTTCTTTCCAAGGTTCATCAATGTATTTCTTATTAGAGTCATTCTAAAGGATTTAGAATCATTTTAATATACAATTTTTAATCTTCAAAAGAAAATAAACAAAATCAAATATATAACAGCAATTCTCTAATTAAAATAGTTTGATTGATATGTCAGATTTTAAAAGTATGAAAAGTATAACAAAACTTAGGCACCAGGTTATTATGGAACCTACGAATCTCGGCCTGAGATCCAAATTTTTTTTACTAAACTATGACCATTTTCATAAATTTGCAATCATAGAAATCGAGAAGCATTTGTGAGAGCTGCATTTGGTTCCTAACTACAAAAAATGGGCCACATATGAAAATAGTCATATTATTCAGCAGGGAGAGGAGGGGGGAGGCATCAACAATTTTAGACATTTCCAAAAGAAACATTTTAAATGCTTTAAAATCTCGCTTCATAGATCAGACATATTTTTACTAAAATTATCAGAAATAATTACAAAAGAATATAACTAACTAAAAAAGTATTAGAAACACTTTTTGTTTAAGGTAGAAAACCATTAATATAAATGTACACAAAACTACAAAATACGAGAAAAAAAAAATAATAATAATAATATTGTCAAATTACAATTTTAAATTAATTGGTATTCTAAGGCCACATAAAATGTTAATGCAAGAGATCAGTCACAGGCATCATAAAACTTTGTTAAAGTATGGACCAATTGCCGACCCTGCTCTAGGTAACAGCAACACCTATATAAATAAAATTAAAAATCTGTTTGTATATGTGTTTGTCTCATCATCATGGGAGAATGGCTGCACCAAATTTGATGAAATTTTTGGGGTAGATTTTAAATAGCATCAATTATAATGTAGTCCATATGTCGAGTTTCTAGGACTAGAGGTTATCGAGATATTAATAAAAAACACGCAATTATACCTCCCATAGAAATAGTATTATACAGACGATATTTATTCTGCAAATTTATTTGAAGAAAAATATATCATGTTGCTAAACAATGGAACTAAACCTAATGAGTTTATACAGCAAATGTTTTTTATTAAATCTTTTTCCTTTTAAATAATAAAGAAATGTATTTAAATAGTTTATTAGAATTGGATTTTTGACTGGATTATATCCTTTACAGCCTTCGAGTTTAAAGATAACAGAGATTATTGGTAATTTCAATTCATTACATCATTTGTTTTATTTTGGTGAAAAATTTTTCAAACTCATATATTGTAATACAGGTACAGCTTTCAATACACAGATATAATCTTCTAATCTACAAAATTATAAATACTATGGGTATATCTTCTGATCTAAGAGAATATAAGTAGTATGGGTATATCTTCTAATACAGTTTTAGAGCTTTCATTGTGGTATATATTGATTCAATTCCATATTTTCTATAAATTTGTATACAAACAGGATCAGGATGTTTTATTCTTCAGATCTGCCTGTGGAAATAATCTTGTACAGTGAGAACAGAGATTCTTAAACTTCTCATCAGGAGCATTAATTTAAATATTGTAATAGAATGTTATGAATAACAATGTTATTTAGAATACTACAGGAAATTTTTACGATTGTAAATTTTTAGTTTCTTTATTGTATATACCATACGAAGAACGGGTATACTGCTAGCATATAATAAAAAAAAGTGGGAACATATCTTTTTTATTTTTGTTTATAGTACTGAAAAGGTACACTTTTGTGGGAATGACTCACTTAACATCCGTAGGAAAACTGTTTTATTTACCCTAAAACGGTTAAACTATTTTGGGAAATATAATCTAGTTTTCTTTCAGAAGTTAAATAATATAAATAAAATCAAATTCCAATAAAAACAACATTTTTAGTAATCAATACCACATTATATAATTATTCAATTACAAACCAGCTCATTTGAGTGTCTGAATATAAAACAAAGACTAAAATTTCTGGAACTCAATTCATTTAATGGAAAATGGATATATGAAGCGAAGGGTTTGAATAATTGAAATCCTTTTTGACTAAAAATAAACATATTTTACGAAAATCAATCAAATGCTTTTAACGAAAATATCTTTACATAAATACAAGAAAAAAGAAATATATTTTTATTTATTCATTTATAAATAAATAAAATTCAATGAAAGTAAATTCGAAAACACGGAAATTTTAAGAAGATAAACAAACAAAGCAATCAAAGTTACAGTTATAAAAATGTAAACAGTGGTAAGAAATAACGCTACTTTTTATAACTTGGCACTTGAAGCTCCGCCTACCAGTGCTTACGAGAAATTAATTTGAGTAGGCGTAGCAAACTAGTATTTTCAAATACGTCATACCCGCTTAGTAACAGTTGCTATGTAGCCATCTTATCGGTGATGAAATAAATTACTAAAGCATGGGCACGTGACGTCACAAGGAGACTTTGTCAAAATAAAATTTTAGTATGTTGTTGAGACGATCTGTGGAATATATGGGAATGTAAACGAATAATAACACCCAATTAGTTTTGGAATATTAGTTTATGGTTGAAAAAGTGAAATACATTGAATCCTCCTATGGAACCTAAATTTTAAAACATTTCTTAAGCGGAGTTAAAATTCACAAATTGGTTTGAAAATTTTAGGAAATATTCAAATTATCACGCAAAGCGTGTGAAACAATTTCATCAAAATATGTTAAGTAGTTTTTAAAAATTGAAATAATAATTACACCCATATTATATGGAGAGATCACGTGACTCATTGCAAAATCAAATAAAGCAACCATTTTTTTCCGCTTAGTAAAAATCGTGATTTTTAAGGAACGCTTATATTTATATTTAGTGTTGTATCCGTCCAAAAACCGCTTTATTTTTGCATATTATCTGTGCATCTAAATTCCGTGCCTACGCAATTACAATATTTTTAATTTAAGATGATCATTAAACTTTGATTATTTCTACAACGAAGCCTAATTTTAACGTATGCAGAATGTAAACAAATCTAGCGATTGTAGGATGAGTTGTATAAGAATTGCTGAATTTTTTCACACAAAATAATTTAGCTCTGGAGTCTGCAATATAGTTGATATGAATGAAACAGTCATTGATTTTACATAAGGAACAAACTATTTTATAGCAGACTTTCACGATGAAGTTTTAAGCACAGAGTAAACTTACTTTTACCTGCATGGTATTATCTTTAGTCACTAATAATTTTCACCCCCCTTTTTGAAAATTCTTTTCTTTTGATCAGCTGTAATAACCCCCGCTCTATTTTACTTTACGAATCCCTTTTTAACACTTTACAACAAAGTTGAAAAGTGTTTATGACTTTGTTCATTCTGTCTGTCTGTCTGTCTGTCCGTTAACACGATAACTGCCGTAAAAATGACTTAATCAAAATGAAATTTTAGTATGTTGTTCAGACGGTCTGTAAGACCTATGGGAATATAAATGAATAATATCACCCAATTAGTTTTGGATTGAATCCGGGTTGAAAAAAGGAAATACATTGAGCCCTATGGGACCTAATTTTTCAAACATTTTTTAAGCGGATTTAAAATTCACAAATTGCTTCGAAAATTTTAGGTAATATTCAAATTGTTCCATAAAATATATAAAAAAAATTCAGCGAAATATATTCAGTAGTTTTTTAAATAAAAATTAAAATAATAATTACACCTCTTATATGAAGCGATCACGTGACCATGATATGAAAAGATCACGTGATCCACTTCAAAATGATATATGGCATCCATCTTGTCTCAAAATCGTGATTTTAAAGTTCTTTTTAATTCATATTGAGTGTTGTATCCGTCCTAAAACCACTTTATTTTTGCTTAAATTCTGTGCATCCACATACTGAAACAACGCAATTACAATATATTTGAGTTCAAATCCTCATCCAAATTCGATTATTTCTACAACGAAGCCTATTTTTCACCTATGTAAAATGTAAACAGCAAAATATGTAAAATAATTTGTATTAGAATTGCTGTTTTTCTTTAACACAAAATCATTTAGTTCATGGAGTCTGCATAGCTGATATGAATGAAATATTCTTTGATTTTACAAAGAGAAGGACGATTTTTTCGATGAAGTTTAACGCATAGAGTTTAATTACTTGTAGCTCCATGGTCTTAATTTTTAAATAAAATAAATTATTATAGTATTGTGATGAATGGCATGAATGGGAAATTATTTATGAATGAAATGCTGCTTTTATAGAGAGAGCCAGGCAGGCTATTTTTTTATGACGTCATTTGAATGAATTTCAGTTGTTTTCGATGAAGTTTTCAAATATAATAAGTTATCGTAGTATTATGATAATTATAAAATTATTACCGAGGAATGTATCACATTTTAGAGATGTTTAAACCAGGCAATTTATATTCCAATGCCGTCATTTGAATGAAGTTCATTTTTTTCGATGAAGGTTTAAGTTTTCAAATATAATAAATTAATGCAGTAATGTGATAAGTTTTAAAATATTACCGAGGAATGTATTGCATTTTAGACATGTTTAAGTAAAATTGCATTGAAGTTGGAAAGTGTTTCATAATCAATGCTTTAAGCATGTTTGATCTTTCTTGTTATTTATTTATATCGTACTTCTATTTGTAATTTTGACCCTATTCAGGTCTTAAGTTATGCCTGGCGACTCGTTCTCGATGCCATGCGTGTTAAACCTTTACACAGTTACCTTAATTTATAATAATGTTCTAAAGTACTTGATGTTTTCTAAAAAGTATTTTAAAATGTTTATTTTTGAGATTTGTAATGTTATAATTTTAAATCTGTTTGATGGAATCACAATTTTGTTGTATGGATGGCAATTTTCGTAATATGCAAATTTTGCTCGACGGCATTGGAATGTATTTAGGCATGTTGGCATCTGTTTTGATTCTATCACCACTGAGGAAGAGCATGAAGGTGTTCGAAAGCACTCTGGCTTAAAATTATTTGTTGTACGTCTGTAGGATGGTTTTTAATAAAGTGACGTTTAAATCTGGTTTTTAAGATTTGTCATTTAATTAGTTGGTTCAGTGATTTGAAGTTTGAAGTGTCGCCACTAATGGTATATTTAAATAAAATTTCATTTCAGTTGGAAAGTGTTTCGTAATCAATGCTTTTTACATGATTAATCTTTCTTGTCTATTTTAAACGCGGAAATACAAATAAGTCCAGAAATCATCTCAACTTTTCTAACTTTCATGCTCATGAAATTTTCTTTTTCAGTATTTCTTTCTTAGCCTTAACATCCACAATTTTGAACTTATTTAATTCTCTTCTACTTAAATTATTATAATTTTTACCGTCAATCTGAAGAAATTCTAGTTTCTGAAGAATTCCTAATAATAAATAAATTCCTCACAATTTTACATTTTCACTTGTTATATATTAGATTCGGAGATATAAGAGTCCTAAGTGTGTTTTTCGTAACGTCACCTAGAGATGCTCCAATGTTATTCATATTAAAAGTGAAATAGGCGCAAATAGAAGCCTATATGTTTGGTCGAAATAACATGTCCCATGATAATGGATGAAATATGAAAATGCCGTATCTTTTTTCTTTTACTTATATTGATTTGAATTGCGTCATAGAGCATTTTATACTCATGTAGCTTAGCAGCGTAAAATATAATTCAAATTGAATAAACCATCCAAAAATTATAATACAAATAAAATTTCCAGTTTTTGCTAGCTTATTGTTGCTATTATGGAATCACAGACAAAATATACAGCCAAGGCTGTGGGTCAAACCACTTGTCCGATTAACAATATTAGAAGCTCATTCGAAACATCTCAACCCGAGGTAAGACATTTTGCTATTTTGTTTAAATTTTAAGAATAGCTTTTGAATAGTTGAACAAATACTGAAAACATTTTTATCCTTATTGTTTGAAAGATCAGAGATGTTTATGTAAGTTTTGTCCTGCTATATAGAAATTTTTATGACAAACAATCGCCTAATTTACTTCAAATGCTTGCCTAGAACTTTCCTGATATATTTAGGACTAGAATTAGAGGCAAGAAATCCTTGGCCATCCCTTTCCAACAAAGTGGGTGAAGCTCATTAAGCATCTCCCTAAAACATGTAAGGAGATGCTTAATGATGTTTAAGAGATATTTACTGGACACCAGCAAGGAGGTCAATTGAAAAATGCAACTGAAAATACCCGAGTAAATCAAGTGACATTATACGCAAAGGAGACTACGAACAGAACCGCGAAACGATGATACGGATGAAAGATGAAAGCATGTTAGTAGTGGCATATGTGGTAACGTACCATTCATTCCACTGTAACATTATGATTAGGTACTTAATGAGTTAAACAAAATTAATAATATATTATCGATGGGAATCACATTTCTACATCCGTTGAAGTCTATTTTACAAATCTCTAATTGTCTTAAAATTTTAAATATTAGGTGTAATTAATAAATGAGTTAACTTAAAATTATGTGTAATTAATGACCTATCAAATAATAAACTTATTTTACAGTGGATGTAAGAATACAGGTGTTCAGTATGCAGCAGTTAAATGAAGGGTTATACACAGCAAAAGGTAAAGGCCAACGGCCGTACCGTGCTGAAAACACCGGATCTCGTTAGATCACCGAAGTCACGCAGCATCGGGCGCGGTTAGTACTTGGGTGGGTGACCACCTGGGAACACCGCGTGCTGTTAACATATTTCGGGCGCGGTTTGCGCACTGGATTTGCACGCTGCCACAACTGCCGCCGTGTTCATGCGGAGTACGATCACGTTAAACATGAGGTTCGTAAGTCCTTCCGAGAGATTGGTGGGAGGGGAAAGAGGGTACGGTCTCTGTGGATGCCTCCCCACTGGATTTCGGTCTAAATTGGGTGGTACTTCCCGGCCGTCCAAACGGTTACCGTACACCTTTCTGGTAGGTCGGACGGTCTGGGCCTCAACAACAACAGCGCAAGGTAAGGCTTAATGGTGCTAAAGAGAGTTTTGGCAATTTTAATAATAAATAAAATTTAATTTTACATGACAGTAATGCACTAAAATTATCTACTTCGCCTAACGGTGGCCTTAGAATTAATATTACATGCATAAACACGGTTTTCGCTTACTTGATTATTCTTTCTTCACTTTTTACGAACACCCAGGTTGAAATTTCAACAAATGGACAATACTTGTCAGAAAAATTAAATTATTTTTCTGTCATCTGTTACTGTCAATTCTCAAAGTTTTTAAATTTACCTTTGTTCAGTAAAATGTTACGACAATTACTGTAACATTCTCCGTAACACAAGAACCGCAACGGTTCTAGATTCGTGTTACATTTAAGATTATGCTAAAACTGACTAACTGGAGCGTAGATGCGCAATTGCTTGCATTTACAAGAGTGATACTAATATTTATGCGAATTCCTTTCGAGTATAAAGATTGTATTGTCTACTAATTTTATGCGCAGAAGTTTCTAGTATGCGAATGGTTTTGCTTCTTGAACGTTGGAACGCTAAATGTGCAAACTATTGGAACAGAAGAAGTAGATGGGGAATGTTTATCACAGGTTACGTATACACATTTTAAGTTTAATGTGTTCTCTCCGAATGGCGGTCATCATCCAAGATTTCTAACCATTTACAAAAAATACCGTATTATTCAATGATAACAAAAATTTAATGTCATAATATCGTTGCTTCCATTATCTTAAACAACGGATGGTTGTAAGATGAAAATTGATTCATTTACGAATGAAGATTCGCTAACAAATTGATTAAAACATTTCTTCTGTAATGCGCAGAGGAATATGCGTTTCGCTTTCTTCTGCAGAAAAGTAACTGTATTGCTTGTGGAAGCTCGGTAAAGCAATACAAAAATGCCTTCGATAAGCAGTCATTTTCATAGTTTTATTTCTTGAGTTGACTTTTAAAAGTACCTCTGTAGTTCTCTAAAAGTGCAGTATCAGTATGTGAGTGCACCAAATGCAACCCTGATGGCTGAAAATACTTATGCGTACTACTTCGACCATGCAGAATCCGAATCTGAAATCCGTTTTTCAAATTAACCTTTGGATCTGGAGAAATAACCTCTCAAAGTTTGGTTGCTATTTTTGTGTTTATAATCTCGGGGTGAAGGCGTTGTCATTATGTGATGATACGATGATACTAGTTCCTGAAGAAATAAAAGGAAAACTGTATTCAGTTTACGAAGCTAGAGAGACCACCTCCATGATTAAGCTGAATATGAAATTTAATATTGAGAGGTTATTCCAATTTAAAAATTCGGAATATGAATATTTAAACCATGGAGGTAGAGACTTGCTTCCTACTTTATCTTCAAATTCGTGTTTTAAACAATGCAATTAATCAGTGTGTCCTTTGCGGCATACGCATTTTGATTATATTTTTCAAATCACTAAAATATCAAGGTCTATGCCTCGTGTATCTCTGGTTGAAATCGGAGCGTTACGAAAATGTAAACACTTTGGCGCTATGTCCCTAATACATAGAAATTTACAATTTTTACTTGTTTTGTCGGACGTATGGTGCAGTTAATGAATACATGAAAATGATTTTAATATTTTGAATTTTTCTTTTCGAGAAAACTAAAATGTTTTTGCCTTAGCAAGTTTTTGCTCTACTTTGCTTGATTTCACTCGATATATCTTCGAAACAATAAAAAAGATAGATATAAAAAGTAAGCAATAAAAATGTTCAGTAAGAAATTTAATTTCTAGATCTGCAATTCGGTCTTACAAAGCTCTTATGGTTTTCGAAGAATCGTCTGATCAAGTTAAAGAATATTGAAAATTTTCCGTTGTGCACGTTTTCAATGCTAATATCTCGAAAACTAAAGGTGCTATGAACTATGTAAAGTAATTTGTAGCCCATTGAAAGTCCTACAAGGATATATAAATCGATTTTGAATCAGGTCCTTACTTCTTGAAATATAGTGGTTACAATTTCGACATTTTAATATTTTGAATTATTTTGAAAAGGTGGTTCTAATTTTGAACGGTGCCCGAACAAACCAACCCTGTAGATTAGTGTAAATATGTATGAGGTCTGAAAGGGACCTTAGTATAACTAACCCGGAATCAGTGAACTCTGGGATATTGAGAACCAATTTCAAATTGGGAGGACAACGACCACGCAGGAAGCTAACCTGGAGGATAAAATAACACCAGGAAACTAACCTGGAGGATAAAATAACACCAGGAAGCTAACCTGGAGGATAAAATAACACCAGGAAGCTAACCTGGAGGATAAAATAACACCAGGAAGCTAACCTGGAGGATAAAATAACACCAGGAAACTAACCTGGAGGATAAAACAACACCAGGAAGCTAACCTGGAGGATAAAATAACACCAGGAAGCTAACCTGGAGGATAAAATAACACCAGGAAGCTAACCTGGAGGACAAAATAACACCAGGAAGCTAACCTGAGGTAAATATAGCAGGAGGTGGTCAGTAAGATTCCCAGTTGCACGTCAATCTGACACTACAAGGTGGAGAATACTGAGTTCACTTTGATGATTAGAACTGTAATCCGTCAGCTCAACGGTAGAGCGTCGGCTGGCCCGTACGAAGACTCGTTTCGAAAATTGGTTCGAAGATTGGCAGCAAGGTTCTTTACACTTTGAAAAGGCGGTTATAATTTCTGTATTTTAATATTTTGAATTGTTTTAAGAATGTCTAAAGGCGACAAACCACCCACAAAGAACGATGCTAATCACTTAAAATGATTGCGGCTCCATCAGACTTGAGCTAGTGCCAATTTTTCTATTAAACTTTATTTCCATATGGTCTCATAAGCGAGGTAGATATTATATTGAATGGGATATCATTAATCGATTAGGAATTAAAATCAGTATTCTAGTTTAAAAGTTTTACCTCCTAAGAAAGATAGGGTTTAGGGTTGGAACTCACGATTAGTTAATTTGTTGCATTATTTTTATATAAGACGGAAAGGGTTATCCCCTTCGCATCCCTTCACGTGCATGCCATCACACATGTGGGAGAGCTGAGGATCGAATTCGGCGCTGTCTGCTATGCCAAATTTATGCCAGACGAACATTAGCGTGACGAGTTAAAGAATCCTCCTTTGGCTAAAAAAAATAAAATAAGAACTGTGCACCTATTTATTTTTCAGCTACAAAATAAACAAGAACTTGCACCATTTTCTTAAACAACTGCCAAATATTCCGCAAATTATATGATGCTATTATGCTTACACGTCGTTTTGGTGTATCAAAATATCGAACGGAGTCTAAGCGGATCACTAGTCCTTGCAGCACAGTATGAAAATCTCAAATTACATGCTTCGCACTATTTCCCTGGACCTGACTTATTTTTTTTTTTTTTTTTTTTAATTAATGCAAAGGCACATAGATGCAAATCAATTGGGCCCCATGCGTCACGCAGTGACGCATGAAGTCAGAGCAGAGCACAACAAAGAGAGAAAACAGAAACACAACAGGAACAAAAATAACAAGAACAAGTAACGAATTAACAAGAGTCCATCACCATCATAAGGGATCGAGCTCTCCAATATTGATCATAGATGTTCTCTCCAGAAATGGCCGTACACTCCCGAAGATGATCTCCGTCCATGTCAGTTATTTGTTTACACAAGACACAATTTGGACTACTAAAAATACCTATGCGGTGTAGGTGCTTAGCCAAACAATCGTGTCCAATTAGAAGTCTAAAAGCCGATACCGCAATATTTCGAGGACTGTCAGGGATGTTATGTATCGAGTCTCTCCAACTTTTGTCCCTAATTTCCTCCATCACGTGCGATTTATACAAAGAGTTTAATTTATTTTTAATTAATCTAATTGCCGAGCAAGCCGGAATTTGACGTTGACAAAGTTGAACAATTTTTGTCCCCTTTTTTGCCAAAAAGTCAGCCATTTCATTTCCGTAGATATTACAATGACTTAAATATAGCGATGCTTATAGTCCAAACGTTCATGTGGTTCCCTTGTCACAAAAATGATCATGATAATACACAATACACATAGAGAGGACTCTTTCTCAAAGTCACCTGGAGTACTATTTAATAGTATAATAGAACACTATGCGGCTATGGAAATTTTGACCAATGTCTTATTTTAAGGTAGTCTGTGCGTGGAAAAATACGATGGAAATTCAAATAAAACCATTGAAAATTTATTTTAATTAAAGTATAAAATAAATATCTACAAATCTTTTAGTGAATATTGGTGCTCAGGTCCTGGGTTCGAGCATAAATCAGGCCATGCCATTCTCCCACTCTTCTCTATACAGAAAATATTGAAAACAAAACAACAAAAATAAAATCCTAAGCATTCATTTAACTTATTGTATTATATATTTTCGTATTTCAAACTTGTCCTTACAGGTTTCGCTCTTAACATGCCGATTCATTTGATGTCTCCAACATCCACTACTTCGCTGCCGCATTACTTCGAACGTCTTCCAGTGTGGCTCGATATTTTCCAGCCATGGATTGCAGACTGGACTTCAGATATTGCAGATCTTCCGCCTTGGACAGAATAGCCTTGCCTAGAAACTCCCGAAGGTACTGGTTTTCGCTTATGGCTGCCTGCAATTGACTTCTTTGCGTTCGATACTGTATGACAGAAAATTTCCCAAATTCGTTTTTCCGTCTGCAAAGGAGGAAATGAATGCATAATTATGCATGGCTCTTATGAAAGTTCTCAAGAACCCGATAGTTAATTATAAGAAAAAGTTCATGACCCCTAATTGCAAGAAAAAGTTCACGAGTGCACACGTTAGGTCTCTCTATAGTAAATTGATCATGCCTAATAGAATAAGAGTGATTGCAACGTCACTAGCAGATAAATCAAAACGTTAGGGTAACTAATTCTGCAACAAAGAGAGATAGACGAAAAAAGCCAATTTTTCTATAGATGGACCTAATCTGTACACTCATGGAAGCAAAAGTATTTCCTTACAAAAGTACTGGGGTACCCAAGAGCTTCCTTAGGGAACCCTGTATAGTGTATATCTCAAAATATAAGACGCACGTTCTACGGTATTCTGGAACGAGTGAGCAAGAAAAAGGTATAAAAAACAAAACCTTAAAATAAGCAGCAATTTTATTTATTGTATTAAAAAAAAGCTATAAAAATATCAATTTAAACGCAATTTCGTGTATAATTTGTTAAAAAAATATATAAAGTGGGAAGCTCCATCCAACTTTCTTGTATATTCATATTCTATGATGTTTAGTTTCGCTTGAACCATAAGCAGTATAAGAATATAAATAAATTGCATATTTTTATAAGCTTTTGTTCTCAATTTATTTATTTGCAAATTTGCGTAAAATTTCTTAAAGAAATATTTTTTTTGTCAACAAGTTGGCGACAGGTCAGTAAGTCATTCATAATTTACACCCATAGAGCAGTTGTAGTTATAATTTCCCGCTTATTGCTATCATTGAACTACCACTGCGCCCCATATAGCATAATACTGCGAAATATTAAATTTCGAATCATTTGTGTTGTAATCATGTAAATTATTAAAAATTCTATATACTTCTAGTATTTCTTACATAATGCTTTATCACAGCATTTCGTTCTTGAGTTACCTATGACTCCCTCTCCCTTTCCTTCCACACACACACACACACACACACAAGATGGACAGTTCTATTTTTCCCAACTGTATGAACGTCTAACCAGCACCAAGTATACGTGACTTAACTAAATTTTGTGAAATTTGGTCAAATCATTTTTGAACAATACTCGTAGCAAGGCTAACTTGAAATCAATGTGGACGCTATGAGCAGCTAATGACCCAGTTTTGTCTTCATACGCCCATTGTGGGTATTTCGACTAGTTGGTTACCACAGTAACACAATTTCTTTTAAATATCAATTTAGAGAACATTTTTATTGAAATATAGAAAAATATTAGTGGAATTTTGAATTTTTATTTAAGAATTCGGTTGATCTGAACTCAAACTATCTGTTTTATAAAAATAATTTAAGATTTCAATTAGAATTCATTAGATGGATTCTAACTTTTCCTATACTTCTGTAGTATCAAGATGTTACGCTAAAAACAGTTTATTCGCATTCAAGAATATCTAAAACGTGTAAAACGATCGAAAAAACTTCCAAAATTTTTATCCCATTCAAATATTTTCCTCATACATTATCAGTAGTGCAGGGAAGGCAAAAACTGAAACTTTCAAAAGTTCTCCAAATGTAAATATTTTGATATCTATATATAATAATTATCTAATGCATTTTTACTTTCCCTATACATTACCATGTATTGCAGGGAAAATATTGGAATCATACCAAAAATCACAACTCGAGTTTTCGATGGATCCACACGTTTTGAGACCTCTAGAACACGAAAAAACTATTTTTAGCTTGACGTCTGTGTCTCTGTCTGTTTGTCTGTGCAATGTATGTATCCACTCTAACTCAAAAACTAATGGATCAAATTTCATAAAATTTGGTAGGTAAGTCACTTGTAGGTAACCCTGGTGCTGATTAGTTTTTGATTCGATTCGGGATAACAGAACCCGCCTTTTTTGTGAAATGGTCAGTAAAAATTGCCTATATCCACTCTAGCTGCAAAACTAATAGATCAAATGTTACAAAACTTGGCAGATAAGTCACTTGTGGGTTACTCTGGTGCTGATTAGATTTTGGTACTATTCGGTAAAAAATAACCTGCCTTTTTTTACGAAATGGCCCTAAAAATTATTAAAATCTAAAATAAAAACCACGTATTCTCAAATATATCCATTAAATGCTTGTTTTATACGTAATTTTTAACGATAAAGAGAATAAGACCAACCCATTACACTAGAACTAGCCGTTCTCGAGATATTTTAGTTTTTTCGTATTTTCGCTACGCCACATTTGGAAATACGTCAAATGAGGACGAAAATTGAATTAAAAGTGTAAATTGAATTAAAATAAAGAGAACGTGAATATAAGTCTGCAGGGAAAGTCATGTGCTGCCCACAGCAGATTTTTGTCTTTCCAGACACTCCAGAAGCCCGTCCCCCGTCCCCAGTGACCTATATGACCGAATTTTTGCATATTTATAGTATCGACCACGGGACAGAACTTAGAGAAAATGGGTTTTGGATCCCCCCCCCCCCCTCCCCGGGACTGGAGTTTTTTTTTTTTTTTTTTTAGAAAAGTCTTTCCACACTCTTTAGAAGCCCCCGAGTGGCTTGAAAGGATGAATCTTAATCAAAAATTGGCTCAGTTAAGTTCTGTCTGCGGTCGTTTTTATAACTGGAGTAGCTGGAACGACTTTCCTACCCCTCCCTTCCATTCCTGACCCCTGGAGGAGAAATGTAATATTCGGTTTCGTTAGATTCTATCACGTGGTCGATACTATTAGTGTCGAAAAGCCAGACCACTCGATTCACCCTAGGGTATGAGCAGCAGTTTGAGTGGCTATTAGTGTGAAAAGATTCACACTAATAGTATCCCGGCCACTCAAACTACTGCTCATTCCCTAGAGTGAGTTGAGTGGTCTGGGTTTTCGAACACTAATCCAGTAGTATCGACCACGTGATACAATTTTTGATTAAGACAACTATTTTCATACAAACAAAAATACAATTTATTAAAAAATATTGCTTCTTAATTTTTAAAGACTTTTCCCTGTCCCGGCTTAAATAGTAGTATTTGATGAATAAATTAATAAAATCTAAGAAATGTAGCAACATTCTGAAAAAAAAAGTTTCTAACCTGCAAATAAAAATAAATGCTACTCACTTAGGGACACTTTTTTCCAGCACTATTCCATGCTTCATCTTTTTCGCCACGCTCCTGAATGCCACAATATTCCCGGAGCAAAAGCCTTCCGCTCTGACAATTCTAACATTCGCGAATTCCAGCTTCTTCGACAACTCTTCGACGGATTTCAGCATTTTTTGTTTCTCCTTTTTACTCTTCTCCCATAGTCCCTTATATTTTAATGCCTCGGCGTCTTCTGCAACAGGTTTAGAGTCTTCTGCAGAAAGAGAAAGTAGAATAAACGTAACATTGCATACTCACCCTAGTAGCAACACAATATTGGCTTTTTATTGGCTCTAATTTTGGACCAATATGAAAAATCTGATGTGGGCAGCACATGACTTTCCCCGCAGGCTCAAATTCATATTTTCCTTATTTCTTTAATAATTCATTAGATTGAGTTTAATTGAACCAAATAACACTAAATTTGCATTTCTGATTCAATTTTTTTTTTTATTTGGTAATTGGACTTTTTTCCGAAATCGCCGTAACAAGAATACAAGAAATCTCAAATATCTTGAGAACGGTTAGTCCTAAAGTATAATGGAGTGTGTTATATTATTTTCCTCTTCAAAAATTGCGTATAAAACAAGAATTTGATGGATACATTTGAGCATACACTACTTAGTCTTTTTTTTTTTTAGATTTTGGTGATTTGGGGAGGGTCATATTGTAAAAAAAAACAGGTTGTTCTTTTCCGAATCGTACCAAAATCTAAGCAACGACAGAGTATCCCACAAGTAACTTATTTACCAAATTTTGTGAAATTTGGTCAATTAGTATTTTAGCTAGATTGGATACATGAAATTTTAGCTGGCCATTTCGTAAAAAAGGGCGGGTTCTTCTTTTCCGAATCGTACCAAGTTCTAATCAGCACCAGAGTATCCAACAAGTAACTTATCTACCAAATTTTGTGAAATTTGGTCAATTAGTATTTTAGCTAGAGCGGATAAATAAAATTTTTACGGTCCATTTCGCAAAAAAAGGCGGGTTCAGTTTTTAAGAATCGTATTAATCAGCACCAGGGTCACATCCAAGTGACTTATCTACCAAATTTTATGAAATTCGGTCCATAAGTTTTTGAGTTAGTGTGGATACATACATTGCACAGACAGATAGACAGACACACAGACAGACACACATACACACAGGGGCGGCAAATAAGGGGCGCGAGGGGGTGCGGTCGCGCCCCCAAATTTTCCCTCGTCGTCTATCGGCTTCTTCCATTTTTTATCGACTGTCCACTGGTCAGTTTTCTCACGCCATGGAGCTTCAAAAGCGCCAACCTTCACAGTGAAGTTCCCACTTCCGGCTGGAACGAATCCTTTTCAACTTGAAAAGATTGGGGTGATGTTATCCTTTTCACTTGAAAATTTCAAGTGTCCGATTATATTAGTGTGTAGTTAGCGCATTCTCATCCATTCCTTCCGCTGTAAATGCATTTCAGCAGCTCAATGCATTATATTCTTTCATAGAAACATCCTATAAATGACATGCTATTTTCGAAAAAATTCGCTCATCAACAAATACTTTTTCTGGAGGCTCTTCAACTCTACAATCGAGGTGATACGAGGTGGTCTTCCAAAATTAAAGCCATAAAAGCACTACTTGATAATTTTGAAATGGTGATTTTAACACTGGAAGAATTATCTGAAAACGATTCTCTCAATGGTGGAAGAGCCGAAGCCCTTTTAACATGCATGACATGGTTCGAATTTTTGTTCACTTTGTTTGTATTAAACAGTGTTTTTGATCAATGCAATACTCTCTCAAAACATCTTCAGTCATCTGATCTTAATTTTCAGGCTGTGCAAGCTTTGGCTAAAGCTATTATTGAAACTGTTAGTTCTTTTCGCACTGATGCATATTTCAATCAAGTGTGGAGTTTTGTGACAGAACTTTGCGAAAAAAATTCTTATTCTGGACCAAAACTAAAACGTAAAAAAATTTCAAGCAAATTCGGAGGCGGTGAAAAAAATCCCCTTGATGATGTTAAATCATATCACAGAATCAATATTCAATATGAAATTATAGATTCAGTATCTAATGAAATTGAGACAAGATTTAATAAGAACAATATATCTGTTTTGTTTGCCCTTAGTTCAGTATTATCCGGATCAGATGTCGAAAAAGAAAAAGAAAATGTTTCAACCATATGCAAAGTATATGACTTCCAGAAAGAGGAATTGCGACTGTTTTATTCAATGGTGAAAAATGAAAACATAACCCCATCCCAATTTTAAAAGTCGTCTGGATTATTTTAAAGAGCGGAATTTAAATAAAATGTGTTTCCTGTCGTAACATTATTAGTTAAATTGTTTTTGGCTGTGCCAATCAGCTCAGTCAGTTGTGAAAGGTCTTTTTAGTGTCTAAGGAGGCTGAAAAATTATTTTTGCAGTACAATGGGACAAGAAAGACTTTCATCTTTAACTGTTTTAGCTATAGAACAAGATATACCACTGGATTATGATGATATTCTAACAAAATTTTCTCTTCTTCCAGACTCTAAGAACCGGCGTTTAAAACTTCAATAAAAGGTAAATAAATATAGATATTTGTATTTAGAAAAATTATGTTAACAATATGTTAACACAATTATGTGCAAAAATTAAGTTAACAACAATTATTTTTCTCAACATCAATTCAATTTTGTGATCCCTCTCCCCCCTCCCCCCACCCTGTTAACAAACATTTTATTTATTCCATATTGTGGGTTTTCTTACATACAAATCTCGCACCCCCAAATGGAATGCTGAAATGCCGTCCCTGCACACACACGTCAGGCTAAAAATAGTTCTTTCGTATACTAGAGGTGTCGAAACGTGTAGATCCGTCGAAAACTCGAGTTTCGATTTTCAACATGATTCCAATACTTTCCCTATACATTACCATGTATTGCAGGGAAAGTAAAAAATGGACATTTTTATGGAATCGGAACAATATTGGCTTAAAATATTGTGACAATATTTCCAATGTAATAACAATATTGGCGCAATATTTTAATAATAATATTCGCCAATATTGGAGACCAGTGTAACCCCAACATTTGCCCGATATTGGGATTACATTGGAAATATTTCCAATGTAATGCCAATATATGCAATATTGGCCCAATATTAGCCTAATATTGGACCAATATTAAATGCTGCTAGGGTCTAAAAGCCAAAGGGTGTGTTCCATACCGAACTTCCTTGAATAAGTGAAATTGCGCTTCTTGCTTGTCCTGAAGAAAGAGGCTGTTTTTTGACTTCCAAACCGGTTGATTCCTAAATAGTTTTGTATGCTGTGTTTATGAGGATTTCAATTTAGTTTGTAACAGTAAATTTTGTGCGTATTTGTATTTTATTGTACACTTAGATTTTGCTAGTCTACAACCAAAACAGTAGTCTATAAAATCATGTGTTCATTTTGGCATATTTCTTGTAAATACTTTTCTCATAAGTACTTTTATTAAGTTCACGTAGTAAAATTAGAATCAAGACGGTTAAAAAAACATTTCAGACCCTGAAAGCCTCTATTCTACTATGTCCCATCATATCTCGTATTCGCATTTTCCTTCATAGCTTTTTTTAAAACTTATTTTCCATATTTCGCGATAGCTAGTTTAAGCTAGCACAGAGAATCGCCAAATGTACGTATGAACAAAAACAATTGAGTGAAAAGGCTCCCGTAGTTTTCACAATGTATTCAAGTTAGGTGTGCCGCAAGTATAAATGTATCAAATAACAAGAAAGATCAATCATGCATAAGCATTGATTATGAAACACTTTCCAACTGAAATGTAATTTCATTTAAAAATTTCTAAAATGTGATTCATTCAGTGGTAATATCTTTTACATTATCACAGTACTACAGTAATTTATTATACTTAAATATTTAAAACTGTATCGAAATATAAATCATCTGATTCTTTATGCAAAATCAATGAATATTTCATTCATATAACTTGTATTCCAGACTCCAGAGCTAAATAATTTTGTGTGAAAAAAATTCAGCAATTCTTATGTAATTCATCTTACAATCGCTTGAGATATTTGCATTCTGCATATGTTAAAATTAGGCTTCCTTGAAGAAATAATAAAAGTTTAGGGATCATTTAAAATCACAACTATTGTAATTGCATAGGCACGGAATTTAGATACACAGATAATATATATGTGTATGTGTATGTACTCAAAGTATTGGAATCGTGCCGAAGATCGGAACTCGAATTTTCAAAGGATCTACACGTTTTGGGACTTCTAGAACACGAAAAAACTACTTTTAGGAAGACTTCTGTGTGTGTAAGGGTGTATCTGTGTATGTTTCTGTGTGTCTGTGTGGATATTACATCCACTCTAATTGAAAAACTAATGGACCGAATTTCATACAATTTGGTAGGTATGTTTTTTGTGGGAAATCCTGATGTTCATTAGATTATAGTACGATTCGTAATAAAAGAATCTGCCTTCTTTGCGAAATGGCCGCAGAAATTGCCTTTATCCACTCTAGCTAAAAACTAATGAACCAAATTTAACAAAATTTGGAGTATAATATTTCAATAACCTAAAAGTGATTTATATACCAAATTTAACAAAATTTTGTATATAAATCATTTGTAGGTTATTCTACTACGATTCGGGAAAAAGGAACGGGCTATTTTTGCGAAATGGCCAGCAAAAATCGTTATATATAAAAATAAAAGACTACGTGTGCTCAATTATATCAATTAAATTCCTATTTTAGATGTGATTTTTGACAACAAAAAGAATAAGACTAACCCCATTACTCTAGGACTAGCCGTTCTTGAGATATTCTAGTTTTTTCGCGTTTTCGCTACGCCACCTTTGACAATAAGTCCAGCTATCAAATGAGAACCAAATTTAAGTTTAACGTGTAAATTCAATGTCATTTAAAATACTTATGTTGTGCAGATAAACTCAAATTATCATTGAATAAATAAAGAGAACGAATATGAGTCTGCAGAGAAAGACATGTGCTGTCCACATCAGAATTTTTAACAATATTACACCAATGATTTATAGAAGTGAACGGGGATTATTTTCGTGAACGGGGATTATTTTCAGGCCATTTCGAAAAAAATGTATGATCTATATTTAAAGATCCATCAAATTTTTGTCGAATAAAATGTTCAACAAATTTAAGCTGTGTACCAAATTTTAACTCTCTAGGACGTAGGAAAGTGCATTTAAAATGCCATCAATTAAATTTATCAAGAAGAGTTATATAAAATTTTAAAAAAATGAAAAATTGTTATCTACCAAATTTATTTTAAAATATGAAGCCACTCCCATATGCAAAACGTTTAAACAAATGGAGAGATATTTATTATATAATATCTCTCTCTTTTCTTTCTGGAAGATATCCCAAAGTCAGAATTTAATTGAATTTGTTTTTTTCCCTATATTAAATAATTTTTTTAATTAAAAAACTACTTAACATATTTTACTGAATTTTTTTTTTTATATATTCTATGGGATAATGTGAATATTTCCTAAAAATTTCGAAGCAATTCGTGAATTTTAAATTTACTTAAAAAATGTTTGAAAAATTAGGTCCCATAGGGTTCAATGTATTTCATTTTTTCAACCCGGGTTCAATAAAAAACTAATTGGGTGATATTATTTATTTATATTCCCATAGGTTCTACAGACCGTCTGAACAACATACTAAAATTTCATTTTGATAAACTCATTTTTACGGCAGTTATCGTGCTAACGGACAGACAGACAGACAGACAGACAGACAGACAGACAGACAGACAGACAGAATGAACAAAGTCATAAACACTTTTCAACTTTGTTGTAAAGTGTTAAAAATTGAATTTTGTGAGAAACGAATTTTAGAATTCAATTCAGGTTTGATAAACGAGCGCGCACTAAATTATACCTATTTTTGTTAGAACTCTCAACAGTCGTTTGCGGTTGGGCGTTTCCGTGCGAATTGCGTTTAAAAGATTTTGCGCAAACTTACTCTTGAATCTTCTGCTGGCAAACAATGCACAACAGTTGATTTTTTTTTCTCTTTTTTTTCGTTTTGCTAATTTGGCATGACAACCAGAGACAATCTTAAGTCAGCAGACGATATTGCATTGAAGTTTACCGAAATATTAGTATTTCAAGAGTGAATAAATGGTGGTTAGAATTAACATAACAAAATAAATATATAATATATAAAAATTCTTTATACTTACTAAGATTCTGAAGTAAATATGGAACAGAAACTTTCCATGGTAAGCAAAATAATATTTTAACTAGTTAAGAATTAGTTACAACAGATGGATTTTCATATTCTCATAAACTATCATTATGGAGGAATAGTATCACTCATTTCTAATGAGATTTAATATACCGGCACATTACATTGGTTTTCATCCACAGCTATGGTTTTAAATATTTGAACACACGAATCCATTGCTTAATGACGGTTTATTCGAAGCAGGTAAAATTGATAAATTGCATACGAGAATCATTCCTTTCTAAAATAAGCACAGTCAAAGAATTTTTATAATTAATATTTTAGTTTTCTTTTGATAACTTAAAAATTGTTAACTTAAAAGATTTGGGTAGAAATGCACCTTTATAAGGTATTTTTAACTAAAAACTGTTGTATATCTTCCATGAAGCAAAAATTCATTAAGACTTGTTAAGACTTGTCTACTTGGATTTGTTCTTGAAATGAATAGAGTGATTTACTTACACATTTTGTTTTGACCCTTCTCTGTTGCCGATTCATGGTTTGCCGGTTATGACACTGATTACCGAAACATGGAAAGTAAAATCGTAGGACTAGGATTCGTTCAGGCGGTATTAAGCTGAACATCATGATTTTCCTGGTATATCAATTAAGTCAAGAGAAATGGTTAGGAATTATAATCCCCCTATTAGCCAATCAATTGATGGTATATTGGCTAAAACTATCTACGACAGTCAACCACCTCCTTCACGAGTTCCCAAATACGCCTATGATTAAATGTGGTGCAAATCTAATATATTAGCCAAGGGTATTTCTCCCTTAGCAGATCTGGCTCAGTAAAAATCTACTAGCGAAATCTGAAATAAGCGTTACACAAGAATGAAAACCTATAGATAAATTTACTAATTATAATAATTTGTTTTTATTGCAAACCATTTTATGCCATTTAGTTTAGCGGTAAAAGCAAAACAAAATCATAAAAGCAGCCAATAGAATACATTGCATGGAGTATTGTCATGCTACAAATATTTCAGCCACATTGGTGGATGGATTTTGTTTTTGGTAGAACTCATCAAAACTCATAAAATTCATAACTGCACCATCTAATTGAAAAACTATTATTAGAAAACTTGTTATATGCTGTCATTTTGAAAATCTTTGGCGATAAATAAAGTTAGTTGCACCATACAGCTCGCATTAAATTTATAGAAGATTGAGTTCTAACCCTGCTGCAAAAGCAAATTCATAATCTGATTTCAAACTTCGGAATGAACTCCTAAATTTTATGGGTATGAACCTGGTTTTGCAGAGTTCCATATTTCGGTTTCAGTTTATTGAAAGTTTGATCCGACATAGCGTATATAAAGATCTGCTATTCACCACTTTTTTTTAAACAAAATTGCGGCATGTAAAACAATACAATAAAAAGATAAGTGAAAGTTTTTTTTTTAGTGTAATTATTGGCTATTCGGTGCTGATAAACTCTAACCCCCCCCCCCCCCCCCAACAATGTTTTTAACTATAAGCTCAACAGAAATAATATAGTTTAAAATAGGTCCAATTACATACCTTCATCATTTGGTGTGTTCTTAGAAATGTCTTCTGTAAAGGTCCCTTTCATTTTGAAATGGTGGGACGTAATGTAGTCAATCAGACTTTTATCTTCTAAAAACTGCTTTTGCAAATCTGAAATCTGTACAATTCCAGTCAGAAATAATGAAAATAATGCAGTATTTAAAAGAATTGGTAACAATGGATTGTGACTGTATTCTTATAATGCTAAACATCGCCAAGCTTTAAGCGTTCACTGTGCAACCTCGGTAATCCTGATACAGGGTGCAAGAATACTGATTATTTAACTTGCAGATTAAAAAAAGTAACAAATAAGCTATAGAGGAAATTTAAAAATAAAAATTTCATTCAATTTGTTAGATTATACTGTGTGAAACTTGTAAAACTATAGCACGATTTAAAAATTAATTAAACTGAAAGTGTCCTGAATCTATTGAACATGTAACGTTTAAAGTTGTATGTATATGTTTGAGGAAAATGTGGCAATCTTCTTTTTCGAACTTTTAATACTGATTTCTTTAAAACGTTAATTGCCATGAATTCAATATTTGGCGACTCAGAATTTTATTGAGTCTTCGTTTGAAGACCAGACACTGTTTATTAAACATTTGAGCATTAAAATTGGTGTAGTTTTTAGGACATCGTATTTTGGGTGGGACAGCTCAGAGGTTAAAGCACAAGGATTGCACTCGGAGCACCCGAGTTCGATTCTCGGCTCTGCCCAAACTGTCTCTGTGTTCACACAGAGTACGATTGTACAGGGTACGCTTGCTCAAACACGTTAAATATGTGGGTCTGAAAGTCCTCCTGGGAGGTTAGTGATAGGGGAAGGAGGGTTAGGCTTTTGTGGATGTCGCCCTCTCTGGGTTCCGGTCTAAATTTGGTGGCACTTCTCGGCCATCCAAATAGATACCTTACACCTTCGGGTAGGGGTCCGTAAGTCCTTCCGAGAGGTTGGTGGTAGGGGAAGGAGGGTACGGTCCCTGTGGATGCCTCCCCCACTGGGTTCCGGTCCAAATTGGGTGGCACTTCCCGGCCGTCCAAACAGTAACCTTACACCTTTCTGGTAGGTCGGACGGTCTGGGTCTCAACAACAACACTTTCGGGTAGATCGGACGGTCTGTGTCGAAAGAACGAAAAAATGACATCGTATTTTCTAAATTTAAAAAAATGAGATACACAAATATTATTGGCCTCGGACGAAGTTTTCCTTGCATAGGATTGGCAGTCAACGTGTTATTTAAGTTCACTAAGATGTCTTCTGTGGTCGTAATGTATCGCTATTTCCTCCTTTTTGTTACCTTGAATGGAATAAATGTTCTTTTGCATCAACCTGTTTAAAAACTTATTGAGAACTAAGCAAAATCCGGATAGCTGAGGTCCGGATTATAGAGGTTTCACTGCATGCTTATTCACCGTATCATTTATTGAAGTACTTCCTAGCCATATATCTCAAAATAATAAGGTATGAAATTTTTTAATTGAATATATATATATATATATATATATATATATATATATATATATATATATATAGCATAGTAAACATATTAAAATAAAATTATTTCACAGTTATCCAATTTTTCTCCAGAAGTTGGCGCAATGCAGCACATTCTCCTAAAGTAACATACAGGATTCATATGAAAAAGAGGGGAAATGACCAAATGCAAGGCATAAAATGGTAGAGGGGGACGGCGACCCCTCTTTCCCGTTTAAAAGACTGCTTTTATGCCCGGGCAACACTCACGGTACCAATGCCATGCAGTAGCCATACTTCCGTAAATGTGTCAAATCAAAAACACTCGAAAAAGTGCAAAGAAAACAAATAGGAATCTACCAGGATCGCAAGGGAAAGAATGGAAATGCAGCAAATGCCCCTGTCGGTTAAGATGGAGTGCATCATATATAATAGCAGTGCACGCATGCGCAATTCGTTATTTTCACTTTCATCGTTCTATACCTCTGCCATATCCTTTAAGTAAGCATTTTTTCCCTTTTTTGTATTAAATAGGGAATTATAATAACATGTCAGGAAGCCAATTGGATAATTCCATTTTATTGCCTCCTTCATAATATTCCTATTATGCATGATGCAATCAGACTTGAAAGTATTAATGCCTTGATTTCTTTTGAGGTGACCAATGACGACAGGAATAATAATAAAACCCGGCTGGATCAAAAATCTTATATTTAGTATAAGAAAACGTTATATTCAACGCATCTGGTGTTATTTGAAAATGTATCAACTCGAAAAACAACTAACTGTTAATAATAATGAAAATGCATGTACAAACTACGCTATAATGATGTATTTACTTAAACTAAAAGCCAGTACATTAAACATAGTATTGAAATCCTCTCCACAGAAGAAAACTACTACAACAGAGCCTTTTGTTACAACCTACAAAAATAAAAATTATGATGGTTTACCAATCAAGACATATATAAAAAACTTGGCACATCTCTTACCAATACCTAACATAGAAGTAAAACTGATTTATAAATTTGTGCAAACCAATGGTAGAAAAATATTTAATTATAACCGCATAAGTAGAAACATCAATGTATATAAAAGTGAAGAGTGTAATTGTCAAAACAGCCCTTATATAGATACCCATCATGCGCACATTATCACTGGAAACCTGGATCTATTGGATAATCACAAGTTAAAATCTATGCTTCAACTTGGTACGAAATTTCGAATACAAGATTTCACAAATATTAAAAAGGACTTTGAACAAGATTTGAAGAAATTAACATATAAACTCGCCGTAAAATACAGCATGCCAATACAAGCTTTCAAAGAATGGCAATACAACCTTTTCAAAATGTTCAATCTCCACTACAAAACATCGTGTAAAAAAACGCATTATCCTTCTCTTCAAAATGCAGTCAATAAATATGAAGATAAATATGTTATAACTTATACTGATAAAGTAGTATCAAATTACGCTTTCACATGCAGAAAATACTACGTTGATACTTTAAAAAATAGTTATCTTGATAAACAAATGTACTCCCCTTTACAACAAAATGGAACATGTCTGGTAAATAAAATCAAAACTCTGTATAAAAGCATTGGTATCGAACTTAAAGCAGTTAACTTTCCATATTTGGTACTCATACCAAAACTTCATAAAAATCCAGTCAAGTTCCGGCCGGTGACAGTGGGATGTGGATCCTATTTAACAATTGCAAATGAAAAACTTTTAGCTATACTTAAAAATGTTATGATTATACTCAAGAAACATGGAACAGTAATGATAAATAATAGTTACGATGTCATCAACCGACTTCCATTTTATAGCAGGGATATACGTTTCAAAAGTTACGATTTCCGTGATTTATTCAACAACATCAATCTGGAAAATCTATATGAAATTTTGAAGGAACTACATGAAATATATGACTTAAAAGAGCATATTACCTTCAGAAAATACGAGGACTTGATACGCATTGTGTTGTTTGAAAACATCTTATTTGATGGCACCAACTATTTTCAACAGGTTAAGGGTATTCCCATGGGAGGGGGATGTTCATCCCTGCTCGCCGATCTATGCTTGTGTAAATTTGAAAATGGCACTCATATATTACATGAAATGCCATATTTTCGTTTCGTTGACGATGTCCTTATTGGGCAATATAAGAATACACCCCAATTTGATTTTACTTTTTATCCAAAAGAACTGGAATTGATTGAGAATATAAGTAAGGAGGAAGATAGTGCTGATTTTCTAGATATCACACTAAAACATGACAATAGATATGGTACTTATACCGTCTTATATGACAAGAGAAACAATTTCAATATAAAAATCAATCGCATTATTAATTGGAGGTCCAATTTGACCAAAAACATTTTCAGAAATGTCGTCATTGGTCACCTCAAAAGAAATCAACGCATTAATACTTTCAAGTCTGATTGCATCATGCATAATAGGAATATTATGAAGGAGGCAATAAAACGGAATTATCCAATTGGCTTCCTGACATGTTATTATAATTCCCTATTTAATACAAAAAAGGGAGAAAATGCTTACTTAAAGGATATGGCAGAGGTATAGAACGATGAAAGTGAAAATAACGAATTGCGCATGCGTGAACTGCTGTTATATATGATGCACTCCATCTTAACCGACAGGGGCATTTGCTGCATTTCCATTCTTTCCCTTGCGATCCTGGTAGATTCCTATTTGTTTTCTTTGCACTTTTTCGAGTGTTTTTGATTTGACACATTTACGGAAGTATGGCATTGGTACCGTGAGTGTTGTCCGGGCATAAAAGCAGTCTTTTAAACGGAAAGAGGGGTCGCCATCCCCCTCTACCATTTTATATCTTGCATTTGCTCATTTCCCCTCTTTTTCATATGAATCTTATATATATATAATTATCATAAATATCAGGAAGCTTACTCCCCATTATGGCCAGCTGATTCCCCTGAAGCTTTCAGTAATGTTGCAAACGGTTAATATTTCCTCACTGGCGCCTTTTCTTTCGACTCTTTCGAAGATCTGACGCGAGCAGTCCATGACGTGAGCATTGGGTTTCCAGAATTTAGAAGTTCAAGAAGGGTTGCCAGATTTGACGATTTATCGCCAATTTGGTGACATTTGGCGACTTCGCGAAGATTCGAGAAGGACCGCGAAATAACGATTAGTCTAGGAGATATGGAGAATTCGAGAAGCTTCTATAAAGGAAACTATAAAAGAAATCATCACTCCGTTGAAGCGCAGTTGACAAGATACGATATACATTGGACTGTGATCTTTGCCAATGTTTCGAGAATAGCAGCTGCTGTTCTGTGAAATTACTTTTCTCAATGTTTTGAGATTAATATCAATTATTTTGTGAAATTAGTGGAGCATTAAGTAAAGTTTGATTGTATATTGTTCCTGTTTACGTTGTGCTTGTGAATAAACGTTAGTTATCCAGAAACTTTGACTTATTCTTGTATCCTGCATGTAACCCGCGATTCCAGAAGATACGTTCGTAACAGTAACATGCTTGAAAATGCTTTATAGTGTAGAAAACGTATCCATATCTATAATATGCTTCTAGTGCAGTTAGAACGTTCGAGAAAAAAGATACATTTTGTAAAAATATTGCGTTTCAACGTGATCTAAATCGCAAAATATCATTTATTTCATACGACATTAAATATCACCAATATTTTGATGTGGATTTTACATGTGAAGTATATGAAAAAGTTTGTTCGCCTAACATAGTAATCAAATGTCACCGAATTTTAATTTTTTTATTTTGACGCAAGCATAAATGTGAGTGAAAAGAAATTATGCTTCCTAAATTTTTTAGAATAATTCATTAAGGTGTGTAGGGAAAGTTCCTCCCCATGTCAGCCTTATTTTTATTGTAATTATAATGACATGTTGAGCTTGGAAAAACTATCCATCTTTGAGTTTCTTTGAATAAGTAAAAATTCTCATCGGGGTCCTTTACTGAACTTAATTTTTTAAAGTTTCAAAATGGAAAATGCTTATAGGGAGAATATTTAGTAACTAGCCGAATACCCGTTGAAAATCAACGGTCTCGCAATAAGCAATCCCTGAATAATGTAAATTTTATAATAATTCGCGTTTCACATTTATTCGACAAATCGAATATTTTGGTGTGCAGAACCACCTAAAGAAGAAATATTGGGAAATTAATTTGCGCATTTCCTCCTCTGTTTGTCTTGTGTTTTTTACCAGATGATTGGCCCATATACCAAATATCTAGCCTCTATCACATTTAAAAGGAAATGTGCCTCATTTATTCGGAAAATCAAACATATTAGTGTGCGCACCCTTTAAAGTAGCAAATATTGGAAATCTGAAATATCACACTTTCTTCCTTTCAAACTATCTACCATTACACCAAATTTGATATCTCTATCTCATTTCGAAGCATGGTTTTTTATCAATTCACTTTTTAATCGTTTCACTCTGGAGCACCCCCTTAAACGAACATTTTTGAAAAACTGTATTCTTCTTGCGTGTTTCCGTCAAATGATTAGCCCATATACCAAATTTCTAGCCTCTATCAAATTTTAAAGGAGCGTTTTCTCATTTATTCTGTAAATCGAACATTTTGGTGTGCGGCACCCCTTAAGTAGAAAATATTGCAAATCTGAAATTGCACACTTTCTTCCTTTTGAACGATTTACCCATACACCAAATTTGAAGTCTCTACCTCATCGCGAAGCATGATTTCCTATCATTTCACTTTTCGAACGTTTTAGTGTGCGGCACCCCCTTAAGTAGAAAATATTGGAAATCTGAAATTGTACGCTTTCTTCCTTTCGAATGATTTACCTATACACCAAATTTGAAGTCTCTATCTCATCGCAAAGTATGCTTTCCCATCATTTCACTTTTCGAACGTTTTAGTGTGGGGCACCCCCTCTAAAGAACGTTTTCGAAAAATTCGATTTTTCCGGGGGGTTTTATCGAACAACCGAGCCGTGTACCAAATTGCAAGTCTCTATCTATTCGGGAAGTGCCTAAAAAAAGCGTGACAGACAGACGGACGGACACTTGGCAATTAGTATATATAGATACTTCATCTTTGATTCCAATTCGAATGCCACAAGAAGGAACACACTTCAGATCACAAAATTTAAATATTTTCTACCCATGTGGCGTACAATGGGAAGTACTGACTTAATATATGCCCCGAGAAAAGTTAAAGTTGTCTTTACCCGCTCTTTTACTGCAACTATTTCTTTCTCCAGCAGTTTGTTGCAGTACAGTTTGTTCTCGTAATCGTGCTTCAACTTAAAGAAGTCCCTGATGTAGACGGCTGCCCGGGTCTCGTTTACGCTGCGGTAAAAAGTGTAATCATGATACAAGTGCTTCAGTGTCCTCTCCTGTGTAACGGACAGCAAATCCTCCGTGGATGTGGAGAGCTTCGTTGGATGGCACGCGGGATCGGTGCGGTATCGTGGGTCACACTCGCGCAAGTAGTCCACCAGGTGAATGAGTTCAGACTTCAGGTAACTCTCCTCACGCACCCTGTCTGGGAGTAAGAGAAATAAAATGACATTAATAAAAGAATAAAATACGCTCTATACGACAGTTTGCTTTTATTAGCACTTTCACATAAAAATATCTGGAATACGAAGCTCCACTCAACTGTCTCATAGATTATATTTCCGATTATTTAGATTCACTTGTGAAACAATCAGTATCAGAATACAAAGAATTGTATTTTGTACAAACTTTAGTTCGTGAAATATTTATTTAAAAGTTTTGTCAAAATTCTTAAAAATTTAATTTTCCAAGTATGCAACAGGTCTGTCACACATGTGAATAACATGCATTCGGCTAATGTGTTAATATATGCTGTGTTAATAGTTTTGGATTGAACCAGTGTTGAAAAAATGAAACACATTGAACTCTATGGGACTCATTTTTCAAACATTTTTAAAGAAAATTTAGAATTCACAAATTGCTTCGAAAGTTTTGGAAAATATTCAAATTATCCCATAAAATATATAAAAAAAATTTCAGCAAAATATATTCAGTAGTTTTTTAAATAAAAATTAAAATAATAATTACACCCTTTATATGAAGAGATCACGTGACCCACCTCAAAATAAAATATGGCATCCATCTTGTGTCAAAATCGTGATTTTTAAGGTTCTCTTTAATTCATATTTAATGTTGTATCCGTCCAAAAACCGCTTTATTTTTGCTTAAATTCTGTGCATCTACATACCGAAACAACGCAATTACAATATATTTGAGTTTATATGATCATCCAACTTTGATTACTTCTACAACGAAGCCTAATTTTCACTTATGGAGAATGTAAATACCAATAGATGTAGAATAAGTTGTATAAGAATTGCTGCATTTCTTTAACTCAAAATTATTCATGGAGTCTGCAATATAGCTTCATGGAGTCTGCAATATAGCTGATATGAATGAAACATTCATTGATTTTGCGTACAGAAACATACTTTTTTTCGATGAAGTTTTAAGAATAGAGTTAAATTACTTATACCTCCATGCTTTTAAGTTTTTAAATAAAATAAATTATTATAGTATTGTAATGAATGAAAAGAATGGAAAAAGGTTTATGAATGGAATTCTGCTTTTATATAAAGAGCCAGGCAATTTATATTTCGATGATGTCATTTGAAAAAAGTTAATTTGTTTTCGATGAAGTTTTCAAATATAATAAATTATTGTAGTATCATGATAATTTTAAAAATATTACCGAGGAATGTATAGCATTTTAGAGATGTTTAAACCAGGCAATTTATATTTCAATGCCGTCATTTGAATGAAGTTCATTCCTTTCGATGAAGATTTAAATTTTCAAATATAATAAATTAATGTAGTATTGTGATAGTTTTATAAATATTACCGAGGAATGTATCGCATTTTAGAGATGTTTAAATAAAATTGCATTGAAGTTGGAAAGTGTTTCATAATCAATGCTTTATGTATGATTGATCTTTCTTGTTTCTATTGGTCAGGCCAGGTGAGCTATGTAACAAGTGAATGTGTTGCAGGGCCGCACATATAAATTGCGGGTCTCTGACGCCCTGGACCACCCACTCAAGTAGTGCCCATCCCCCCTATGGGTGACCCTGTATGCTGTTCCGATTGTTACGTGAGAAAAATATTTCCATTTGAGATATCTCCACTTGACCTGGTGTACCTATTTTGCGTCATTTGCCTCCGAAAAGCTATGCTAATTGCCTACGAAAGATCCAAATTGATGGATGGTGCCTTAAGATGGCTGAAAAGATTTTCACAGAAATAAGACGTTAGCAAAATTTAGTCAAATCTAAAGAAAATTTCTAACTCTTAGGAGAAGGAATGCAGTAATTAACATAAAAACCAATAGAATGGTGCAGAGGAAAACAAAAATTCAAAAATGATATTATAATGGCACTGTATTGTTCTCATAAACAATTTAAATATAGCAAGTCATAAAGAAGAAAAACCCACTGAGTAAGACGTTGACACAATGGAAAAACCAACTAAAACAGGAGTAATTAAATAATTGCGCGAGTAAATTAAAACCTAATGTTACTGTAGTTTTAGTTGAAAACCGCAAGCATTATAATGCAACGTTTGAAAAAGATTTTCACTGAAAAAGGTACAAAAATATTTGGTTTTTAGTGTTTCAAAGTTTTTATTTTCTTTCTCCTGGGAAATATCGGTTTGGGAACAAACACTGTTGCTTTATCCTTCGTACACTTCAATTATAGTATTAAAGTACAGACAAGAATATTTTTTAAATGCCGCGATTTCAAATGTTCTATTTCCAATTTACCTTCCAAATAACCAAGTAAATTCCATTAAACAATTATAAATAAATATTTAAATCACGTTTAAGATATTTTTTCAGGTACCCCTTCTGTTTTGCGAATAGCTGTGCATATACTTTCTGAACAGGAACAGGTCGGTATAGACTTACCTTTCCAGGTTGTTTCAGTCGGTAAAAGTGGATTTATGACCCAACCAAGCTCCAAACCGAGAGTTCTTTGGAAGAGGGCCAGCTTGTTCCGAGTGTCCACTAAGACATTCTTTGCTAGAATCAAATCTTCATTCGTTTGCTTCAGTTCTCTCTGCAAATTGTTTCTCCTCTTCTCGTCTTTTTCTGAAAACACGAAATTGCGAATTCTGACAATCAATAACAATTCCACTATCATCCAATTAATATTCAAATTCGGATACAAAAGAATCGATCTGTTCAATACTCAACACGTGACGTTTCCTAGATTAATAAATTTAGATAGTATGCTGAAACAATGACATCAGTTAAAGCTTTCTTATAACACGATCTTGCTGAATATCTTAATAGGATCATTGTTTTCTTTCGTAATTTGTGTATGACCCCTGAAACGCGATCTGCCGACATGATTTTTCCCCTCTGAGAACCCATGTCGATGCATCGAAAAGTGATTTAAGTCAGCATTTTTATCTTTTCATATTTCTGGGACTTTTTATGATAAAATGCTGAAATTTTGTACATCACCTTATTGGTGTATGGGGCGCATTTTACTCATTGGAAATGTTTTTGTATGGGGGCCGTATAAAAATAAAAATTTTGCATTTCTTAAAATTTAATTCCCTTGAAAATTTTAATCGATTTTATAAAATTCTGTACCTTTTTTTACGCAACTTTGTAATTTATTATATATGTCTAAGATCAATATTTAAGGAATAAAAGCCGAGATCACAATGTTTTTGGGACACCCTGTAGTATTGAGTATATGTATTTTTGATTATTTTTAAATTAAGATTCCCTAATTAATCAGCATTTTTTCACAGTAGCACAGAGTTCAGAATATAGGGAGATAAAAATAAATTGAAAGGTAAAATAATTTTGAATACGTAGGAATATTCTTTATTGTTTCAGTTATAATTTGAATTGCATTACTAATTATTTCTACAAAACTGACAGTTTAAATAAATATTTTAAGCCTTTCACTATAAAAATATATACAATACAGGGATGCTTATCTTATCACAGAGCCATCTGAATGATTGTCTCAAATGATATTGGGATTTTCTAAGCATGGAGTTTTAGATCCTTTACCACCATAGGTACGGCGCTTGGATTTTCCGCTATGTTTCGCTGCGCACAAACACAGTGACAGACATTGTCTTCAATTATTTAAAATACTAATATATATATATATAAATTATTTTAGTAAAAATATTTTTTATGCTTATTTTTTTAGTTTTCAGATAAAATGGTATGAAATCTTAAAATCAACGCGGTTTAGATATTTACTAACCAATAATACAACTGGATTAGGATATGAAAAAAAATATTAAACTATTATATTCTACATTTAAGTTAATTTGCGAGAAAAAAAAAAGTCTTACCTGCACATAATCTCAATTCTCGTGTTTCTCCAGTATAGGGACAGTCACATAAAACTGTAATACCAGAAGAAGGATACACTGTGGTCATTTTCCTTCTACACCTAGCAGAAATAAAAAAATAGACCATATAAATGAATTTAAAGAAATAATAAAATTATATTTACATATAGTAATTGTAATAAATTGTAAAATATAGTCGTGGTCTTTTATAACGAAGCTGAAGGTTCCAGTCCGATGGAACAGAAATGGGTTTTACGTGAATAAAATCTTTCTTAGCGAATGGTATGTCTTTTTTACACATTTTCAAAACAATTTAAAGTATCGACAGTAGAAGAAAGTTTTCAAAATACTTCAAAATATAATAATAATATCGAAATCAGAAGAAATTTTTTAATTTCAAAATATCAAAATTATAACCCCTATATTTTGAAAAGTAAGAACCTGATTCATATCAATAAATAAAATACACTATGTTCAAAGGATAAGGAAAACTTGAGCAACGTATATAAGCACAAATAATACAATAATGCAGCATACAGCTGTTTTGAGTAAAAGCTGGATCCCCTTCGTGTCAGTGCAAGAAAACCAACACACCTGACGCACAATAAAGGAATGTGCGCAAATAGAAGAAATAGAGGGTATTATATACCCAAGATCTGGATTACGATCTCACTTAAGAGAGCCAATTGAAAGCAGAATAAGAAATAGTCCAGCCAATCCGAAACGAGAAGTAACATACAACATTACCGTGCACCAAGAAACAACGGAAATATCTCCCCAAGACGAGTCAAGTCCGAACAAGACAAAAATTAGGGTAAGACACACATAAGAGCCCCAAAGTTTAAGGGGAGACATCACCTTGAACCTTCAAAAAAATTAAATTTTCAAAAATTTTGAAGAAAATAGAATGGAATATTAAGAATTCATAAAAAAAAATTATTAAGAAATTCCAAATAGAACCCAAATTATCACCAAATATGTGAAGAAACACATTCAAATTTTATTGAGCGTCTCTTTAAACCCGCGATGGCGCCATCGTGGCGTCTGCTGTGTAATTGTTTGCATTGCATTGACTGCAAAACATTTTTAGCTATTTAAAGTGTAAATCCTTATGGCCCAGAGTGCAAAGTGTGCACAATAGAATGTGTTGGTCACATTAAAAAAAGGATGGGTACAAAGCTGCGAAACAAAATATAAAAGGCAAAAGACTCAGTGATGGAAAACCAATTGGAGAAAAAAAGTCGTCTGACAGATGTTATTATCGATAAACTTGCAGTGTATTATGGCAATGCTATTCGGGGAAATTGTAAATCTGTGACACACATGCAAAGAGCAATATGGGCCAAATTCTACCACAAACGTTCCACTGATGAGGAGCCACTCCATAACTTTTGTCCAAAAGAAGAAAGCTCTTTATGACCATACCAGAGAGCTGTTGTGACCAAAAAAGCATACAGACATTCAACTTCTATTCCAGCTGCAGTTATGGATGGCATCAAAGACATTTTTAAAGACCTTTCTATGCCTTCTCTGTTAAAAAAAGTGCCTAGTAGGACATACTCAAAATACAAATGAAAGTTTAAATGCCCTCATCTGGAAGTTTTGTCCGAAAACATCGGGTTCAGCCAGAAAAATTGTTCAAATTGCTACAAATGAAGCAGTTGTATGTTTTAATGATGACCAAATTGGTCGGTTGAATACAATGAGGGAATTGGGCTTACAGTTTGGGGAATTTTTTATGCATTATGCTTGAGAAACAGATAAAAAGCGAATCGCTGTGGCAGAAATTCGAGCAAAAGAGTGCACATTGGGAGCTCGTAGAGGTCAAAGAAAAAGAAAAAGATCAATCAAAGAAGCTCTGGCATTGAAAGAAGGTCCTACTTATACCTCTGGAGAGTTTTAGATGATAAATGTTTCAAAAAATTATTGTGAAAGGTATTTTAAGCAAAATTTTGACTTTAAAGCTCTTTATCTCAAAACTATGTTTTTTCACTTTGTGTGCATCATACCTTCAAAAGTAATGAACATATAATTCTAAAAATTTTCATGCTATTTCATATTGCATATATGTACATGCTATACTTAAATTTTCTTGAAAATTCATTGAAAAAAAAAATCAAAATTTATTTTGTTTATAATTTTTTTCAAATTTTCAAATTTTTTTTATATAAGTGCCTCGAATTTTTATTTTAACTCCATTTTTCATTTTAAATTGAGGTATAGTCTGAAACATACCTCTTTCAGAGTTTATATATAAAATATTAAGTAAAATTGTGTAACAGTTCTTTTGGAATCCTGCACGCAAGGTATCTATATGAAATCTGAATTTTGAAAAACATGAATCTGTTTACTATTTAATTAATTATTTCTGTTACTCATTTATTGACAATGTTTATATTTATAATTTTATAAAGAGTGTTGAATTGTACATAAAATATTTAGTTCTCACAAAACTATTATTTAAGGAGTAACTGAGGTTTAGGTTTTGGTCTAATATCAGTGTTTAATATGCTGGCCAAGGTGATGTCCCCCCTTAAGAAATGGGATGAAGAAAGTGGAAAGATTTACAGGGTACTTCGCTGGACCGTGGACAAAAATGGAGTACTGGACAAGTCATTAGCTAAATTACTAGAATTTCTCTGGATATGGTAAGCTTTAAAGAAGTCAAGATCATAAATAGACGTGCATTTTTGTATGACCCTTGTTAAAGGAAACTCCAAACAATGAGCACATTGATAGCAATGCTGAGCAGCTAAAGATTTGTTAAATTTCTTTTTGTTTTTGACATAGTTTTCATCTTCCTTAATACTAAATTTTAAAGCACTTTTAGTTTGACCAATATAAGAAAGATTTTTAAATGTATTATGATGTATTAATGCATATTTTAATGCATTCAAATCTGTATTTAAATTATTATACTTTTTGATTTCTTCGCGTTGTGTTTGCTTACTTCTTAATGGCAGCCACGTAGTTTCGCATCGGAAGAATTATCAAACAGATAGCCATTTTAAAAGTTCGATAGAGGAAGTTGGTGCATAATACATAAGTACTGAAATATTACCTACTTCTATATAGTACTTAGTTACAAACACTTAACACTCATGTTGAAAATTGTGCCTTTACGAAATTACGATTAGAGACGCAACCGAAATTTCGCAAAAGCCACAAACTAATTATAAGTGAGCTTTTTATATATGGGTTAAACTGTATATTCAATTGAAAACTCAAGTAATATCAGTGTTTTAAAATACCTAATATAATAGATTGTACTTATCCTTTAACATGAAACCACTGTGGTGTACGAATTAAGGAGTATAAGTCAACTGATTAAAATTAAAGTGTTTTATTCCATCTAACCCTTAATACCGGTGTAATACTATCATTTTTATAGAAACAATGCAAGTGTTAATAATTTAAAATTCCATTTTGAAATAAATAAAATATTTATATAAATGACAGTTAATAATATAGCTGAACTATGATTATAGACAATAAAATTTAACTACTTCCTTATATAGAGACAGTTGCCCCCCCCCCCCCCCCTCCGTCTTTGTTTAAAGAAAAGTACTGAATAAATTTATTCTCATTCAATGTTTTTAACATCTCAGAGGCTTTAGTTCAAAGCTCTGTAAAGTTTCATTGCTTATTTACTGAGTTGATTTTCAAACACAGAGTTCATAAAATATCTAGCTTGCAAACTTTGTCTTGAAGATCTTACTTGAAACTGATATTCTAGTTATAAACTTCAATCAGCATATTAAAGATATAACATTGGATTCAGACTTGTAGACCTAAGAAACACGAAAGAATACAGAAAACTTTCTAAATCTTTTAATTTTTTTGAAGATTCAACATTTTACAACTAAATAATACACATTGTTTAATTAAATTTTGATCGCTTAATTTTGAATGAATTTAAATGCAAACACTAGAAAGAGAGCTAAATAGGTACAAAATATTGTTGCCACTTGTTATTTGTTTAAAATTCGTTCCTACAAATTGTATTCATTGATTTAGTATTAAGTGAAACAATTAAATTCATTGATTTAGTATTGCGTGAAAAAATGAATGAATAAAGTATTTCGAAACATGGAGCTAAAGTTAATACTTGCATTTTGCCCTTCTTACTTTCCTTAAAATAAATGGAACTTGTACAGTTTACTGAACTCCTTACAAATTATTTTTGATCCATGGAGGTAAAAAGAATTCTCTAACTCCATGAGTTGAACTTTAAGAATGATTTGTTTACTTTGAAAGCTATTTTGTAAAAAGGCAGCCGTGAATACATACGATGCTTATGACGTCACATGCAGAAAAATCATGATTGGGATTGTACACATACTTTGGGCAGGACTAAGTTGAATACAATGGTGAAGCTATAATTAGCAATTTACTCATTTTTGCATTCATACTCCGTTATGCCTACACTAGAAAAATGGGTTCTACGGTAAAACTCATTTTCAATATTAATCTAGAATACTTTAGAATACTTTTTTGGTATAAATAAAATTTATGGCCGGGGTTACTCTGTGGCTGAAATCTGAAGGTTTCTAAAGATTAAACTCTCGACACTTATATCTTCGAACCTAATAGAAGTGTACACAAAAGCTAAAATAACACAATGTACATAAAAATTTAAATAACACAATGTACACAAAAACTAAAAATGTACACAATTTTTACATATTTTGCTGGAAATAGAGCATCAGTTATGTATATATATATAAAAGTAATCTTAATATTTTTATATTTTGTTTTTTCGAAAAAACTAAAAAATTTATCACAGCAAATTTTTGCTTGACTTTGCTTACTTTCACTCGAAATGTATTCTAAATTGTAAAATATAGATACAAACAGTGAGCATAAAAAATATTCAATGGGAAATCAAGTTTACAGATTGCTAATTTCGTTTAACAAAACTCATATAACTTTTGGGGAATCGTCTTGTCAAATTGAAGAAGATTGAAAATTTTCCGTTATTTATTTACCCTTTACAAAATAGTTGAAAAGTGTATATGACTTTATTCATTCTGTCTGTCCGTTCGCACGATAACTGCTGTAAAAATGATTTCATAGAAATGAAATTTTAGTATGTTGTTCAGACGGTCTGTAGGACCTATGTAGATGTAAATGAATAATATCATGCAATTAGTTTTGGATTGAACCCGGGTTGAAAAAATGAAATACATTGATGAACCTTATGGGACCTAATTTTTTAAACATTTTTTAAGCAAAGTTAAAATTCATAAATTGCTTCGAAAATCTTTGGAAATATTCAAATTATCCTATAAAATATATAAAAAAAAATTTATGAAATATGTTTGGTAGTTTTTAAAATAAAAATTAAAATAATAATTACACCCATATAATATGAAGATATCACGTAACCCACTTCAAAACAAAATATGGCATCCATCTTTTTTCCCAGAATAAAATTCGTGATAATTATAGTTCTTTTAAATTTATATTTAATGTTGCATACGTCCTAAAACTACTTTATTTTTGCGTATTTAATGTGCATCTATATTCTGCGCCAGCGCAATTACAATATTTTTAGTTTAATTGATCATCAAACTTTGATAATTTCTACAACGAAACCTAACTTTAACGTATGCAGAAAGTAAACAAATCAAGCTGTATAAGAACAAATCGAGTTGTATAAGAAATACTTCTTCTTCTTCGACCCAAACCAACCGACTTACCAGAAAGGAATAAGGTATCTGTTTGGACGGCTGGGAAGTGCCACCCAATTTAGACCAGAATCCAACGCAGAAAGGGGGGGGTATCCACAGGGACCGTTCCCTCCTTCCCCTACAACCAACCTCTCGGAAGAACTTACGAACCCACATGTTTAACGTGATCGTACTCTACGTGAACACGGCTGCAGTTTTGGTAGTGGCGTGGATCGAACCCGGGCTGTCCGACTGCAATTCCCGCACCTAAACCACTGGGCTGTCGCCTCCCCAATATAAGAATCACTGAATTTTTTTTTCACGCAAAATTATTTAACTCTGAAGTCTGGAATAAAAGTTTATGAATGAAATATTCACTCCTTTTACATAGAGAGCCGGACAATTTATATTTCGATGACGTCATTTGAATAAAGTCCATTGTTTCCGATGAAGATTGAAGTTTTCAACTAAAAAAAATTATTGTAGTTCTGTGATAATTAAAAAATATCACCGCGGAATGTATCGCAGTTTAGAGGTGTTTAAATAAAATTACATTTCAATTGAAAAGTTTTTCATAATCAATGCTTTATGCATGATTGATCTTTCTTGTTAAAATTTGCAATGCTTTTATCTCGAAAACTAAAAGTACTAGTTATAAACAAGAAGGGGGTAATTTATAGTCCCTTGAAAGCGCTAAAAGAATATATAATTGGATTTCAAATCTAATTCTTAGTTTTTAAAATATAGTGGTTATAATTTCGATATTTTAATATTTTGAGCTGTTAAAGTTTTCCAATAGAGAAGAAAGCTGTAACATTTAAAATGCCACGAGTTTTGCAGTCCACTATGTTTTCTCTTTGGGGCAATATTGATGCAAAAGGACGAGATATTTAGTTTTATTTTAAATAAATTAGGAACTTGGGGTTTCCAAAAAGTTTAATGATTGGTAAGGTTTGAAGAGAATAAATTGAAATATGAAATTAAAGGGCGTATGTATGTGTCGACAGTCAAGTTTATAATTTCACCTCAAACTCTAATCTCGTCAAAGATATTGTATAAGTTTTGTTCATATGTCGACAGGCAAGTTTATAATTTCACCTCAAACTCTAATCTCGTCAAAGATATCGTATAAGTTTTGTTCATATGTCGACAGGCAAGTTTATAATTTCACCTCAAACTCTAATCTCGTCAAAGATATTGTATAAGTTTTGTTCATATGTCGCCAGGCAAGTTTATAATTTCACCTCAAACTCTAATCTCGTCAAAGATATTGTATAAGTTTTGCTCATATGTCGACAGGCAAGTTTATAATTTCACCTCAAACTCTAATCTCGTCAAAGATATTGTATAAGTTTTGTTCATATGTCGACAGGCAAGTTTATAATTTCACCTCAAACTCTAATCTCGTCAAAGATATTGTATAAGTTTTGCTCATATGTCGACAGGCAAGTTTAAAATTTCACCTCAAACTCTAATCTCGTCAAAGATATTGTATAAGTTTTGCTCATATGTCGACAGGCAAGTTTATAATTTCACCTCAAACTCTAATCTCGTCAAAGATATTGTATAAGTTTTGTTCATATGTCGACAGGCAAGTTTATAATTTCACCTCAAACTCTAATCTCGTCAAAGATATTGTATAAGTTTTGTTCATATGTCGACAGGCAAGTTTATAATTTCACCTCAAACTCTAATCTCGTCAAAGATATTGTATAAGTTTTGCTCATATGTCGACAGGCAAGTTTATAATTTCACCTCAAACTCTAATCTCGTCAAAGATATTGTATAAGTTTTGTTCATATGTCGACAGGCAAGTTTATAATTTCACCTCAAACTCTAATCTCGTCAAAGATATTGTATAAGTTTTGTTCATATGTCGACAGGCAAGTTTATAATTTCACCTCAAACTCTAATCTCGTCAAAGATATTGTATAAGTTTTGTTCATATGTCGACAGGCAAGTTTATAATTTCACCTCAAACTCTAATCTCGTCAAAGATATTGTATAAGTTTTGTTCATATGTCGACAGGCAAGTTTATAATTTCACCTCAAACTCTAATCTCGTCAAAGATATTGTATAAGTTTTGTTCATATGTCGACAGGCAAGTTTATAATTTCACCTCAAACTCTAATCTCGTCAAAGATATTGTATAAGTTTTGCTCATATGTCGACAGGCAAGTTTATAATTTCACCTCAAACTCTAATCTCGTCAAAGATATTGTATAAGTTTTGTTCATATGTCGACAGGCAAGTTTATAATTTCACCTCAAACTCTAATCTCGTCAAAGATATTGTATAAGTTTTGCTCATATGTCGACAGGCAAGTTTAAAATTTCACCTCAAACTCTAATTTCGTCAAAGATATTGTATAAGTTTTGTTCATATGTCGACAGGCAAGTTTATAATTTCACCTCAAACTCTAATCTCGTCAAAGATATTGTATAAGTTTTGGTTATATGTCGACAGGCAAGTTTATAATTTCACCTCAAACTCTAATCTCGTCAAAGATATTGTATAAGTTTTGTTCATATGTCGACAGGCAAGTTTATAATTTCACTTCAAACTCTAATCTCGTCAAAGATATTGTATAAGTTTTGCTCATATGTCGACAGGCAAGTTTATAATTTCACCTCAAACTCTAATCTCGTCAAAGATATTGTATAAGTTTTGCTCATATGTCGACAGGCAAGTTTATAATTTCACCTCAAACTCTAATCTCGTCAAAGATATTGTATAAGTTTTGTTCATATGTCGACAGGCAAGTTTATAATTTCACCTCAAACTCTAATCTCGTCAAAGATATTGTATAAGTTTTGTTCATATGTCGATAGGCAAGTTTATAATTTCACCTCAAACTCTAATCTCGTCAAAGATATTGTATAAGTTTTGTTCATATGTCGACAGGCAAGTTTATAATTTCACCTGAAACTCTAATCTCGTCAAAGATATTGTATAAGTTTTGTTCATATGTCGACAGGCAAGTTTATAATTTCACCTGAAACTCTAATCTCGTCAAAGATATTGTATAAGTTTTGTTCATATGTCGACAGGCAAGTTTATAATTTCACCTCAAACTCTAATCTCGTCAAAGATATTGTATAAGTTTTGTTCATATGTCGACAGGCAAGTTTATAATTTCACCTCAAACTCTAATCTCGTCAAAGATATTGTATAAGTTTTGTTCATATGTCGACAGGCAAGTTTATAATTTCACCTCAAACTCTAATCTCGTCAAAGATATTGTATAAGTTTTGTTCATATGTCGACAGGCAAGTTTATAATTTCACCTCAAACTCTAATCTCGTCAAAGATATTGTATAAGTTTTGTTCATATGTCGACAGGCAAGTTTATAATTTCACCTCAAACTCTAATCTCGTCAAAGATATTGTATAAGTTTTATTCATATGTCGACAGGCAAGTTTATAATTTCACCTCAAACTCTAATCTCGTCAAAGATATTGTATAAGTTTTGTTCATATGTCGACAGGCAAGTTTATAATTTCACCTCAAACTCTAATCTCGTCAAAGATATTGTATAAGTTTTGCTCATATGTCGACAGGCAAGTTTATAATTCCACCTCAAACTCTAATCTCGTCAAAGATATTGTATAAGTTTTGCTCATATGTCGACAGGCAAGTTTATAATTTCACCTCAAACTCTAATCTCGTCAAAGATATTGTATAAGTTTTGTTCATATGTCGACAGGCAAGTTTATAATTTCACCTCAAACTCTAATCTCGTCAAAGATATTGTATAAGTTTTGTTCATATGTCGACAGGCAAGTTTATAATTTCACCTCAAACTCTAATCTCGTCAAAGATATTGTATAAGTTTTGTTCATATGTCGACAGGCAAGTTTATAATTTCACCTCAAACTCTAATCTCGTCAAAGATATTGTATAAGTTTTGCTCATATGTCGACAGGCAAGTTTATAATTTCACCTCAAACTCTAATCTCGTCAAAGATATTGTATAAGTTTTGCTCATATGTCGACAGGCAAGTTTATAATTTCACCTCAAACTCTAATCTCGTCAAAGATATTGTATAAGTTTTGTTCATATGTCGACAGGCAAGTTTATAATTTCACCTCAAACTCTAATCTCGTCAAAGATATTGTATAAGTTTTGTTCATATGTCGACAGGCAAGTTTATAATTTCACCTCAAACTCTAATCTCGTCAAAGATATTGTATAAGTTTTGCTCATATGAGTAGTATATATATGCACGTATGAGCGCACATGTACTTTATACACTAATATTTTATAGCTTATTTTTTATCTTTTTATATAAAAAAAAAGGTATCGATCCATTTTAATATTAAAAACATGATTTTATAACTAAATAAGGCCTTTTTTACATTTAGACCAAATTTTAACTTTTTTTTTAGATAAATGCGTGAAAAAAGAGATCAAAGATAGTCCGCCCCATTATGGGGCTACCTTATTTTGAGAGTTATGAGGGGACCGTTAGTCCCCCCATACATAGGTAAATTACGGTGAAAGGATTTATATGAAATTAAATAAATGCGTGAAAAAAGAGGACTTCCAAATGAATGGAAGTCCTCTAAGCTTTAAAATAATCCCAAAATAGGATTACAAAGTGACTCAAAATATATCGAAACGCGTCCGTAATTTACGGACGTGTTTTATAGAGTTCATAAAAACTTGATAGTATTCTAAATTTATTAAATTTTCTATTCCTGAGTGCTTTAGAAGTCCTCTAGGCTTTAAAATAAATGGGGGACTAACGGCCCCTATAAAAGAACCTAGATGAAAATATTAAGAATATATAAAAATGATTTCTCTAATTCACCCGATCAACGAGGTTGAAAAAGTCTGAGGTCATATATTATCTAAAACATTTCCTGGCTCATGGTGTTATTTCCTACGCTGCCGGAAAATAATATTTTTTGACCTCGCTTCATAGATATGACATCGGGAAGTAGAACAAACACCGCTTCCCGATGTGTGTCACTTTCTGACTGATAAGAGCAATCTATATAAATGGTTCACTGTGTGACTTGATTCTTTTCTCCTCCAATGGAATCAGGTGATGATAAAATAAATGCAAAATCACGATTCGAATCTTTTTTTAAATCTATTGAAAAAAATACTGTGGGTTCATTAGCTCAAACAGAAAGAGATTTGATAAATGTAAAAGATAAATTACGTAAATTATATGAGAAACGAAGAGATTTAAAAAAGAGATTAAAACGAATAAGCAATGATTTAATATCTATTGAAGAAAGTGTTGATGATTATAACTGTAGAAAATCGAAATTGGAAAAAACTATAAATCAAGCTAATGTAATCAAAATGAAGGAAGATTTAAATGATCTTACAATGGATTAATTTTATATGAAAGAGGTATGTAAAGTTTATTATACTTCATAATCTAGGAAGCTTTTATCAAACCAGCTATGATAAAATTAAGTTATATTAATAATTATCATGCTTCCTCTAATTCATATTCATATTTATCATTAATCATACCTGAATACTTAAATATATATCTACCTTTATTGATTTTATATATTGATTCATCAGAAAGAATTCCATGCTTATTCGCTAGGTAATAATCCTTTTCTATAACTTCCACATATAACTTTGCGATTACTGTATCTCCATATTTAGTTTTAATTTTTTTCAATGATATCAGATCATATTTCCCAGGATATAAATCATTTAATTTAAACGTCTTAGGATAACCTCTCAGTCTATTGAACTCTTCCATTTATTAGTAAACATTTTTTTATAAATAAAATATCTTTTCTAAACATTATATGATATAGGGGGGATGGTCATCCCCCCCTGAATTATAGAGATATTAAGAAAATTTTAGATTTAATAAAATAGTTATTATAAACACTCTAATATATTAAAAAAATCATATATTGATTAAGCTTTCTCATACTTAAATATATATATACCTTTATATTTTATTGATTCAACTAACTTTAAGGTTACTGTATCACAACAATATTTAGTTATATCAATATATATCCTAGGATATAAATCATTTAATTCAAACATTTTAGGTCTCAGTCTATTGTCCATTTATTAGTAAACATTTTTTTATAAATTCATGACCAATAGAATAAATTCTTTGAAATAACATATAAAACTCCTAATCCATTCAATTTAATATCTTCATTTTCTTCTTTATCAATTAATTCAGTCAATCTTTGAAAACTTTCTGATAATAGTTTTTTATTATGATCATATTTTATATACAAATCATACAATTCATTACAAAGATAAGTCATATAGTAAATTTCTTCAGAATTTGTAAAATTTAAAGCTCGAATATCACCTAAGCACTCATCCATTTATATAGAAACATTTTTATAATGTCCTAAAGCTCTAGTATTCATACCATCTTCTAATATAAATCTTTTATCATCTTTTGCTGATAAAGCTATCTTGTTCACTTGAATTGAATACAATTCATGTTTCTTACTTCTAATTAAATTCTGTGTTCTATATTGATCTTTTTTATTTAATAAACAGTCTTTATAACCTTCAAATGATATTCTGTTTTTAACGGTACTAGTCTTAGTTCCTTTAGACTTCTTAGTCTCAAATTTTTTATAGTTTTCTTTATCTTCTTTATTATTATAATCTTCAACACTCTGTTTTTCTAATCTTATTGAGTAGTGGTGTTTGATCACTTCTGGAATAATTTCTTATACTTTATACCCGTTAACTTCAGATGAGTGTTATATGACCGTATGAGAGTTAACGGGTATAAAGTATAAGAATTTATAACCCCTAACCTTTAATGTTCTGAATGTACATCTCATGATTGTGTTTTTAGATGTATTCGTTGAATACATCGTCATACATCTTAAATCATATATCTATCTCCTCCCTCTCCTCATATTAATTAGTGTGCGTCTGCAGACAGGACAGCTGAATTTTATTCTGAACCATTCACTAATACAACTTTGGTGAAATGTATGCCCGCAGAATATCGTCCAATCTGCCTGGCCTTCCAAACAAATAGCACAGATACTATCGTTCCAGAATGTTGGCTGATGTAAGTTTGAAGCAGACGTTCTACAATTAACACCATTATATCGACACCCCCTACAAGTAGGACCATGTCGACTCATGATGATTAAATGGTAACTAAGAGTGAATTCTTATATACAGATCGATAATGTATTTTGATAACTCGTTTTCTAGAGAAATGTATTTCCATTTTATAAATAGTTGTGTTTTTTGATAATACAGAAATAATCTCGTGTTTCAGTCCAGCTCTATTCAACAACCTTGATACAATTTTAGATATATTCTTATCCCAGAAGAAATACGATTAGGAATTTCCTGTTAGTATGCATAAACTTCCTGCGAGTTATCTGAAAAAAAAATGATTATTTTAGAACGAAAGAACTCGTCGACCAAGCCCCACTGTTAGGAGGCACACCACCCATGATTATGAATTCGTGTTTCTATTTTGACGTCTAAGTTATCACCACATCATTTCAAATTGGAAAGTTTTTAACCTTTTAATTATTTGAATAATATACACTACACACCATATAAAATAAAAACACCATTTATTTTTTGTTAACACATTATTTATAACATACAAAATATAGTCATTCCATTTGACTAGAAGAGTTCATCACATTCTGACTTCTTTCATCTGAGTAGAAACAGTCACATATTCTATCTTATTAAAATGTTTATAAGATATATAGTTAAAAAGATATACTTTAAAAAGATATATAGTTAAAAACATATACTTTAAAAAGATAAAAAAAAATTATTTATAAAAATTATCACTAAAATTAAAAATCATGATTTGTGTATTTCTCTCATGTAGTGTGAGATCAAGTATTTTAATTCCGTGTAGTTTAATTGAAAATTATTCTTCCTGTTTTATACTTTTTATCATATAATGTCCGTAAGACAAACATGTAATTTTATCATCTAATATATATTTCTTATCATAGAAACTACTTAACGAAATTTTATTTAGGTTAACAGTACACAACTCATGATTTTTACTAATAATTTGAGATTGTTTATTTCGTAATAAATCATCATTTCGTAATGTTTTGATAAAATTATCATGTTGAAGAGTTTTCAAAACACTAGCTTTTATTCCTTTTGCTGTTTTTTTACATTCCGTTCCAAAAATATATGAATACATTTTTGGTTTCAAACCACAAAACTCTTTAATAGGTAAACCTCTTGTTTCATCTTTTAAAAACCCTAACCGCATATAGTTCCCAGTATTATACAAGAAATGATCTTGTTCATAATTCGAAAAATCGAAGATATTAGGGAGTTCTGTTGCCATATCTTCATAAATATCATGAGTTTTTATTTCTAAACACAGACTATCAGTGTCTGTATATAATAATGTGACTTTATCATTGTAATATTTTTTAAAAACTTCATAGTAAATTCGATGCATGTGAAGTTTGCTTAATTCCAATACAGTAAATCCAATATAAATCGGTTTATTTAAACATAAAGTACTACGTTTTTTTTTAAATAAAACACAATGTTCGTTAATCGGTTGAAAATAATCTAAACACGAACTTTGTAAGTGTTTTTTGCATTCTTTTTCGGTAATACCGATTGAAACGTTTCTTAGTTTTCTAACATTTAATAACGTACGACCAAAAAATGCGTTATTCATTAATTTGAAAAAATTTTTAAAAAAGTTTCCTTTCGCCTTCTTGCGTTCGTTATTATTCAATTCGATATAGGGTTTCAACCATGGTGTTTGGCGAAAGGAAACTATTCTATGAATTTGTTTTAAAATCATTCCCTGTTTTAAATAAAATTGTAAGTTTAAATAATGAACTACATAACTTTTTTTATCGTTTAAATTTGGAATAAGCTTTTTTGTTTTATTAAACTTTAAATTAAACTGATGTAATAAATGTTTTTGATATGGTGATAAATCATCATAAGTAACTTCAACGTGTTCCGCTGCCAAAGGAAAAGATTCATGTTCATCGTGTAAGGATTCTGGATAGGATAAGTCTACTTCTAATATATATCCGATATCTGAATCGGGTGTAACTTTAAATATATTAAATTGTTCTATTTCCTTAGAACTCAACCATTTAAAATCCCCTATTGGTAAATAACTCGACATAACATATCCGTAAAGGTTAGTCACATCTAAAGATATTATGTATTTTTCTTCTAAATCAGGGTTATATGTTTTTGGAATATAAATATTATTTGCTTCGCTGAATCTTTTACCAACCATACACACCCCTCCTCGTATTCCATGTTCAAGTAACAGATACATATCTACATCTTTAATGAGTTCAAGGGTGCAATCTGTCATTTTAAGTCCTGCACTCCAAGTTAAATCGGCTGCTGATATGAATTCCAATGCTTCTAAATTATAGATTTTCATAGTGATATCTCTAAAACTTTCAAACACTTCTGCTAATAGTATACAATCACAAAATAAATATAATTTAAGATAATCTTCAAAAGTTTTACATTTAAATTTTTTCCAAATTTTTTTCGCAAACATATATTCTTCTTCAGTTATGTGCTCGTTTGTGAGATCATTGAAAAAACATTTTTTAGAGGGGAGTTCAACACCATTTAATTTTATTTCACTATTTAAATATGAATAAGGAAAAACACCTTTTCTTCTTAATAACTGATATTTCTTTTTTGAGGGGAAGAATTCATTAAAAATAGGGAAATTATAATCTGATATATTTAAAGTATCAACCAGCTTTGATAGAGGTGAACTTAAAAAATTATAACTATCTAAAAATTTTAATCGGTCAATTGTGAAGGTAGTAAATTTTTCATTGTTTATTGGTATAACACGAATATTTTTGGCAAATCTGTTTGAAATTTTTTTAAAAATCAAATGAGAATCATATCCAGTTAAATTATGAATAACAACAGGTATAAAAGGCGATATTTGTAAATTTAAATTGCATGGGGAGGAGCGACATAATCCGTTAAATCGTCCCGTTATATGGTTATGGTCTCTAGAAATTATATCTCCTGTTTTAAACTGTTTACCGCAAATATAACATTTCGAACTTTTTGAAAAATCAGAATCGATCATTGGAACATTTCTTTGCAGATAGTTAGATAAAGTATTCTCTATTTTTTGCAAAGTTGTAAGAAAATTTTCCACACAATCACCACCTCTATAATATTTATGATAAACAATTTTTTTATCATCAGTTATAATAAACAATGCATAGCAGATAGGTTCATGGACTTGAGTTTTAACTGTATAACTTTGTTTTTGTGAAGGGAATACTGTTTCGAGAGGTATGATCAAACTTTCAAAATCTGCATAAATCACAAAATTTGTTTTCAATAATTTTTGAAATGATTTAAATCTCATAAAGTTTTCACCGTCTTTTGGCATTCTTATGCGTTCGGGTTTGTTCTCTAAACAAAATAATTGATGGGTGTTTAAAGTATCTTTTCTTTGAAATGATGAAAGGCAATTTTTACAATGAAAATGTAATCCATTTTTCACACATAACAATCTGTTGAAATTAGAAATAAAAAAATAATGATTTTTATATAACATCAAATCTATTTCTTTCTTATTTTTAATTTTACTAATATATATCGGGAATAGATTATTTTCATACCCATAGACGTTAATTTTAAGATTATTCTTTCTTTCAAATTCGGGTATTTGAGTTATTTTAACAGGGTAATTAAGAAAATTGAAATCTAAATATTTTAAATATTTTTTAAATGAAGTAGGGTTGGATTTATTATTTATCATAGGAAATATTCCAGCTAAAACAGAATATAAAAAACACTTTAGATCAGAATTTTTAACATGGATGACACATTTTTTAGCTTTCAATATTTTTGGTAGTATTACAAACCCACACCCTCCGTTTGGTTCACTATATAACCCTAAATGCACCTCAATATATTTAATATCATTAATGATCCACCCACTACCTAATCGTAAAAAGTTTTCAATTGAAGATATTATTTTTTTGATAGCGTTATCTATTTTTTCATCTATTTGATATTGTGATAATAATCTTTCGCAAAATGATGAAAAATAAAATTCTTGTTTTATATATTCATTTTTTTCTATATTTTCATATTTAATGAATTCAACACATTCACATATAATAAAACGTATTCTTAAAGATACGCTATTATTTAATAAGTTAAAAATTTCATTTTTATTATCTATTAACGCAGTTAATGGATCAGAATAATTTTCCAAATCGGTACGAAATGTTTGAACATAATTCTGAAATGAGTATTCCTTCAAATAAAACATATAAATCAAAAGATGAGAAATAACAGTAATAATAAGGTTATTTATCACAAGATTTTATAAATGAAATAATAAATTGCATTCCTTTTATAAGATTGTCTAATGCAGTTATAGGAATATTAAACCGATTTTTCACTACATTTTCATATTCGCGGGTTAGACATATGTAATTCGATTTCCTAAATTCTTTTATTTGAATACTGAGACCGTTACCTAAGTAAACGGAATAATCAGGAATCAATTTTTTACCTTCGCTATCGTGACTCAACACCACATCATATTTGGATGCAGGTTGAGGTTCTGGATCATGAGATGGATGACTTGAAATTGAAGGTGTAATTTCGAATTCTTTTACGGAGTGTTTCCTTTTCTTTATTTTCATTTCCTTTATTGGTGGTTGTTGTGTTCCAGTTACATCTAAAAAATAGTAGATAATTTGAAAAATAATGAAATAATTTTTTTAATTCTACATGAATTGTCTTTTAAATCTCGGAAAAAAAAATAAAAATACGTTATTATACCGTTTGATAAAACAGAATCTGTCTCATTATAACAGTCAGATGGTTCAGGTAAATTCTTTCTCGGGTTCTTTTCTTTCTTGAAGATACCATCGTTTCTTTTTCTCTTCAATGTTTTTTCATGTTCTTCGCCAATAATATGATCAAAATCTAAAAAAGAAGCTGGAAACTATCAGAAAATTATTTTTACGTTCACATGTAAACATTATGATTACTAGTTTTAGGATACTTACTTGTAAATGAATTCATTTTTTTTTCGTGTTCTTTATCATTCAATATTAACAAATAACTACCTGTAAGTGAAAATCAGATGTAAGTTTGTTTACAATGAAAACCAACATATTTCTCACAATAGAAACACAAGAAAAAAAAACAAGGCATAATGAAAAAAAAAACCATTTAGCGGTTTTTTTCTAAAGTTAAAGAAGAGATTGTATTTCAAATCTTAACAATCTGATTTCCACTTACCGATTTTCTTTAGTTTTTTAATATTGTCCTATTCCTATTCCTGCAAATATAAATATAAATAATCTTTCATTATAAATTTTTCCATTCACAATAAAAGATAATTTAAAATTTTAATCTTCATATATCTATATTATAGGATTTGATACATCTTTGTTAAACATACAATTTGATAAAAAGAACAATTAGACTGCTATGTAAAGGACTCACTTTCCCAACCGGGAATCGAACCAGGGATCTCCGACTAGCCAGACAACGCTCTAACCACTTGAGGTAGTGGTGTGAGAACTTCATCTCCTATTCTGCTTTATAGTCACAACTATCATCTTACCTTTATCTGATCGAGATCTTCCTCTCTCTCTCTCTCTCAAACTTTTGAAGTGATTGTAAAAATAAAAAAATTCACAGCATAATCCAATAACAGATAATTTAAAGTTTTAACCTTCATACATCCAACCGGAATTGAACCATAGATCTTTGACTAACCAGACGAGAGTCTAACCACTTGAGGTACCGGTGCGAGAACTTCATCTCCTATTCTGCCTTATGACCCTACAACTTTCATCTTACCTTTATCTGATCAAGATCTTCTTCTCTCTCTCTATTAAACTTTTGAACTGATTGTAAAAATAAAAAATTAACTTACCGATATTTTACTCTATAGCAACCGAGTAAATGATGAAAATCCCTCCGAAAATTAGGGATATTCCTGATGAGATGAACACCACTTTTTCTAATACAACCATGTTGTATGTTAGAACTGATCTCTAGCACTGAGGTTATATACTTTCTCTCATACTAATAATAAACTTCTGAAGAACTTGCAGTGAAAACATCCTTTTTCAATAATATTCTCCTTTCTTGGAAGTGTTTCTTTAAGAAGGCTCTATATTTCCACAAAATATATATATATATATATATATATATAATTACTAATAATATCGTTTTTACCATTTCTTAACATCGTTGTCTGTTCTGGTTTATTTTTAAACAAAATAATTAATAGTTGATTAAAGTTGTTTCTTTAAAATGAATATATATATATATATATATATATATATATATATATATATATATATATATATATATATATATATATATATTTTGTGTGTTATTAGTATGTGAAATTATATAGATTTTAAAAAATGAAACATACATATGTTAAAATATATTTATTATTTTAATAAACACAATATTACAGCGAAAAACATATCACATCGCATAGGATGTGTGAAATTACATCAATATTGTTTCTAAACATGTTTCCAAACTATTGATAGAAGACAAAATATTATGGTATATTGGTGTATGCATGTAATTCAGCAACAAGTTCATCATTATTCAATATAAAAAAATATCCAATTTTTTTCTTATTATTTCTGAAATCAGTTACATCAATTCCATCGATATGTCGATTCTTTTCACCAGCAACACACTCCAACAGATCATTATAAAAGTTTTGTGACCATGAACATATTAAATACTGGTTAGTTAAACAATCTTCACATAGAAATACATATCCAAATTTCTTATCATGCTGTCTTTTATGAATACAATTTATTATATCACAGTTATTTAAGATTTTGAAATAAAATCGTTGTTCGCTAGATTTCCATTCTATTGCTGATTGCATACAGTTATATAAATTTTTGAAAAGTGATGGGTGCACATATATAAAATTTCCTAGTTCTGAATCAGAGAGCAAGAATCCATACCGCTCCATTGTAGATCTAGTGAAGTAATTGATGTGATTATCTAGATATCATGTTTAAAAGTGGTACACAGGTCTGTTCCTTTGCATGGAAGGTGTGACAACATGTTGATAGGAAACAATTATTTTTCACAAACATCTTGATAAACTTTTCGTTTTTGTCTCTGTGTCTAATATGCAGATGATACATTTGTAATTGACGTGAACTTTGAAAAAGGAAGTATAAACAAAACAACCCGCAAGTTGTTGTCCGAACATCTTGAAAACATATATGGTTGTATTTAATAACGTTAGAATTTTTTTTCATAAAAGAAACCATGTGTTTATTTCGTGGTGGTATTCCATAACTATCAAAGTAGTATGCTATATTATTATGAAAATATATAGCAATCCAATGACTACCTGATAATGTTCTTGGATCTAAGTTTACAATAAATGATTTAAAATGAGTTTTTCCATGTGGTAAACTATCAGATGCATAAACCCCTGCAAATCCATTCTTTAACCTGTAATCACTACATGCCAATCTACACAGTGAAATTGTGTTCATTTTTGTATTGAGTTACGTGCGAAAAATGTTTTTTTTTTTATATATAATAACAGCTGTTTAATAATCGGTGAACACGCTTCTTGATTTATCTAGTTCGATAGTATTGCGATATTCTGCAAAAACAATCAACGTAACAGTTTCAGGAAGGGGTGTTGCAAATTTCATATCTAGAGCAATATTTCCGGTTTTATTGACACTGGTATGTGTGTCATTTGCAGCGAGATCAGGAGTCAAATCCACACAATATAGCGTATAACCGTCTTTATATTCCAAATAATTAATATTTATGTTTTGAGAATTATGATATCGATTTAAATCCGTAAACAAACTTAGATAACACCTTGCATAGGTATTATTATTAAAATTAGGTTGAAATGGTTTTGCTGGTATCATCAAACCACCATTTAAGACTGTCAAATAATTTAAGTTATAATGCAAGAAATTGAAGGGTTTTTTTTTTATGTTTCCGTTATAACCATCATTGGATACAAATCCTAGAATTAACCGTGTGGGTAACTGGCCAATGAAAGCATTAGCTATTGTGGATGATTGTAAACCACTTGATAATGCAAAAGCTTTTACTTCAATTCGTCGGATAGCTAATTTCACTACCCCTTTTTCCAACGCTTTTTCATGAGCTAGCATGATAGATGAAGCAACACAGACTTTTCTTACATACAGACTCGCTGACTGAATTACAACTTTAAATGAATCATTTTCAGACATTAAAGAAAATATGTCTTTGTTTCGTTGCAATTTTATGCGGACATTAACACCGTTTATTAATAATTTCGGTTGTGTTGCTAAATCGAAATGCAACGTTCCTATAAGATCCATAACATCGCTTTTTTCGCATGCTAATTGTCTGTTCTTATATCCTTCGTTTGCTCCGCTTTTCTTCACATCATCATGTTTCGAAGAGGTATCCTTATGAAACAAACCAGCTCTATACATAGTCTCTTGTGATGATTTTGATGAAAACAGCAAACTTTCTAACAAAGCACGATAACCATAATTTGCTTGTGAAGCTATTTGTTTATCATTTAAAAACACAGCACATTCTGAAAACATAGTATTTAAAAAATAATTAATAGGAGCAACATCATCTGCATCAACCAGATTCGATCCGTTTTTCTTTATAACTTTTACTTGGAGATGTAAAATTGTGTGAGATAAATCCAAATAGTGTTCTCCATTTCCGCTAATATAAAACTCTAGAGGTGTTGTATCTGTTAGGGAAGCCACTGGATGGATTTCTAAAAACGTAGACGAATCAATCCCTAGTTGAATTGCAACATTATTGAACAAATCTAGTTCGCTTTTGAGACATATAACGTTGTTGGTATCCATCATGAAAAAATATCGCGTTGTGTTTTACAACGTTTTGTTGTTGAGTGTGATGATTTTCCGCTGTATTTTCTTTTTATACCCCTTTTTTTTCCTCGACCATGTTGTTGCAATTTATTAAAAATATCCTTTTTAATTTTTGTAGAAGTTTCACCAAATCTATTGCGGGTTGCATCTCTAAACGAGCTTCCAGATGCCACATCTGCTAAGACATTTTTTCCAGTATCTAATAATCGTCCTCCTAAATATCGTGAGGCTTTAATAGCCAACGGTGTGAGGTATCGACCCAAATCACCGAAAAATCCATAACCTCGTTGGTGTGGGATACCCTGAAAATAAGGTCCTCCACCTCCCACTTGATTACAATAATACGCTTCACAATCTTTGATGTTTAAGTGCATGGTTACATACAGAATGATGAACCAAAATTTATGACGATGAATTTATAGCTTTTTGCGTCTGAAGGAAAGCATCACAAAAGTTTTCCCTCCCATAAATACAATGTTGTTGCCCGAACTTGTTTTAAGTTCTATTTCAATAGTTTCAACAAAATTTTTGCGCACGGGAAAATAAACAGGTACATCATAGTGATTCACAATCTGATCTCCTTTCTCGTTTACACAAGGAATAGCACGAAGGACTGGTGAAAATGAATCACCTACATGGTGTGGAGCTATTAGATCAGTATACACAAATATTTCGGTTATTCCAGCATCTAATTCTATAGGATAATCACTGACATAATCCCCGGTTTTAAAACTGATATTTCTAGTAAAACCCAATAGATCTGCTAATCCTTTGTCAAACATCATTTCACATTTTGGCGGTATGTGCAAATGTACTTTTAAATTTGGTAATTGTCTGAGTTTCACATATTTAAATTCTTGAAACAAATGATCAGCATTCTTGTACATCCCTTCGTTTAAAGTTAAATATTCTGAATGTGTGGTATGTGTTTTTGTTTTATAATATTCTTTAATTTCTAATTTGATTAACTCTCCTGCTATTGTATCAATTAGAGGGTTTACAACATATTTTGCTGTTCCTTTTACTACGGTATCCTCTCTTAAATTTATTTTTTGTAAAAACGATCTAGCAAACTCTTTTGTCATACATAATTCAGCATAATCAGATACCACAATTTCCAGTTCATTTCTTATAGGTTCATAAATAAATTTTAAATAATTTTGTAGTTCTAATATTGCTATATTGTCATTTATTATATTAAAAACCCTCTCATCAAATTTATCGTTATTATTATTATTATTTTTTTTTATACGAGTTAATGGGATAATGTGTGTCGATATATGTTTGGGATTTCTGTTAATAATTGCAAATGATTGACCATTAAGAGATTGTGTCGACCGTCTAAACTTAAACACACTTGATTTTGTTATAACAATATCTTCCTCCGGTAAATGCAACATATACAATAATTTCGATCCGTTAATTTTTCCTATCAATATTTCAAACCCCTTAGATATTTCAACGATAATATTTGTATTGATTTCATACGTTGCGAATCGTATACTTGGTTGAATATTCACGATTTTTTCAATTTCGCGATTGATGTTCACCCAAAAATCATTGATATTTACTCCTATCTCATGAGGTAATTCTATGTCATATTGCATTATGTTAGACGGTAAATTTTCTTCTTTTATCATTTCAATTTTATAACTATTGTTATGGCCTGCTATATTAAACCAGTTTCTTGGTATGAAAATTTCTGATAATCCTACCTCCCATCGACCTGATAACACTAACGCCGATGATAATTTTGTTCTATATGATGCCTGCGTGTTTTGAGGAAAGTAACCCATGCTAGAATTGCTGGGTAATGTCACATAGAAGTCTGTTAGGATTTCATCCATGATGCTTTGACCCAAGAGTTGAAGCGATTGTCAAATCCTTTCCACTTTATGTAAAACTCTCTATTTTCACCTGTTCCTTTCGTTTTCAAAATTTTTTCCACTCTCCAAAAATCATGTGTGGTTTTCACAACTGTTTGAATTTCCTCTTCATAGAACCTTCCTTTTAAAATCATATCTTTCAAATCTTTTAAGACATAGGTAGGAGGAGTTGTGGGATACTGTTTATGCACAATGAAGATCTCATCAGTCCAATTAGGTAAATACCCTCTTTGAAATACTTTTCTCGTTTTCGATATTCTCACTTGCTCACCAATATTAAATTTATATTTTGACTCTATTCTATAACCATATAGCTTTTGAAAAATTAACGGTTCTAATTCTGGTCTAACTTCAACGGGTGCTAATCCGATACTATTGTGTTTGGTGGTGTTGTAGCTTTTTAAGACATCCTTTAAAACATCTAGATATTTATAGGAATTCCGATATGTGAATATTCTATATAACTTCGATTTTAACGTTCGGTTGAAGCGTTCGACCACACTAGCTTTATACTCGCTGTGAGAAGAATAATGATGGATATTATTTTTCTGAAACAACTGCTGTACCTGTTTATTATAGAACTCTTTACCCCTGTCTGTTTGAATAAGATGAGGATGGGTTTTCATCTGTTTAAATAGTTTTTTAAAACCATCAACCAAACACTCAGCATTTTTTCTTTTAATTGGAATTACATACCCATACTTAGAGAACACATCTATTGCAACAAGTAGATATTTGATTCCTTTGTTGTATTTGGAAAACTTCATCATTTCCACCAAGTCGCATTGGATGAGTTCTCCAATACCATATGATAAAACCTTTCGACGTTTAAATTTATATCTCACTGGTTTATGCAGAGTATACACATCTTGCGTTATTAACCAATTTCTTATTTTTTTGGGTGGTATTCCAGTTGCTTTAGACAATTTTAATATTCCTCCAAATGATGCAGGATTTTCAATGTTGTAATAATATTTTTCTAATATTCTAGCCACTTTTTTCGTGGTGATTGGCTTCTCGATCTCCATGGAGTTTCTCTGGAAGCAGTCGGAAAAACGGCTTGACTCCTCAATCCTCGTTTCTTGGATAATTGTCGTTCTCTAGCGATCCGTTGATCCTTTTTCCTAGTTACTATTCTCTCATTTGCAGGTGATATATACCGATCTTCGCTTAAAAATACGTTGTCATCGTCTCGATCACTTGACGCCTTCTTTTTTATTTGTTCTAATACAGTCTTATTTTCAATCCATGAATTTGGGATATTGATTTCTCGCAATGCTTTTAAAAACACGTTAAAATGTGTTGGTTCTATTTGTGATTTTGTATTTCGAAAGATATATCCAAAAAAATCTACCATTCTCGATCCTTTTATAGGAACATTGTCACGTGTTATTTCACCAAGATTGTTCCAGGTATATTGTCTAGTTTTCAGTTTCTCCATAATCAGGGGGACAAATTTGACATATTTCTTTGGTGCAGATATCAAGATATCTTTCAAAACCATATCTTCTTTTTCCTCTTTGGGTTTTATTTCATGGTCCTGTATTTCAATCGGATGGTTAACCTGAGAAAACTGATCATTTGCGATGCGGACGGATATAGGGTCTGGAGGGATATGCATCATTTTTTGATATCTCATAACAAGCTGACCCAAGAGTTTTACTTTCATATCATTAGGCAGCTTTTCACGTTCTAACAAAGCAGTTATTTCATCTTCTACCCGTAATTCAGGTCTCTGAGAATGATGGGAAGACATTAATTCTTCTGGAATGAGAGCCATTTTCCTAGCCATGATATCAACAAAAATTAACCCCCCACAATTTTTTCAATATTTTTATCACTTATTCAAAATATATCACAGTAATTTTAATATAATTTATATACAATTATAATGTTATCGTTGGTATTTCTTATCATCTGTGTTTTTATTCTTTAACAATTTTGTTCCCTATAACACGACCGACAACCCCTGCTAATGCTGACAATATGATTGGAGCTATCGCCGGTAAAAATCCACCAACCTGGTTCGTTAACAGAATTTTTTTTTTACTCTGAACACCAAGTGACCGCTTTGCAAGTTTTCGCATAATATGTTTATACTTTTCCAATCTTGTTATATTTATAGGAAGATTTCCAGCTAAAATATTTAAACAAATTTCACACACTGCTGACACTTGTGAATGATTCGCCGTTTTCAATAATGCACGTTTCTGTAAAGGTGTAGATTTTGCCAACACATGCAGAAAATGATAGTTCTTTTTCAAATTTTTCATTGTGGTTGATATATCCAATAGATCCCCTCAGAACTGGGAAAAAGATTTTCACGTAAACGATATTCCTCTGTTGTCTGAGGATGCAAATCGATAACTAAATATTTGTACAACTCTCTTGTGGCTTTTATATAAGCATCCAGAAAATATTTGGTCTTTTGCGGATATAGTTGTCGACCCAAACAATTAATCTGACCGGTGTCTCTAGCATTTTTAAATAATATTATGTAATGAGCATTTAAGCTAATATATCTCATAACTTTTATTCGCGGAAATAAATTTTGTAATATTAAAATAATGCTCATATTACAATGATGTGATGCGGCTGTGAACATGATAGCAATTCTTTCATTCAAATCATGCATCAGATCATCAATGATTATCAAATCTCCATTTTCAAATGTTTCTGGTACACCTCGAATGAATTCAATGTTTGGTTCATCCAAAAACCATGGAGCTGTATATAAATAACACCATTTGATTCTCTGAATTTCAGACTCGTAAATTTTGTTTTTAATCATTTTTAGAACGAGAGAGGTTTTTCCCGATTGAGAAGGTCCTACGATCAAACACGAACTCGGATGTTTTAGTTTAAACATTGTTCAAATATTAATAATAATAATAAAATGAGAGGAGCACCCTCACATCTCGAGATCTAGTATCTTTTTAAAATATATATTCGCTAGTAATAGTATTTAATCAGTTTTAAAAAGAGATCGGATATCGCCAGTCTGCCTCCCGCTTTTCAAAAATAGATTAGAAAAACATTTCTCCACATTGAGGATGTGACGTATCTTTATCGCAAGTATAAGAGGATGAAGATATCGGTTGTTTGATAATAACATCGTCAGAAGATCTTCAGTCTGAGTAAGTATAAAATTTATTAATACTTATAGTAGGTTTAAGTACTTCATCTCCTATTAGGTTAGGGGTTATAAATTCATTAGTGGTGTTTGATCACTTCTGGTATAAATTCTTATACTTTATACCCGTTAACTCTCATACGGTCATATAACACTCATCTGAAGTTAACGGGTATAAAGTATAAGAAATTATTCCAGAAGTGATCAAACACCACTACTTTATTGAATACATTTTACTTCTTAAACCTACAAATTCTTCCATAATCACACCGTTATTTTCATCTTTCATTTTACCTAATACTTTTTTATTACATCTAGACATATTATACAGATTATTTACTTGATAATCAGATGTATCGAAATAATCAATCATAGACTTCATATCTTCATAAAAGTCATCTGTTTTAATATCATATATAAAACTATCTGTATCCATATATAATAACTTAATATTATCCTTATATCTCGGTTTCATGACATTATAATGAAAATCATACATTAAATGTTTAGATAAATCTAATATACTCATTCCAACATAAATCGGTTTATTAAAATATAGTTTTGTTTTTTTCATGTGAACAGCTACCAAATTTTCATCAAAAATAGTTCTACATTTGAAATTAGGTTTAGCAATTAATCTTTTAACTTGATCATAATTACAACATAATCTTACATCGATTCGTTTTCTTATATTTTCCATAGTTTTTCCAAATACTGAATTATTCATTAATTTATAAAAATCTTTCTCAAAATCATTAGCAGCTTTCTTTCTCATTTCAGTGTTTAAATCTATATATTTTTTTAACCAATTCGATTGTTTAAATTGCAATACTCTATGTACTCTTACAGCCTTTAAACCCATTTTCAAATATTGTTTTAAACTTCTATAATGAACTACATATTTCTCTTTATCGTATAAAGTTGTTAATAACTTACCTTGTTTCGAATTTTCGGGAATTCTATTTTCAGGACATAATGGTAAATCTGAATGATAATCATGTAACTCTTTTGGATATCTTAAACTAATTTCAAATATATATCCAATCTCTGAATCATCTTTTATTTTATTGTTATATAATTCACGTTTAACATAATTTATTTCATTACACCATTTAAATTCTCCATATGGTAAATATTGACTCATAGCCCATCCATATAAATTATTAGCATCTAAATACATTAAATAATTGGATTCTTTACTTTTATCATAATTTTTCATATATTTATTATTTGCTTTTCCATATCTATTACAACATTGTGAAACACCTCCTCTTAAACCTTTTTCTATCATGAGAATCATATCATAATCATTTAATAAATCTAATTTAACATTTGTTATTTTTAACATTGCATCCCAAGATAAACCAGGAGCTGTAAAATACCAATCTGGATCTAATTTATAAGTTTTTAAACAAACATCTCTAAAATTTTCAAATACATCTGTTAAAATTAATACATCTGTTTTAACATATAAATCTGTATATTCACCTAAATTTTTTATATTAAATTCTTTCCAAACACGTTGAGCATGTTTATATTCTTCATCAGTTATATTACATTCATTCAATTTATTATAAAATTTATCTTTTGAAGGTAATTCTGTTTCTTTGTATTTATCTCTAGAATCCATATAATCATAAGGATATACACCTTTTCTTGTAATGAGATCTAATTTATCATCAGGAAAATGTAATGATGTCTCTCTAAATTTCGATTTTAAGTATTTAATATATTTCATTTTTCGTATTTTTGGAGGATATCTATTTATTTCATTCCCTGGTCTCAAGTTTTTTGATAAATTATCTAAACTACAAGACATAAATTTAAATGAATCAATAAATCTCAATTTCATACCTCCTATTTTTTGGCTGAAAGATATATATTTTTCTTCAGTATTAGGTATAACATCTATTTTTGATTGATCAAATCCAAGTTCTTTTATAAACAAATGAGAATCATAACCTGTTAAATTATGAATTTTTACTGGAATAAATTTTGGAATTTGATAATTTAAATTACAAACATTATGAGCAGGACCTCTATATTTTCCAGTTATATGACAATGATCAATTACTTTTTCATCATTTAAGATTTGATTTTCACATATATGACAAATATTAGTTCTTTTATAATGATTTTCATCGAACTCTATCATTGATTTGATACTTTCATATTTTTTAGTTTTGTCTTCTATCATTTTTTCAATTTTAAGAGTATCCTCTTTTAACATAGATACAAACTTTTTGATTGTATCTGGTCCTCTATAAACAACAGGAGGTTTAAAGTATTCCTTTTCATATTTGATATAATAACAAAATGCATCTGCTACATGTTTTTGATATTTCACAGTATATGATTTAGTTTGATCTTGCTCACATGTATCAATTTTAGGTAAGAGAGATTCAAAATCAGCATATATAGTATATGGTACTCTCATTTTTCTTTTATGATTTTTAAATTGAATAACTTCATCTTTTTTAGGCATATTAATTGTGACAGCCTCTTTACAGTATTCCACATGTATCTTTAATCTTTCCTCAGAATAAAAATAATTTAAACATCTATCACATAAAAATATACGATGATTAGTAATTTGTGATCTGATCAAACTATTCATATTTTTAATCCAACAATAATGATCTTTCATATAAAACAAGTTTACATGTTTTTCTAATTTATTGTTAGTTATTCTAAGTGGATAAATTGAACCATCATAACTATAAACATTTACAGATATATTATTTAGTTTTTCAAATTTCTTAATATTGTCTAATGAAACAGGAAAATCAATACCTTTAAAATTTAATTCATCTTTATATTGTTCATATTTTAACACTCTTTGAGGATCTTTTTTTACAGGATGAATTGCTGATAATATTGACCACATAAAACATTTATTATCTTTATTTTTTACATTTATTATGGTTATTGTTTAGATTTAATTTTTTCAGGTAAATCAATATAACTTGATCCTCTCAAGGGTTGATACTTATTTATTCTCAATTCCAAAAATTTAATTTCTTCAAGACTCCAACCAGATCCTTTTGATATAAAATCATCAGATTCATTTATTAAGTTGTCAATAACATAATCATAAAAAGTATGTAAATCATTAGATTTTAATATAATTTGATTCTCAGTTTTGAATGTAAATTCTTGAATTTCTTCATTTAATTTATACAAACAAAACAATTTAAAATTTACCTTTATTCCATTGAATTCTTTCATAATTTGCTTTATTTTTTCTATTACAACCTTTCTTTTCTCTTCTAAAAATTCTAGAGGGATTTTAATATTATTACAATTATTAATTCTGTATGATCTTAATCTAGATTTATAAGCAGTTTCATATTCCTTAATTTCTACATTACCTTCATCTAATGCTTTTTTATGTTTTCGACTTGATATGTGATTTTCTAAATGTTCATAATATATACCGCAAATAATACATTTTCTTTTTTGTTTTGATCTTTTAATCATTAAGTCTTTCTTTATATGTTCTTCTTCATCTTCATAATATTTACCACATATACGACATTTTCTATCTTCTGTAAATAACTTTTCAAGATTTTCTTCTACTGTAAATACATTTTCTTCAGGAAAGACAGATTTAAAATCATTTTTATCAAATCTTAAACTAAAAGAATCAAAAATCTTTTTAATTTTTTTACGTTTTTTAGGTTTATCAATAAATATTTTTTTCTTTTTTTCCAAGTATGCTGACAAATCTAAATTTAATAAATCTACTAAAACAGGTTTATATTCACCTGTTTTTCTGATATATTTAGTTAATAATTTAATTAAATCAACCTTCTTACAACCTTTAGGTTGTTTAATATTCAATTGTTTTACTACTTTTCTAAGTTCATTAATAGTCTTTGACTTTAATGTAAACTCCATTTATTAGGAAACATTTTTTGTAATACTTTTTCCTGGAAGATGCTTACTGTGATAATTACTTCTCAAATGTCTCTTTTTGTGTGTATATGTATATTGCTTTCCACATTCACATATATTTTTTTTATATTTAATTATGGATTCACAACATTTGCAACGACTTTGGGAATTAATTTTTCCATTTCTATGATATATGTAAAACTCATTTACTGATTTCATAGTCAAACAGTGTATGCACTTTTTTGTAACCTCCATTTATTAGGAAACATTTCTTGAAATACTTTGTAAGAAATCATTCCATATTTTTTCATATTTCTTTTTAACTTTTTGAACTTTTATATTATTTTCAATATTAAAAATATCACAAATCTTTTTCATAAAATAGTAATAGTTAATTGATTTCTCATAATACATAAAATCTAAAAATTTTAAAAACATATCCTCAACTTCTTGAGAAATATTATATTCCCTTCTTAATCGATTAAAATAACAAACTCTACTATTATATCTTTGTTTTAAACTTTCGTAATCGATAACATAAAAATATTCTTCTTCTTCCGAATCATAGATTAATTTCATCTTATTATCTTCATTCATTTATATATGAACTAATTCAGATGTCCAGCTATTAAATTCATCTGGATATCCTAGCCATTTTACAAAATACTTATTTCCTTTCTTTTTTATGATTTTTTCAATTTTATATACATCATCTTTTTTATTATATTTTACCATTTCATTTTCATAAAAAGTTCCTTCAATTTCTTTACTGTTTAAATCTTTTAATCGATAAGTAATTGGATCTGTTTTCAATACTTCAGAAACTATAAAAATCTCTTCAGTGAATGTAGAATCATCTACTTTCCTGAATGTTTTCTTAATTGTAGATATTCTATCACTATCCCCTATCTTAAATTTAGGTTTTTTCATGATCTTTTTAGTATATAAATTTTTATAAACTTGAGATTCATTTTCTCTAGCCTCAACGGGTGTCATTTTTATAGATCTATGATATGAATTGTTATAATTTTTAAGTAATTTGGGTAATACATCAATATATCTTTTAGTATTGTTAGCATGCATATATTTTATAATTTTTTCTCTTATACTTCTATTAAATCTCTCAGCTATTGCAGATTTTATTTCTTTATTTTTAGTTGTAAACCAATGTATATTATTATCTTTAAATAATTTTTGTGTCTGTTTTCCTGTAAATTCAGTACCTTCATCTGTCAAAATGAATTTTGGTATTCTTTCTTTAAAAACTTGTTTAAAACCTTGTACTACTTCTTCAGATGTTTTTCTTTTTATAGGAAAAGCCCAAGCATATTTATTAAAAGCATCTATAACCGTTAACAGATAATTAGTTCCATCATTATATTTGCTATAATTTTTTATAAATAACAAATCAGCGTCAAATTGATTATTACTGTTTGGAACATAAACTCTTCTTCTTTTAAATTTACGAATGACAGTTTTATATCTAGTATATACATCTTGTTCATGTAAAAATTCTTCAACATTAAGTAACCCTGTTTTTCTTTTCAATTCTTGAATACCACAATAGCCTGTTTCTGGATTATAATAGACCTCTTTTAAATTCCTAAAAAAGTATTCTTTTTACTCCCACAAATAGTACAGAAACCTTTACCAACAGGTTTATTATTTTTAGAAGTAGTTTTATGATAATTTTTAGTTGGGGTTTTATCTTTACACTTGACACAATATATAGAAAGACCTAATCCAAAAGTTTTTTTAGCTTTAATAATAGGTTTAATAATTCCTCTAGCTAATCTTTCTCGAAATGTTGGATCTTGTATATCATTTAAATCATCTATTAATTTTTGATCAGCAACATGTCTCAGTTTTGTATCTTTTGTTTTATTGTATTCAATATCATGTTTTTTACATGCTTTATCAACTCTGTTTATTCCTGGATCACCTCTTTTTAATCTTTTTTCTAATTTTGTATTTGGACCACAATATTGATATCCTGGTGAATGCATTTCTGGAAGATTTATTTTATCTTGTATCCATCCAACAATATCACCACCTTTCTTTTTACAAACCATTTATTTAGAATGAATAAATTTATATCCATTCAATTGCATTTGTTTTACATATTTTTCAACTGGATTAAATTTTAAACTTTTTATGAAATCCTTTTCTCGCATATAAATTTCTTCTTCTGTCATATTTTTAGCTTTAAATGAATTAATGAGTTCTTTATAAAAATTATAACAATGTCTATATTCTTCCTTTCTTTCCGCAATTTTTAATGCAAGATCAATAGCTTCTACTATACCAACTGATAAACTTAAAAAAGCAAGTGGTAGAAAGGCTATTGCTGATAAACCTGTTCCACTTAGCCTGTTCCACTTACCTTACCTACTGATAATGAAATACTTATCTGAAATACTTATCTGTTATTAAACCTGTTCCACTTACCTTACTTACTGATAATGAAATACTTATCTTTTGATACAAATTTCTACTCTTTCTGTAAACATACAATCTTTTTTCTAAATATACATCCATTTATATAGGATTAAATTTTTCCTGTATCTCATTTCAGGATTCACTAAATCTAACATAAAAAAATCATATTTTTCTTGAACACTTTTATTATATATTTGTTTGAATTCTTCAGTACTTAATAAACCATCTATCTCTCTTATAATCTGTTGATTTTCTTTTGGTTATAGAGTGAAAAATATATCGTAATTACAGTTCCTTCTTATATTGATAGGTGTTAAAAAATATGACTGAGTTAAATAAATAAAGGATGAGTTTTTCTTTCTACCTCTGATAAATAATTCTTCGATGTTTTTTTTATCTTTCTCAATCACACAATCATCAAAAATAACTAAATTCTTTAATATAGGATTTAAATCATCTACAGTAATAAAATTTTGATCTGAAGAAAATAATACTTTTTTTTTTAATTTATCATATAATTTTAATAATCTTTTCTTATTCTTTATATTCTTACATTTCAAAATATCTTCTCTTTCTATATCTTCAAACAATGTATATATTTCTTGTAATTTAGAATATTTAGGTTCGTATAAATCTTTTGCACATATATATATAATGTATCAAAAAATAATAAATCATAAATCAAATTTAACAGTAAATTTGTTTTACCTGAACCTGAAGATCCTACTATAAGCAATCTAAATGGATGTTTAGGTAACAAAGGATGTTGTTTAGGATCAGGTAATTCTTCTGGTTCCGTGTAATCTTTAATTTTTATCATAATTTACTAGCAGTAAAAATAAAATTTACTGCAGTAAAAATAAAATTAGCTGCAGTAAAAAATTAATATTATATAAATGAACTTAGAAAAAGAACGGAAACACAAGTTTATAAAGCAAATAAAAGATTCAATTAAATTAATAAAAATAGAAAAAGAAATAAGAAAGAATAATGAAGATCAACTAAAAGAAAAAATAGGTATTCAAAAAACCTTAGAGGAATTTCATAAACCAGTCACTCAAGAAATTGAAAAATATGAAAAATCAAATAAAGAGGTTGTAAAAAGTATTCAAAATGTTGTAGAAAATATTTCATTTCCATCTATAGAAGAGCCTATTGAAGCTGTGAAAGAATTAGTATCTTATACTTATGATATCGATCAAAATTTAAATTTAAAATATTTAAAAGAGGAAAAATTATACAGACCGTCAGTATTTTTAAACGATCAAGAAAAATTAGAGGAGATGTATGGAAGAGCTAAACAGTTAAAAGAAGGATTATCTAAGAAAAGAGGCAACTTAAAAAGTACAATTTCTAGAGCTAAAAATTTTTCAGAGGAGGAATTAAACCAGAAAAAGAATGATATAAAAGAAATTAAAAATAAAGAAAATATGTTGCAAAATTATATGCATAGATTAAATATGATTCGAAGTAGTAAAGAAATGAAGGTAGGTAAAGGATTGAATGTATTATCAAATATAACAGAAAAAATATGTAACGGAAGTAAATCAAAGAAATTGTATAATCAAGTAACTTTATTGTTAGATATGTTATTAAAAAATAAAGAAATGACTTATAATGATGTACAACGATATCATAAACAATTTCTCTGTTAATAAATGATAAAAAATAAAGTTTATTTGAGTGAAGGTCAGAAAAATAAACTTAAATCAGCTTTTAAAAATAAAGTAGAAGTAACATTACAAATAGATAAATCTAAAACTCCTAATCATGAGATGTATTTAACTAAAACTCAAATTAATCATATTAATGATAAAAAAAGAATTACAATCAGTAAAACTCAATTAGATAAAAATGGAGGATTTTTACCATTTCTAGCGGCACTTATACCCTCTTTAATAACTGCTGCTAAAATTGCAGTTCCAGCATTAGCATCAGGTACTTTATCTGGATTAGCTAGTTCAGGTATACAAAAAAAGATGAAAGGATCTGGGAAAAAAAAAAACTTGGAAAGGGAATATATCAACAGTGGGAATTAGCGACAAAATGATTAAAGAAAATATGAAAAATGAAAAAGGATTTAGAGGTGTGTTTACCTCCGATTTATTACCTAAAACAATAGGAAAATTTGAAAATGGAATCATTAATTTAGATGTATCAACAGGCCCCGGAACTCATTGGGTTTGTTATTATAATGATCCTAAATATAAATATGTGGAATATTTTGATCCGTTTGGTGAATATGACAATATGAAGAAGGACTATATTCCTAAAAATATTAAATCATTTCTTGTTACATCCAATAAAAAAATAGGTTATAATGATAGTTTTTTACAGAAACCTTCACCTGTGAAATGTGGTATATTTTGTATGAAATATATAAGAGAAAGGAATAAAGGTATATCACCTAAAAATGTTCTCAAATCATTTCCTACACAAAAACCTAGTGACTATAATGAAAATTTTGTTATGTATAAATGATAATATTAAAATCTGAAGGTCATGAGAGATCAGAGGAATTTACTGTAAATTTTATTACACCTCTTAAAATAAAAAAATTAGCTTTACACTCATTCTCTATGGAAGTTTCCTGGTTTAATATAAGTAAGAATTATGGAAATAACATATTTAGAATGTATACATTAGACACAGATATAACAATTGTTATCTCAAATGGTAATTATACTGTAAGAGGTTTAAATGAGTATATGATGAAAATATTTGGTAAGGATCCACCTGTCAAATTTGGTATTATTGAAGCAAGACAAAGAATATCTATTAAACTGAAAAATGGTTGGGTAATTGATTTTACAAAAAGTAACTTTCATAAAATTATAGGCTTTTTAAATCCTACATATGGAAGTTATGATGAAGAAACAGAGGTTGAAGGTGAACATATTGCTGATATATCTAATGGAAATGATAATATTTATATTCATTGTGATGTTGTAAAAGGATCTTTAATAAATCAATATAATTCAGAAGTCATATATTCTTTCACTAATAAAAACCCTCCAGGTAGTATAATTTCAAAAGAATTTAATAATTGGATATATTTTCCTGTTAAAGTGGATCCTGTTGAAAGAATAAAAATGAGGATTACTAATCAAAAAGGTGAATTAATAGATTTAAATAAAGGAGCTGTAGAATTTAATTTTATTTCTTCTTAAATAAATGAATAAACATAGATTATATAGAAAAAGTAAAAAAATACAAGGATTTTTAAAGGTTTTATTGAAACCTAAGAATAAATTAAATGAAATATTTTCTATGAAAAAGAAAGGAGGTGGTTTAAAAATTCTTCCTAAATAAATGATTTATGATTTAAGTGATACTCGTTATTATTATAATGATCACATTAAAAGTTATGAATTAAGAGAAATTCATCCAAAAGAACATAGTTCAGATGAGAATGCTACCTATGTTTTTCATATTAATGATACTAAAGCAAAAATTTTATATTCTAGAGGATATCTTGAACAAAAATTAAAAATTACAAAAAATGATAAATCATCCATTGGAAACGAAAATGTGAGTCTGGTAAATGGCGGAGGTTTTATCAAAACTTTAAAAGTATATATAGGAGATACCGAAATTGAATCAAATACACAGTCAAATTTTTCAATCATGAATCATGTTTTAAGATTAATTCATTATACTCCTGATTATGCAACATCACAAGCTCAAAATGAATTTTTTTATCTAGATACATCTGATTCAGCTGACCGTAATGAGTTCAAATATGATGGTACTTTAGAAGATACTACTAAAATAACTGAATTTTTTAATAATTTGAAAATGAATAAAGATTATAACGAAGGATTCGTAAAGAGATGGGAACTAACGAAAGATAGCAATGTCATTAAAATATGGACACCTTTAAAAGATATAATCGATTTCTTTAGAGAATATGAAAAGATAATTTCAGGTTTTGAAGTGAAAATAGAAATTCAAAGAAATGAAAATAAAAATATGATATATACTAATATAAGAAACGAAAATTATAAGGTAGTAGTTGAAGGTTTAACCTTGCATTTACCTTATATAGAATTAAAAAATTCTGCAGAAAGCTTGTTTCTGGAATCATATCTATCTGATAAAGATATAGAGGTAAATTGGGATCGATATAGATTTAAGATGGTAGGCCCTTATAGAAGCGATAGTGGATCTGTGACAGCAACTACAGCGTCAGATGAAGTTTTAGGTGTCTATGTTATTCCTCAATATGTTGAAAGAGATAGTAATTATGAAAAAAATAATATGATATTTGATAATATAGATATGAGAGAATGCTGGTTGATGATTAATAATAAACAAGTTCCTCTTATGCGTTATAAAACAAATTTTACCAATAAAGATTATAATAGAGTGTATGAAGCTCTTTTATATGTAGGATATAACAATATTAATACAGAAACAGGATTTTTGATAAATAAGAAGAATTTTGGTGATCTGTATCCTATTTTTCCTTTTGACTCATCAAATCATGAAAACTATACCGATTTTAATAATTTAGATATTGAATTTAATTGGATAACGAATAGTCAAAAGGAATATAAGTTTTATTTTATTTTTAAAGAAAGAAAGAGATGTTTTATAAATTTAAAAAATAAAACTATAACAATGGTTAAGAGTTTAAAATCTTAAAATTAAATAAATGAGTGCTTATTATCCACCTTATGATGATCAAATGAAAGAAGGACCTATTGGACCTCCTGGTATAGGTTTTAAATTAATGAATGATGGAAATTATGATATGGAAAATGGAATTTTAAAAAATTGTGAAAATCCTATAGATGATTTAGATTTAACCACTAAAAGTTTTGTTTTGAATAAAATAGAGAATAATCATCATGAATTGAGAGATCTTATAAAAACTAAATATGATGAGGGTTTTTTAACCTTTACTGAAGAAACAGGCAAGAGAATAAAAGAATTAAATGATACAACTTTACATACTTTAGAAGGCAAACCTTACGATGCAAAAGGAAAAAGAATAGGAAATGTAGCAGATCCTAAAGATGAAAAAAATGTTGTGAATAAAAGATATTTTGAAAAAAATTCGTTAATATTACAGAATGATAAATTAGGATGCAAAAAATAAAATAATTACGAATGTTTCTGAACCTGAAAATGATAACGATGTTGTCAATAAAATATATTTAGACAATAGAGATATCTGGGTTACTATACTAAATGATTTTCATACAGATGGGGATTATAAAAAAGTAAATTTCAACATGATGAGCTCAAAATTACTGGATCAAGAGATGCGATTATCTACCGATATGTATATGAAAATTTCTATATATATAGATATATATGATACAGTAGAAAGTAAATATATATATGATAAAAGTCCACTGATATCACTGGAAATCAATGGTAAGGAAATTTTAAATGTTAATAGAGATGCAGTAACCTGTTTTGCTTATGGTAAACGTGATGATATCATCACATTAAAGATAAAATGTGATGGTAACGCTTTAAAATCTTATATGCATATTGAAAAAAATTCTTTCTAATAAATGGATATTGATTGGAATGAATTTTCCAGAAATAATTTATCTGAAGATGTAACTAGAAATCTTAAAGATCATGTAAATTGGGATTTAGTTTTACAATATTCAACACTGTCTGAATCTTTTATTGAAGAATTTGCTCAACCTGATGATTGGTGTAAAATTTCTAGATATCAAAAATTATCAGAAGATTTTATAGAAAAATGTAAAGATAAAGTAGATTGGGTAAACATATCTCAATATCAAACTTTAAGTAACGAATTTATCGTAAAATTTTCTGATAATTTAGATTTATATAAAGTATCAATATTTCAAAATCTTACAGAATATACCATGAGAGAATTAAAAGATGATTTAAATTGGCTGTATATAACTAGATATCAAACATTTAGTGAAAATTTTATAGAAGAATTTATGCATAAATTAGATTTTTGTTATTTGATTAAATATAAATTTGAGCTATTACCTGATCACTTTTTTAATGTTTATTGGAAAAAAGTACAAGCTATACAGATGAGTGAATTAAATAAAAAGTTTGGTCATCATGAAATAGAACCTTACCAAGAGAAAATTATTGAAGAGATATATGAAGTTAAATCAGTCTTGAGAGAGTGTGTTTATATTTTGAGACAATTAACTAACAAAGATGATAAATAAATATTTAATAAAAATGTTTCTATATAAATGGATGTTACATATAATAATGGTATGGAAAAAAAAACTATGTCTTTCTTAAATATAGAGAATCCTACTGAAGTGAAATCTATTTTTATATTTAATTGTATAGGATCTCTTGAAGGAATAGAAAATTTAACTAATTTAAAAGAATTATATTGTGAAGGAAATAAATTAAAATCTCTTGAAGGAATAGAAAATTTAACTAATTTAGAAACATTAAATTGTGAAGGAAATAAATTAAAATCTCTTGAAGGAATAGAAAATTTAACTAATTTAGAAACATTAAATTGTAGGGGAAATAAATTAAAATCCCTTGAAGGTATAAAAAATTTAACTAATTTAAATAAATTATGTTGTGAAGATAATAGATTAAATTCACTTGAAGGAATAGAAAATTTAACTAATTTAAAAAAAATATATTGTGAAGGAAATAAATTAATGTCACTTGAAGGAATAGAAAATTTAACTAAATTAAAAGAATTATATTGTAATAGAAATATATTAATGTCACTTGAAGGAATAGAAAATTTAACTAATTTAGAAATACTATCTTGTGGATATAATATATTAACTTCACTTGATGGAATAGATAATTTAACTAATTTAAAAGAATTATATTGTGAAGATAATAGATTAACTTCACTTGAAGGAATAAAAAATTTAATAAATTTAAAAGTATTAGATTGTACTGAAAACGATATTACATCTCTTGAAGGTATAAAAAATTTAACTAATTTAAATAAATTATATTGTAGAGAAAACGATATTACATCTCTAACTGAATTAATATTTTTACCTAGAATAAATGAAATATGGTATGATGAAGATAATATAAATTTACCCCTGATGTTAAGAAGATTTAGTAATAAGGTATATAATAACTCTTATTTCGAAGATGAATTCCATCTTGCGATGTGGGACAGTATTTTTATGTCTTAAAAAACTCAGTAAGAATATATAGAGAAGACAGAGGTTTTACAGATTATGAAGAATGGATGGATTTATATAAAAAAAAAATGTTTACTAATAAATGGAAGAGTTCAATAGTCTGAGTGGTTATCGTCAAACATATGTATTAGATGATTTATATCCTGGAAAATATGATCTGATATCATTGAAAAAAATTAAAAATATGATTGCAGGTACAGCAATCGTAAAGTTAAATGTAGAAGTTGAAGAAAAAGAGTATTACCTTGCGAATAAACATGGACAACTTTCTAATAGATCGATAAATAAAATCAATAAAGGAAGATATATATTTTTATATTTAGGTGATAATAAATACATATTAGAGAAAGCTTAATATATTTTAGAGTAGAGTTAAAAAATAATTCTAAATAAATGGATCTTTATAAGATTAAAAAATCTCTAGAAAAGAAAGGAATTAGTGTAATAGCAAGATTTATAGAATCAAACGGTGATACTGGAACAGCATTTTTAAGTAATTATAATGATAAAGATCTTAAAAAACTTAGTAAGAATATTAAGTCATATTATAATTTTGGTGGAGAGAAAAAATTTAGTAAAGATTGTATACAACTTACTTTTGTTGAAAAAAAGTGATTATATTTTATGTGATTTTCTAAGTGTATATTATATCAGGCAGTACTAGTAATTCTTTTAATATATATTAAACTATAGTACTTTGTGTATATATTAAACTTTCCTTTTTTTTATTTATATTATTTATAAAACTCTATTTTATAACTCTATCTGTTCATAAATAACTCTATAAAACACGTCCGTAAATTACGGACGCGTTTCGATATATTTTGAGTCACTTTATAATCCCATTTTGGGATTATTTTAAAGCTTACAGGACTTCCATTCATTTGGAAGTCCTCTTTTTTCACGCATTTATTTAATTTCATATAAATCCTTTCACAGTAATTTACCTATGTATGGGGGGACTAACGGTCCCCTCATAACTTTCAAAATAAGGTAGCCCCATAATGGGGCGGACTATCTTTGATCTCTTTTTTCACGCATTTATCTAAAAAAAAGTTAAAATTTGGTCTAAATGTAAAAAAGGCCTTATTTAGTTATAAAATCATGTTTTTAATATTAAAATGGATCGATACCTTTTTTTTTATATAAAAAGATAAAAAATAAGCTATAAAATATAGTTTTTAGTGTATAAAGTACATGTGCGCTCATACGTGCATATATATACTACTCATATGTCGACAGGCAAGTTTATAATTTCACCTCAAACTCTAATCTCGTCAAAGATATTGTATAAGTTTTGTTCATATGTCGACAGGCAAGTTTATACTTTCACCTCAAACTCTAATCTCGTCAAAGATATTGTATAAGTTTTGTTCATATGTCGACAGGCAAGTTTATAATTTCACCTGAAACTCTAATCTCGTCAAAAATATTGTATAAGATTTGTTCATATGTCGACAGGCAAGTTTATAATTTCACCTCAAACTCTAATCTCGTCAAAGATATTGTATAAGTTTTGTTCATATGTCGACAGGCAAGTTTATAATTTCACCTCAAACTCTAATCTCGTCAAAGATATTGTATAAGTTTTGTTCATATGTCGACAGGCAAGTTTATAATTTCACCTCAAACTCTAATCTCGTCAAAGATATTGTATAAGTTTTGCTCATATGTCGACAGGCAAGTTTATAATTTCACCTCAAACTCTAATCTCGTCAAAGATATTGTATAAGTTTTGCTCATATGTCGACAGGCAAGTTTATAATTTCACCTCAAACTCTAATCTCGTCAAAGATATTGTATAAGTTTTGTTCATATGTCGACAGGCAAGTTTATAATTTCACCTCAAACTCTAATCTCGTCAAAGATATTGTATAAGTTTTGTTCATATGTCGACAGGCAAGTTTATAATTTCACCTCAAACTCTAATCTCGTCAAAGATATTGTATAAGTTTTGTTCATATGTCGACAGGCAAGTTTATAATTTCACCTCAAACTCTAATCTCGTCAAAGATATTGTATAAGTTTTGTTCATATGTCGACAGGCAAGTTTATAATTTCACCTCAAACTCTAATCTCGTCAAAGATATTGTATAAGTTTTGTTCATATGTCGACAGGCAAGTTTATAATTTCACCTCAAACTCTAATCTCGTCAAAGATATTGTATAAGTTTTGTTCATATGTCGACAGGCAAGTTTATAATTTCACCTCAAACTCTAATCTCGTCAAAGATATTGTATAAGTTTTGCTCATATGTCGACAGGCAAGTTTATAATTTCACCTCAAACTCTAATCTCGTCAAAGATATTGTATAAGTTTTGCTCATATGTCGACAGGCAAGTTTATAATTTCACCTCAAACTCTAATCTCGTCAAAGATATTGTATAAGTTTTGCTCATATGTCGACAGGCAAGTTTATAATTTCACCTCAAACTCTAATCTCGTCAAAGATATTGTATAAGTTTTGTTCATATGTCGACAGGCAAGTTTATAATTTCACCTCAAACTCTAATCTCGTCAAAGATATTGTATAAGTTTTGTTCATATGTCGACAGGCAAGTTTATAATTTCACCTCAAACTTTAATCTCGTCAAAGATATTGTATAAGTTTTGCTCATATGTCGACAGGCAAGTTTATAATTTCACCTCAAACTCTAATCTCGTCAAAGATATTGTATAAGTTTTGCTCATATGTCGACAGGCAAGTTTATAATTTCACCTCTAACTCTAATCTCGTCAAAGATATTGTATAAGTTTTGCTCATATGTCGACAGGCAAGTTTATAATTTCACCTCAAACTCTAATCTCGTCAAAGATATTGTATAAGTTTTGCTCATATGTATTCATATGTCGACAGGCAAGTTTATAATTTCACCTGAAACTCTAATCTCGTCAAAGATATTGTATAAGTATTGTTCATATATCGACAGGCAAGTTTATAATTTCACCTGAAACTCTAATCTCGTCAAAGATATTGTATAAGTTTTGTTCATATGTCGACAGGCAAGTTTATAATTTCACCTGAAACTCTAATCTCGTCAAAGATATTGTATAAATTTTGTTCATATATCGACAGGCAAGTTTATAATTTCACCTGAAACTCTAATCTCGTCAAAGATATTGTATAAGTTTTGTTCATATATCGACAGGCAAGTTTATAATTTCACCTGAAACTCTAATCACGTCAAAGATATTGTATAAGTTTTGTTCATATGTCGATAGGCAAGTTTATAATTTCACCTGAAACTCTAATCTCGTCAAAGATATTGTATAAATTTTGTTCATATGTCGACAGGCAAGTTTATAATTTCACCTGAAACTCTAATCTCGTCAAAGATATTGTATAAGTTTTGTTCATATGTCGGCAAGAATGTTGGTAAAATTATTTGATATTTTAACGTGACGTCTGTGGTCGTTGTATCCGGCTAAAATCGGTGCGAAAACGGGAGGTGAAACAGTTTGCGAAAAATGTGTAGGCCTTTGAAAGTAAACGGTTTCAAAAATGTTTAAAAAAGACAAACCGTTACGTCCAAAGAAAGGCGTTATTCACACAAAATCATTTCGGCTTCACTTGACTGAGCCACTGCTGATTTTTAAATATGCAAAACTAATGATATAATTTTGCATTTCAATTACAGGAATCGGTTGACATGACCTCAAATCATTGGATGAATACAGCAAAAATATCAATTTTAATCATTCATAGTTTTTAATATAGTATAGACTATATAACTTAGCAATATTTTATAGTTTTTTCTATACTCCTTTATAGTCAAGTTATCTTTGGCGCATGTACAAAGAAAAACGTCGTATACCATGCATTAGTAATTAAAAAGGCTGACAGGGACACGACACTAGAATTTATTTTATAAATCTATTCAATAAGTAATTGGTAAGGTATTACAATTTTGAAGTATTTTACGATATTTGATGAGCTCTAAGTGACAAATATTATTATTATATATATATATATATATATATATATATATATTTATATATAAATTATATATAATATGTATATATATATATATAAATTATATATAATATGTATATATATACATATATATATATATATATATATAAATAATATATATATATATATATAAATTATATATATATATATATATATATTGGCAGTAATTGAATTATTTTGTTAGTTATGGATGCATCACTATTTCTCTTCATTTATTCTATTTAAATTTATCTTTATTATATACTAGCCACCTTTGGCGACCATCCTGTTCGCTACCCTTGAAAATTCTGACAGTGGCATTTTCTGATCGTTGCAAACTCGCTACCGCGACCTACCAGAAAGGTAACTAAGGTAACTGTTTGGACGGCCAGGAAGTACCACCCAATTTAGACCGGAACTCAGTGGGGGAGGTATCCACAGGGACCGTACTCTCCTTCCCTACCACCAACCCCTCGGAAGGACTTACGGTCCCACATGTTTAACGTGATCGTACTCCGCGTGAACACGGCGGCAGTTTAGGCAGTGGCGGGAATCGCTAACTACTGGGCTACCGCGCCCTCCGCGACAATCTCCATAACTTCCTTTTTTTCCAGTCCAATGTAAATTTGTTTTGGTCCGTAAGTCCTCGGAAGGACTTACGGACGTGAACATTGCGGCAATTTTGGGAATCGAACCCGGGCCTACCAAGTGCAAATCCCTCGAGCTAACCACTGGGGTACTTCACCCTCCGCGACATTCTCCGCGACATTCTCCACAACTTTCTTTTTATTCACCCAATTTAGACCGGAACCCAGTGGCAGAGGCATCCACAGGGACCGTACCCTCCTTCCCCTACTACCAACCTTTCGGAAGGACTCACGGACCCACATGTTTAACGTGATCGTACTCCGCGTGAACACGGCAGCAGTTTTGGCAGTGGCGGGAATTGAACCCTGGCCTACCGAGTGAAATTCCCGCACGCTAACCACTGGGCTACCGCGCGCTCCGCGACAATCTCCATAACTTTCTTTTTATTCACCCAATTTATCCCGGAAGCCAGTGGGGGAGGCATCCACAGCGACCGTACCCTCCTTCCCCTACCACCAACCTCTCGGAAGGACTTACGGACCCACATGTTTAACGTGATCGTACTCCGCGTGAACACGGCGGCAGTTTGGGCAGTGGCTGGAATCGAACCCCAGCCTACCGAGTGCAACTCCAGCGCGCTAACCACAGGGCTACCGCGCCCCCGAGAAGATTGCTTCTTCTTCTTCGACCCAGACCGTCCGACCTACCAGAAAGGTGTAAGGTATCTGTTTGGACGGCCGGGAAGTGCCACCCAATTTAGACCGGAACCCAGTGGGGGAGGCATCCACAGGGACTGTACCCTTCTTCCCCTACCACCAACCTCTCGGAAGGACTTACGGACCCACATGTTTAACGTGATCGTACTCCGCGTGAACACGGCAGCAGTTTTGGCAGTGGCGGGAAACGAACCCGGGCCTACCGAGTGAAATTCCAGCGCGCTAACCACTGGGCTACCGCGCCCTCCGCGACAATCTCCATAACTTTCTTTTTATTGACCCAATTTAGACCGGAACCCAGTGGGGGAGGCATCCACAGGGACCGTACCCTCCCTCCCCTACCAACAACCTCTCGGAAGGACTTACGGACCCACATGTTTAATGTGATCGTACACCGCCTGAACACGGAGGCAGTTTAAGCAGTGGCGGGAATCGAACTCGGGGCTACCGAATGCTATTCCCGTGCGCTAACTTCTCGCGCGCTAATTTTAATTTTATAATAACCATATGCTATTTAAAATATCCATAAAATTAAAATATCCATCGTTCCATCATTTAAAATATCCATAAAATTGAAATATCCATTTAAAATATCCATAAATTCAAATATCCATTTGAAATAACCATAAATTAAAATATCCATTTAAAAAAATCCATATCATTCTATGAATCATCCATATCGTTCCACCAATCCATAAATATAATAATTTCAAATACATCACCAGAATTCAATCCACCATAATTCAATCATTTAAATTATTTAAAATATCCATAAATTAAAATATCCATTTAAAATATCATATAAATATAATAATTTCGCGGTAGCCCATTGGTTAGCGCGCTGGAGTTGCACTCGGTAGGCCCGGGTTCGATTCCAACCACTGTCAAAACTGCCTCCGAGTTCAGGCGGTGTACGATCACATTAAACATGTGGGTCCGTAAGTCCTTCCGAGAGGTTGTTGGTAGGGGAGGGAGGGTACGATCCCTGTGGATGCCTCCCCCACTGGGTTCCGGTCTAAATTGGGTGGCACTTCCCGGCCGTCCAAACAGTTACCTTACACCTTTCTGGTAGGTCGGATGTCTGGGTAACAACAACAACAACAACCCGATGTATCCAATACATATGCTAAGCTCTTAATACATTTAAAATCCGAAGCGTGGTCTCCATGGAGACGGGGAAAAACTACTGCGGGGGGGGGGGGGGGGGGGGGAGAAATATCGGGGAAGAATCGGTTCTTCGCCGAGTATTGGGCAAGGAATATAAAATCATGACGTCTTTAAAATTGCGAATCTGCAGGCAATTTTCATTATTTATTGACCAGATTGGACTTGTAAGAATGCCAGATCTTTGACCTTTCTAAAAACGTAAATTATTAGTCGAAATTATGAGTAGTTTTTACGATGGAAGGATTTAAAAAGGATGGTTGGTTTTTTTGAACCGAAAGTAACTTTTGTTTTAAAATCTTTAAAAAATATTAGAAATCGAAATTGAGATTTGAAATTGATATATTTTTACTCGCAATTGTCTGTTCTTTCCGTTGGTGTGATTGTTTTTTTCTACAACGTCCGGATCGTGGAGGAAAAAGGGCAAAAAGGACAAAAAAAGGTCGAAATCGCATAAAACATTAAATAACTAAAAAAATAATTAAAATTTTAAAAATTTGTTTTCACGTGTCCCCTCCCACCCCCTCTGGTCTCTGATTGCCAAATTTCGTAGCTCTCCAACGTCGGTTGCTGAACGTATAGTGTATAAGACAGACAGACAGACACACACACAGACACACAGACATTGCTTTTTATTATATAGATATATAATTAGAAAATTTGTATGTATGCATATATGTGTCCGTAAAATGTTTACCCGATTCTAGAAGGAGTAGAAACTTGCAATTTGGTACACGGATGAAGTGATGTAACTGACCTAAAACTTCCATAATCTCAACATTTTTCCATAGGGGTCGTGAAAGGTGACTATATCTAGTTCCTATTTGAAAAGGCCTCGCTATTGCATCGAATACGGATAAAAATTGTTATGGATAACCATTGTTGTACGAAAGTTAATTACCTAGAGTGTGGCTCAACTCGACTTTCTTATACCAGAATCCATTTTTAGTAGCCTTTTTTTTTCTTCAAATTTTACAAGAACATTTTTGAAAAATCGATATCATGGGGCCAAATGATTGCAATTCAATTATAGCGTGTTACCCTTTACTTTAATGGGCTTGAAAACATCTTTTCATTGATACCATACTTGACAACGTACCTCCAGGGGAATGGATAACTAATCCCCCGAGGAGGGCTAATGACGTCACAAACAAAAAAATTGTATCGTGACTATTTGTCCCAACAATGATTGAAACTATAAAGTCTCGTGATCATTGAGCCATAAATAACCTCTTTTATGCATGTTTGACATTTTGAAACCAAATTCTGCCAATGTTAAAAAATATAAAATTTCAAATAAATTTCGAAGTTTCTGCTCGAAATAAAAATAATTCTATCTAGTTCTAGATTTTTTGATAACAAATCTTATATAAAGTTTCATGAAAACCCATTAATATTTGTGGCCGCTATCTGTACACAAGAAATCGACCACATACATACATACAGACAGACACAGACGGGCGGACATCACTATAAAGATAGTCAAAACGTTTTTAGGAGGTCTTTTAGCACGTATTGGCATCAAAATCTCGAAATCGAAATTTTTTTGTGAAAATAATATTTTCTCAATGCTACGTATGAGGAAGTAAAAATGAATTCAAGAATCAACTTCACTATCCTATCACATATCCTCTCCCATTCATCCTTGATAATAATAATGTCTCTAATGGAACAAATAGTATATCTAAACCAGCCGTTATGATGTTATGTTTATTATAAAAATAAATTAAACTGTTGAACATAATATAAAGATCAGTAAGAGTACACATGATTTTTACTTTCATTTACTAATGAATATAGTATAGGGAAAGTATTTTTTTTTCCGCTAAAATTTTTGATTTCGAGATTTTGATGCCAATATATGTTTTAGGACCTCCCGAGTACATTTTCACTATTTTCAGAGTGATGTTCACCTGTCTGTATGTTTTCTTCTTTCGACATAGACCGTCCGACGTACCCGAAAGTGTAAGGTATCTGCTTGGACTGCCGGGTCAGTGTTTACCCAATTTAGAAGGAATTTAGCAAGGGCGATATCCATGCGCCAATCAAGATTATTAAGAGCATATAACGAGGGCAAAACTTATTCTAATTGGGACCGGGGGTAGATATTCCTACGAGTCACACCTTTACCTCTTGATATAATGAAATTAATGAAAATGTTTTTTTTTTTTTATTATCGAAAACATAATTTCCATTTTAGAAAATGATATACAAAATTAAGTTCTTACATATTTTTATGAAATTTTAATTATTTGCAAATTTCTCGTTCTTACATATTTTCATGAAATTTTAATTACCGACAAATTTTTTATAGCTAAGAAGCCAATATTGACTCTCAAATTAATTTTCAAATTTAAATCACTGAAGTAAATCTTTTATCATTTAAGAAAAGTAAATGTTTTAAATTTTTTATTAAAATCTTTCCAAAGTAAACAAAAGCTTTTGAAAATTTATGCTGTTTCGAAATTTAATGTATTGAAAAAAAGACAAAAGCGTAACGAAATTTAAATTATAAAAGCGTAAACAAAACTGTGTGAAAATGTAAATTATCTAAGAGAAAATAGAAAAAGAATTCATACCAAGCTCAGGGGAAAATTTAGGAGAATAAATGCAACCCTTACAGCATTATTGACATGAGGGCCAATGGAAAACGCATACTATTTTGAGGTATAATCACTTGTTTAGTTTATTCACTTTAATGGATAGTTGCAAACTAAGGAAAAAAAACTGATAAAAAATTAAAAAATACTAGCCGAATATCCGTTGAAAATCAACCATTTCAAAATAAGCACCCCCCTGAATATTGTCATTTTTTTAATAATTCGCGTTTCACATTTATTCGGCAAATCGAATATTTTAGTGTGCAGAATCCCCTAAAGAAGAAAATATTGGAAAATTTAAATTGCGCACGTCTTCTTTTCGAACTATCTACCAGTACACCAAATTAAAGTCTCTATCTCATCCCGAATCATACTTTTTATCATCTCCCCTTTCGAACGTTTTTCTTTGGATACCACACATAAATGAACATTTTGGAAAACTCTGTTCGTGTTGGGTTTTTATCAGATGATTGGCCCATATACTAAATATCAATCCTCTATCACATTTAAAAGGAAGAGTGTCTCAATTATTCCGAAAATCGAACACATTGGCGTTCGGCACGGCCTAAAGTAACAATTATTGGAAATCTGAAATTGCACACTTTTTTCCTTTCAAACTATCTACCAGTACACCAAATTTGATGTCTCTATCCTATTGTGGTGCATGTTTTTCTATCACTTCATATTTCGAACGTTTTTCTGTGTGGCATCCCCTTAAATGATTATTTTTGAAAAACCTAATAATCTTAGGTGTTTTTTATCAAATGATTAGTCCATATACTAAATTTCAAGCTCCCTATCACACACTAAAGGAGGCGTTTTTCACTTGTTCGTGAAATCGAACATTTTAGTGTGCGGCACCCCCTACAATAGCAAATGTTGGAAAACTGAAATTGCACACTTTCTTCCTTTCCAACCATCTACCCATATACTAAATTTAAAGTCTCTAACTCAAAGCACATTGGCGTTCGGCACGGCCTAAAGTAACAAATATTGGAAATCTGAAATTGTACACATTCTTCCTTCCAAACTATCTACCCGTACACCAAATTTCAAATATCAATCTCATCCCGAAGTGTGGTTTCTTATCAATTCACCTTTCGAACGTTTTCCTTTAGAGCACCTCCTTAAATGAACTTTTCTGAAAAACAATATATTTGTCTTGGGTATTTTCATCACCTAATTTCAAACCTCTATCAAATTTTAAAGGAGCCGTTTCTCATTTATTCGGTAAATCGAACATTTTGGTGTGCGACACTCCCTTAAGTGGAAAATATTGGAAATCTGAAATTGCACATTTTCTTCCTTTCGAACGATTTACTCATACACCAAATTTGAAGTCCTTATCTTACAACAAAGTATGCGTTCCTATCATTACACTTTTCGAACGTTTTGGTGGGGAGCACCCCCTCTAGAGAACGTTTTCGAAAAATTCGATTTTTCCAGGGGGGGGGGGGGTTATCGAACGATCGACCCGTGTACCAAATTGCAAGTCTCTATCTATTCGAGAAGTGCCCAAAAAAGGCGTGACAGACAGACGAACACTTGGCAATTAGTATATACTAGCCGAATACCCTTTGAAAATCAACGGTCTCCAATAAGCAACCCCTGAATATTGTCATTTTTTTAATAATTCGCGTTTCACATTTATTCGCCAAATCAAATATTTTAGTGTGCAGACCCCTAAAGAAGAAAATATTGAAAATTTTAAATTGCCTAAGTCTTCCTTTCGAACTATCTACCAGTACACCAAATAAAAGTCTCTATCTCATCCCGAAGCATACTATTTTATCATCTCCCCTTTCAAACGTTTTTCTGTGGGGGATGATGTCAGTCCGCTCAGATGAGCACAGTTTGTCAGCGTTTAATAAACGCAGCTTTTCCTGATTCAAGGTCAGTGCTCTTCGGAACACAGCTAGACCCCCCCCCCCCCTCCCCCGTTCTTTCTCGAGGAAAATTTGTTCCTCTTATTCCAAATTCTGTGACTCAGCAGATCCCGATTGTGATTCGTCACAATCGGGATCGAAGATCATCGCCCGTTTCTCTTTGAAACTTCTTTTCACGTAATTTATCTTTTACTATTAACCAACCTGTCCCTTAGAATTGGAGATTAATGGCAGCCTTCGGCTGACCTAGGTACTCCGTAACTTGAGATTCCTTGAATCCTTGAATCCTGGGTGATGTCAGTCGCCTGCACGTGGTGCCCCCTGTTCTCGCTAAACGACTGACTACTTGTTGCCTTTTAAGCAACGTTCCTTACTTAGAGCAGTTGGCGTGGCTTGCTTTAAACTTGCCACTGGTCTTGATTATTTACAGAGTCACCTGTATCGAATGGGACTGACAAATACAGATGTTTGCCCTCTTTGCGACCATGGTGTTCCCATGACTGGAGAGCACCTCAACATTTGCCCTGCTGTTCTTGACTGTTTTCCTTTATGTGTTACTGACAAGGCTTTTAGTGACTATTTTTATCGTTCTTCTTTGTATTGGGCTGCTGGTCGACTTATGACCGAGAGGTCGGAGATGGGCATAGGTTAAAAAAGAAAAAAAAAACGTTTTTCTGTGGAGCACACCCATAAATGAACATTTTTTAAAAACTCTGTTCGCCTTGGGTTTCTTATCAGATTATTGGCCCATATACCAAATATCAAGCCTCTATCACATTTAAAAGGGAGCGTATATAACTTATTCGAAAAATCGAACATAAATCGGCACCCCCTAAAGTAGAAAATATTGGAAATCTGAAATTGTACACTTTCTTCCTTTCAAACCATCTACCAGTACACAAAATTTGATGTCTTTATCCTATCGTGAAGCATGTTTTTCTATCACTTCATATTTCGAACGTTTTTCTGTGTTGCACCCCCTTAAATGATCATTTTTGAAAAACCGTAATAACCTTAGGGTTTTTTTTATCAAATGATCACCCCATATACTAAATTTCAAGCCTCTATCACATTGTAAAGGAAGCGTTTCCATTTGTTCGTCAAATCGAACATTTTAGTGTGCGGCATCCCCTACAATAGCAAATGTTGGAAAACTGAAATTACACACTCTCTTCCTTTCTAACTATCTACATATGCCAAATTTGAAGTCTCTATCTCATAGAGAAGCATGATTTTTCTATCACTGCACCTTTCGAATGTTTTTCAGTGGAGTACCCACCTCCCTAAAATATACATTTTCCAAAAACTCCATTCTTCTTGAGTTTTTTATTAAATGATTCGCCCATATACCAAATATCAAGCCTCTATCACGTTCTAAAAGGGGTGTTTCTACTTCATTCCAAAAATCAAATATTTTTGTTTGCGATACCTCCTAAAGTAGAAAATATTGGAAAATTGAAATTGTACACTTTCTTCTTTCCAAACTATTTACCCGTACACCAAATTTCAAATCTCTATCACATCCTGAAGTATGTTTTCTTATCAATTCACCTTTCGAACGTTTTCCTCTGGAATACCCCCTTATACGAACGTTTTTGAAAAACTATGTTCGTCTTGGGTGTTTTCATCAAATGATTAGTCCATATACCTAATTTCAAGCCTTTATCAAATTTTAAAGGAGCCGTTTCTCATTTATTCGGTAAATCGAACATTTTGGTGTGCGGCACCTCCTTAAGTAGAAAATATTGGAAATCTGGAATTGCACACTTTCTTCCTCTCGAAGGATTTACCCATACATCAAATTTGAAGTCTCTATCTTATGGCAAATTATGCTTTCCTATCTTTCCACTTTTCGAACGTTTTGGTGGGGAACCCCCAACTCTCCTCCCTCTAGAGAACGTTTTCAAAAAATTCGATTTTTCCAGGGTTTTTTATCGCGCGATCGAGCCGTGTATCAAATTGCAAATCTCTATCTATTCTGGAAGTGCCTAAAAAAAGCGTGACAGGCAGACAGACGGACACTTGGCAATTAGTATATATAGATAGATGTTTACTTTCGAACTTGAAGCCCAAATAAAGATGCTATTTTATTTCATTCTGCTGCCCCCATGTAATAAAGTCAGACTCTTTTATTTTATTTTATTTTATTTTATTTTATTTTATTTTTTTAATGTAATAAATAAAATATATTAACGTGAATTCGAACAATGTAAAATAAGAAAATCCCAATAGAGTGTCTCACTGTCAAATATTTTCACGCATGATTCTAAAGCAGCTGCATCTTTATGCAATAAGTGGAATGGACAAATCATTCGGAAGATCATTCACAGGCATTCTAAACTTACGACTCTGAATTTCATGCAAAGGTTTAATCCTTTAAAGGCAGATACGATCCATTGCTGTCATGGCTTGCATTTTAATCCAACTTTAAAGATCACAATACGACTCAGATGGGATAGTGGAACAGCAGAAGCGATCATGATTCGAAACGAGAATGGGGCTTCTAGGGTTACACTCCCCAAAGAGCAAAAGCGCATTACCATCATTGCATTTGCTGTCTACCTTTAAGCAAATTAAATACATTGCTGCCTTCCGGACGGCGCTGATCGCCGTAAAACGCGCATAACTTCGAATCACTTTTCGTCCCATGAATAATGTATTCGGTCATAAAACCAGAAATGAGAAAATTTTCGGGATTAAGAGGTAGGTCACGGAGGCGCCGCATCAAAGGAGACTTGGCACTCATTCAGCATCAGCCTCTATTAAACGAATGGCAAAATCTCGATTATATCAGGTGTCAAACATACTTTGTCGTGAATTGGGAGGAGAAAACCATTTTATTTGCATAATATGGCTAAATCATTGCTAATTTCGGAGCTCAACATTGTAGTTTGATGTCTGTAATGAGCTATTAAATTAAGAGGAGATAATCAAAAAGTAATTTCTGGAAGCATTTTAAAAAGAGGCCCATAAAATTCTATTTGGGGTTGATATAATGATAGTAACAAAATATCTTATATGGGCAGCATATAACTTTCCTTGTGGATTCAAATTACTTTTTTCCAATGCATTATATTCATTAACGTGAGCTATATTGCACAAAATAATACACGAAATCAATATTTAAATCAAATGACATCGAATTTGCGGTTTTTAACACTTTACAACATAGTTGAAAAGCGTTTATGACTTTGTTCATTCTGTCTGTCTGTCTGTCCGTTAGCACGATAACTACCGTAAAAATGAGTTTATCAAAATGAAATTTTAGTATGTTGTTCAGACGGTCTGTGGGACCTTTGGGAATATAAATGAATAATACCACCCAATTAGTTTTGGAGTGAACCCTATGGGACATAATTTTTCAAACATTTTTTAAACAAATTTAAAATTCACAAATTGCTTCGAAAGTTTTAAGAAATATTCAAATTATCACATAAAATATATAAAAAAAATTTCAGAAAAATATATTCAATAGTTTTTTAAATAAAAATTAAAATAATAATTACACCCATTATACCATTATATGAAAGGATCACATGACCATTATATGAAGAAATCACGTGACCCACTTTAAAATAAAATATGGCATCCATTTTGTGTCAAAATCGTGATTTTTAAAGTTCTTTTTAATTTATATTTGCTGTTGCATCCGTTCTAAAACCGCTTTATTTTTGTTTAATTTCTATGCATAAATGTTCTGAAACAACGCAATTACAATATATTTGAGTTTAAATGATCATCAAACTTTGATTATTTCTATAACGAAGCCTAATTTTCACTTATGGAGATTGTAAACACATCAAGTTGTAAGATGAGTTGTATAAGAATTCCTGAATTTCTTTAACGCAAAATTATTTAGCGCTGGAGTCTGCAGTATAGTTGAAATAAATGAAACAGTCACTGATTTTACATAGAGAACAGACGATTTTATAACAGACTTTTTCGATGAAGTTTTAAGCACAAATTACTTTTACCGCCATGGTTTTAAGTTTTTAAGTAAAATAAATTATTGTAGTATTGCGATGAATGAAAGGAATAGAATAAATGTTTATGAATGAAATTTTTACTGCTTTTCATAGAGAGCCAGGCAATTTATATTATGACGTCAATTGAATAAAGTTAATTTTTTTCGATGAAGTTTTCAAATATAATAAATTATTGTAGTATTGTGATAATTTTAAAAATATTACCGCCAAATGTATCGCATTTTAGAGATGTTTAAATAAAATTGCATTGCAGTTAGAAAGTATTTCATAATCAATGCTTTATGCATGATCGATCTTTCTTGTAAAATAAATTTCCTTTTTATTTGGGGGAATTTCAAATGATGCTAATTCACCAAAATTCTATAAAACTAAAATGTTTTCAGAACAGGTTATCTTAGCGGTGTTATCGTTTATCAATAAAAAGTACATAAGAACCATTTTAAGAAAATTAGCATTTTTCTTTTTCTAATTAACTTTTTTCAAATTTTTCGTATCATTTTTGTTTTTTGAAAAAAAAAAGCAGTTCCATATACAAGTGAACCTCGATATTTCGAACCTCGGTATCTCGAAATTTTCGATATCTCGAAATATTTTCATCTCCCTTCACGCACGATATAAAACTAATGTAAAACAAACTCTTTAACTCGAAATTTTTTTGATCAAACTCTCGATATCTCGAATTTTTTCATCTTACCATTGGAATCATCTTACCATTTTCATCTTTTCATTTGGAAAAATACGATCCGAAATATGTGTTTAATGCAGATGAAACAGGACTATTTTTTAAGTGTATACCTGATAAAACTATGGCCATTAAAGGTGAAGCATGTCATGGCGAGAAAAGGAACAAAGAAAGATTAGCTATGCCATTTTGCACTAATATGGATGATTCAGAAAGACTCAAACCTCTTATGATAGGTAAATCTGCTAAACCCCGATATTTTTCAGGGATGAGATCTGTTCCAATGACTTATAGATATTGAAGGGTTCAGTACCTGTAACCAAACTGTCATAGATGACTATTTTGCAAGTAAAGAAATGCAAGATTAAATTTTAATAATGTATATTACATTAAATGTGTATCCAATCATTTCAAGCTGCGCTTTATTTGTTGTCAGCATTTTCTTGGGTAATACCCAATTCTCTGTCTGTAAGATAAAGTAAGTGATTTTTTTTAAAAATGTGTAAAGTATAGGACTAGGATGTATATATTCTTTTATGAATTCCTTAAAATTTTTCAAATTTTCGATATCTCGAAATTTTTTTCTACTCCCTTCAAATTCGACATATCGAGGTTCGACTGTACTTTTTCGATTCCTGCCAAAATACATGTAAACCAAAATCTAAGTAATGCATTGCTTAACTAACTTTTATGAAACCCATAAAATAGAATTAATTTGCATTCAAGACATAAAATTTAAATGGAAACAGCATTTATCTATTCTTTTTTTTTCTTTTTTTTTTTGTAATCATTACGCCCTTTTTTGGGCATTTTTATGGTTTTGAATGCTGGCGACAGTGGAATCATATATTGCCTAAAGATTAAAAGTCTGGAGACTATACAATTTTACCAGAATATTTTTTGGGCGCTACTATTTCACGCGGGAAACTTTAATAGAAAAATTAGAACTGATCGATCGCTTACCGGAATGGTGTATAATAAGCAGCATTTCTCTACGTTATTCCGGTGTAAGGTTACTAATATAAATACTATTTACTACAGCTATTCTCCCATAATCAGAATTTACTATATAAAATTTCGTGTACTCAATTTTGGATGTCCCTCTATTTAAGAAATTAGCCAGTGGCTGAGCGCCGTCTTCGATTGTGAGAAGGAAGCTAAAATTTAATACATTAGTTGAGTGTAAAGATTAAGGAGTCCCTTAATACTTTAATCAAAATTTTTATTTTACACCTCCATAAATATTTTTCTTTTTGTTCTTTCAATGGTGTTTCTATCTTACTCTGTCATTTGATATATTAAAACTTTTTCACGCTAAACATATGAAAATGAATTCATACTAATGTATACAAGCAAATTTTTTTTATTCGAAATGCAATCTTTTAAAATAAAATAAAAATACAGGAAACAGAGTGTAATGGTATCTATTCGTGTACCGCAGCACATCCCGCAAGAAAACCCCGTCATCTGATCCCTACAAATTAGGGCAATTTAGGTAAGCACCTGACCCGGCATCTGCATATAACTTTTTCCACGGGCCCGGCCCTTTCGACGTCCTCATCCCGGTGATGGAGCGCGGGGTATCAGGTGGTGGTTCGCCTGGGATTAAGGGCAAAAAGACGTCATGCAAATGAAAAAGGAGCATCCGATGGAAAATCCCGTGGAATCTGTCCGTCAAAGCAAGTGGATCATTGGAGGGACTGTCACCGGGAACGAGATTTTACACGAAAAGAAATTCATTTTACGCCTGTAATAATGTTGAAGATTGATTCTTTTTAACTTGAAATTATATACCCAGGAATCAAGCTCCCACTGCAGCAACTAGCATCGCTGAATTAGTTTCGCTCTTCTTAAACTGAAGTATATGGAATTCTTTCATACACTAATGTTCAAGCTTAGTCGTGAAAAGCTACCTTTCTTTCTTTCAACCCAAACTATCCGACCTACTCGAAGGTGTAAGGTACCTCTTTGGACGGCCGGGACAATGCCACCCAATTTAGACCGAAATCCAATGGGGGCAGCATCCACAGGGACCGTACCTTCCTTGCCGTACCACCAACCTCTCGGAAGGACTTTCGAACCCACAGATTTAATGTGCCAGTTCTCCACGTAAACAAGTGGACAGTTTGTGCAGAGTCGGGAATCGAACTCGGGTCCTCCGAGTGCAGTCCCCATTCCTTAAATTCTAGTCGATACCATCACAGTGAAAAACTATCAATCATATTTTCAATATAGCAGACAGCATCGGCGGACCTGTTTTGCTTTTATTACAGCTCATCATCATCGAATAGCAGTTACAGCAATAGCAACAACAACACTTATTATGTACAGTGTTTTGTGATTTAATACCAGAGACGGCTTAAAGCTGAATTTCAGCTAGTGATCATTGAAGTTTGCAAAAAGTTGTAGTCCATAACAAATGTTCTTATTGTCATTGTTGTCACGATCCGTCGGTACTAATAAACGGTAAGAAGTGCAAAGCCGGTACATCGATTTAGTTCGAATATGATTCAAAGTTATTGAAAATCCCTCCCATCAGTGAGTTTTGTAACTATGAATCTAGTCCTGCGGTCTTGTTGCATTCCGAGCTCAATGTTTAGTGATTTGTTGCCAGCTGTGTGGTAAAAGTATAAAAAATATATGTAAATTAAATGAACAATTTTCGGTTTACGTGACAGATAGACAGAAAATGTTTTTTTAATTCTTGTCCTGTGTGTTACTGCAGGGGAATAAAACTTATAGTAGACTTTATTTTAATAATAAAAAAAACAATCAGCCAGTGCCATAAGCGCAGACCAGGATCTCGGAAAGGCGATAATGTGACCGAATGGGGCACTTGCGGTGCTCGATTTCGTTTCCCAATGTAGACACAATAAAGAACTATTGTAATTCTTCAACAAACAAGGAGACGGGATCCCTGCCTACACCATTGACCAGTGCATGGAGTTGAATCCGGACCTTCTGGATTGTGCTCAGTTGTTGCACCAGTTGTAACATTTTGGCTGGGGCAAAATTTTTGCCACGGGGTGGTCGTTTGAAATATTCTAAAATCAAATGTAGTAATACATTACATATAATGAACATATTTTAAATTTCTGAAACATCCTTTATAATTATGTATACGTAAAAATTTCAGGATATTGTGTTTGAACACGCATCCTGAACGACACCAGTTCAATTTGTATCCCTTTCCCCTTGTAATGTTTTGCATTTGCTCCCGTCCACACGCCAGAAACTATCTGCCAAAATCGAAACGTCTCGGAATCGAGAGGCACTTCATCACGGAGAAACTCAACAGTCTGCGGATCAGTTGAGACATCAGTCAGGCCGCAACAAATCTCTGAAAGCTTTGTCTCTCTCCTCCCATACGAATAGAGGCATTTTCTTTGGCTCCGCTTTCAACTGTGGGACGAGTAGCGATCTTAGTTCTGTCACTCCGAACTTTCTCCAGTTTTAGAGAGGATATCGCAGATTTGGAAAATTCGAATTTTGATTAAAATAGGGGGGATGTCAAAGTAGAATTGTTATGAGTACATTCGTTCAGCAAAATGTGGAGACAATTTATTAGTCAGAAAGCAAAACTTCGAGTGCGAGAAAATGTATATTGAAAACATCACATAATGCATGGATATAGAGGGATGTCTGGTGACACTAGATGTTTAAATGAAGAAAGGTAAAATTCTCCTATGAACTTTACTATTATTTATTATACTCAAAGTTGTCGAAACTTGTTCAGGATGTCTAAAGAATTTGGATGCTTAACATTTGTTTAAGATGTCTAAAGAACTAGGAAGCTTGAAAAATTTGTTCAGAACGTTTAAGCTATCCAAACGACGTAAGAGGCAGCAGTTATGGATAGAGAGTTTAAAACGCTAAACCTTTAAACCTTTTATATAGAACACCCTATGACATTGGTGTTTTTTTATGAAGTCATAATGTGCAGGGAAAATATTGAGGTCGAAAATTCTAATGCAAGTTTTCGACGAAAGAGGAAGTTTTAATCACCTCTCAATTCAAATCGAACATTTTTGAGGTGATATGTGTGTCCGCAAGTCTGTGAATGCGATATTTTACTAACAAATGAAGCGTTTCGAAATTAATTTGGCATGATTATTAAATACTGGAACCTAATTGATTTTAAACGTAATCGAATGTTCGGAAGATACCCCAATTTTCAAATGAATTTTTGAAAAAAAGAAAATTATATCATGTCGCTTAGTAACGGATTTAAATCCAATGTGTTTATGCGGAAGATCATTTTTAACACTTTACAACATAGTTGAAAAGTGTTTATGATTTTGTTCATTCTGTCTGTCCGTTCGTATGATAACTGCCGTAAAAATGACTTTATCAAAATTAAATTTTAGTATGTTGTTGAGACGGTCTGTGGGGCATATTGGAATGTAAATGAATAATATCACCCAGTCAGTTTTGGGTTGAACCCTGGTTGAAAAACTGAAATACATTTGTCATGTGAATATGACATATTACTTAACTTTAATTAATGCACGTATTTTAAAAACATTTAATACATTTTTTATTAAATTTTAATTGTGATTTGATCTTTTTCTCAGAATTGTATATTCCCATTTTCCTTTATTAAATACATCTGAAGGCAGTTCCCGTGGTCAACTAGTTGTTTTTTCAAATCCTTTTCTCACGTTATGGAACATCTGCAGTATAAGTATCCACAGCTGCAAGTTCACGAGGGTGGTCACAAGTTACTTCGCCTCCCCCCCCCCCCCCTCTAAAAAACAAGTGCAAGGATTTTACATGCTTTTACCCATAACAGTCAAAATTCCTTCGCAGGCAAGAACATTTCCCACAGAAACGTAAAGCCTCGAATTCTACACCTAGCACGATAACTTGACCAGTTCTATTAAGAAGCCAATTATTGCTATAAACTTACGAAAAATAATGTGAAAAGATTACTCCTACTATAATAAATCTGGGACAGAATTTGCAGCTAGGCCCACGTTGCTCTGAGGGGGTGAACAATATTTCATTTTAGCATTACCAAGGCTATGACCTATGAGATCAACTTTAATTCCACGCGTAGTCAATTACGTTGTTCCTCAGCACAGCGCCATCCCTGCATAGACTGCGTAGAATAAGATAAAAAAAAAATTAAGAGCGTTATTACGAGCGTGGCCCGGTCTTGTGTCGGCCACTATGATCTTTTTCATCATGCTGTAAGGTTTGAAAATTTGGTCTGGTAGAGACCTCAGAATGCTGTCTCCAAGCTTGAGCTAATTTTATTTAGGACATGGGTCCTAGTTGATTATTGAGCCTCTGTATAGGCACCTGAAAATCACTATGGGCTTGTTTCATTTTAATCCTTGATGGCTGCTCTTTTTTGGTCTGCTGCAGACTTTGAATGCTAGATATACGAATTGAGTGAATGATACTCAGGACATGGGTCCTCGTTTACATAAATATATATATATATTTATGTAAACGAGTTACATATACATAAATATATATATATATATATATATATATATATGTAAATAAACAATAAATATTAAAATATGAAACTTACATGATAGAAGTGCAAAAACATTTGTACTGTATTTGAATAATAGAAAATTGATTATACGTTAAATATTGGTAAAACTATGTTAAAGATTAATGATTACTATAATTACTTCTTCTGTATATACATAAATATATATATATATATATATATATATATATATATATATATATATATATATATATATATATATATATATATATATATATATATATATATATATATATATATATATATATATATACATGCTGCAACTGCACATGATTACAATGGCAGGATTGTGACACCATGCTACGTGATTGAGCGACTGCTAGTAGGACATGGGTCCCTCTTTGACTCGAGCTATGCAAGACCAGCACCTGAACACAGTCCGTGTAATAAAGAAGGCTGCCAAATATGTCATAGCCTACAGCATTAGGCTCATCAACATGCACTCCTCTTTAGTTCAACAATGCAAATCACCTTCCCTTTCGTATTACAATTTAGCAAATACAATCTATGACTTTGATATATAATTTTTAAAAATCTAAATACTGAAATTAAGGGTGTTTTACTCATTTAGCCAAAAGATGAATTTTATTAAATCAGTTTCAGCAATTTTACGTTGATTATAATATAGCATTTGTCACAATGTTTCAATCTATTATTTATTTATTTATTTTAAATGATCTCCCCACCTAGATCTTAGGGGAAAAATACCACTAATTTTACAATTGCTACTAAATGTAAATATTAAAATATGAAACTTACATGATAGAAGTGCAAAAACATTTGTACTGTATTTGAATAATAGAAAATTGATTATACGCTAAATGTTGGTAAAACTATGTTAAAGATTAATGATTACTATAATTACTTCTTCTGCATATACACACACACACATACATATATATATATATATATATATATATGTAAGTAAAGTTTAATTTGGATACACACCTGCCTTTTGATTGCCTCTAATCTTTTGGAATTATTTAATTATAATTATGCTTTATTTCAGCTAATTTGGCGTATAAGCCTCCCTTTTCAAAATCTAGCCATTAGTTCACCTATTTAGAGTATTAGACCAAGGAGATAATTATTCTTTGATGAAGGTATATACAGGGTGAGTCAGAACTCTTGGGCCAAACTTTAAAGGTGATAAATCACATCTAAACAAGCAATTTTTGTCATACAAAGCAGAGTCGTAACACAAGAGGTGAACCGCTAGGTGGTAGCTCATAAAATGAGGAAATGATGACTCTCTCGTGAAAAGGAGAAACACAAAAATGACAGAGTGGGCACGAAGTACGTTTTACTGACAGAAATTTCAGAATACATAGACAAAGTTACAGAAACTGATCAAAAGTGCGACCACCAGCAGTAATGCAGGCTTCACACCTGCGACGTAGCGAGCGGCGCACGTTAGCAGAAACATCCGGCATATCTTGGATAACGCCGGCAGCAACAGCAATCCTAGCAGCAAGGTCCTCGCCGGAATCGATGAGGCTATCGTAGAAGAGACAAGATGTTTTAGCCTTTTTCCTAAAGAAATTTTAAACTCAGCTTAAACCCCGGCTACTTCTGAAGCAGTCGTCACTGCGTTCAATGTCAGCGATGTCTAGCGGTTCACCTCTTGCGTTACGGCCCTGCTTTGTGTGACAAAAATTGCTTGTTTAGATGTGATTTATCACCCTTTAAAGTTTGACCTAAGAGTTCTGACTCACCCTGCATATATTAATTAATGATGAGCAGTGTCCCTTGGTATATATACTTCTTTTTCATGTATTAGGAGTATAATGGCCAATACCATCCTGATGAAATTGAACCCTATGGAATATAATTTTTCAAACATTTTTTAAGGAAATTTAAAATTCACAAATTGCTTCGAAAATTTTAGAAAATATTCAAATTATCCCATAAAATATATAAAAAAAATTCAACAAAATATATTCGGTAGTTTTTAAATAAAATTTAAAATAATAATTACACCCATATAATATGAAGAGATCTCGTGACCCACTTCAAAATAAAATATGGTATCTATCTATTTTCCCAGAGTAAAAATCGTGATTTTTAAACTTCTTTTAAATTTATATTTTGTGTCGCATCCGTCCTAAAACCGCTTTATTTTTGCATAATTTTTGTGCATCTGTATTCTGCGCCAACGCAATAAAATAGTTTTGAGTTTAAATGATCATCAAACTTTGATTATTTCTACAACGAAGCCTAATTTTAATGGATGCAAAATGTAAACAAATAATAGTAAAGGTGAGTTGTATAAGAATTGCTGAATTTGTTTCACGAAAAATTATTTCAGTCTGGAGTCTGGAAAAAAAGTGTATGAATGAAATATTCACTGCTTTTACATAGAGAACCAGACGATTTATATTTCGATGATGTCCTTTGAATAAAGGTCATTTTTTTCGATGAAGTTTTAAGTTTTCAAGTAAAATAAATTATCGTAGTTCTGTGATAATTAAATAAATATCACCGTTGAATGTATCGGGTTTTGCAGTTCAGTTAGAAAGTGTTTCATAATCAATGCTTTATGTATGATTGATCTTTCTTGTTATTAAATCTTTTCCGATTTAAATAGTAACAAAAGAGATCAATAATGCATACAGCATTGATTATGAAACACTTTCCAATTACAATGAAATTTTATTTAAACATCTCTAAAATGCAATATATTCAGCGGTAATATTTTTAAAATTATCACAATACTACAATAAATTATTATATTTGAAATCGAAAAAACTTAACTTTATTCAAATGACGTCATTGAAATATAAATTACCTGGCTCTCTATGAAAAAGCAGTAAAAATTTCATTCATAAACATTTATTCTATTCCTTTCATTCACCACAATACTACAATAATTTATTTTACTTACAAACTTAAAACCATGTCGGTAAATTTAACTCTGTGCTTAAAACTTCATCGGAAAAGTTTGCTACAAAATTGTCTGTCCTCTATGTAAAACCAATGACTGTTTCATTCATATCAACTATATTACAGACTCCAGCGCTAAATAATTTTGTCTTAAAGAAATTCAGGAATTCTTCTACAACTCATTTTACAGCTTGATGTGTTTACAATCTCCGTAAGTGAAAATTAGGCATCGTTGTAGAAATAATCAAAGTTGGATGAACATTTAAACGCAAATATATTGTAATTGCGTTGTTTCAGACTACTGATGCACAGAAATTAAGCAAAAATAAAGCGGTTTTAGGACGGATGCAACACCAAATATAAATTAAAAGGAACTTTAAAAATCCCGATTTTGACACAAGATGGATGCCATATTTTATTTTGAAGTGGGTCACGTGATTTCTTCATATAATGGTCACGTAATCTCTTCATATAATGGGTGTAATTATTATTTTAATTCTTATTTTAAAAAATCTACTGAATATATTTCGCTAAAATTTATGTGATAATTTGAATATTCCTCAAAACTTTCGAAACAATTTGTGAATTTTAAATTCGATTAAAACATGTTTGAAAAATTAGGTCCCATAGGGTTCATCAATGTACTTCATTTTTTCAACCCGGGGTCAATCCAAAATTAATTGGGCGATATTATTCATTTATATTTCCATAGGTCCCACAGACCGTCTGAAAAACATACTAAAATTTCATTTTGATAAAGACATTTTTACGGCAGTTATCGTGCTGACAGACAGAATGAATAAAGTCATAAACACTTTTCATTTTCAACTATGTTGTAAAGTGTTAAAAAAGTGTATATAAAGTAAATTTTATTGAAATGGCATTTTTGACTGGATTATATCAATTACGGTCTTTAGGTTTAAAGATCACGGGGATTATCGATATTTTCAGTTTATTACGTCATTTTTTTATTTAGGCAAAAAATTTTGAAACTCATGTATTGTAGTATGGGTAATCATCTAATATACGAGTATATCTTCCAATCTACGAGAATATAAATATTACGGGTATATTTTCTCATACAATAAACTTGCACTTTCATTTTAGCATATACTGATTAAATTTCATATTTTTTGTAAATTTGTTTATAACCGGGACCAGAATGTTTTATTCTTTAGATATGCCTATGAAGATAATTTTATAGCGGGAACAGAGATTCTTAAACTTTTTTTAGAAGCATTAATTTAAATATTTTAATAGAATGTTTTGAATAGGAATTTGCACATAATTGTGAATTTTAAGTTTCTTTATAATGTATATTCCGTACGAAGAACATCAATAGTCTTCAATAACGATAAATTAATAATCATTTCATGCTTAAATTTTTATTAGAAAACGTGTGATAAGAATTTTAGAACGTTAGCATAAACCGCTCTCGAGATATTGTACGTTTTTTAAAGGAATTTTTGAAAAATAAAACGCAAAAAAATTAGGACTTTTATTATTTTTAAATATATGATATTTTATACGTAATTTTTTATTAGAAAATGAATGACAAAAACTCCAGAACGCTGGCATAAAACTATTTTTGGATATTGCCCATTTCGCAAAGAAATTAATAAGAAAAGTTACATAAAATTAAAACAGTATTAGGCATTGTCGGATATGTTCACTTTTCATATATAATATTATGCAAAAAATCTGTTGACATCATTCTCGTGAATTTAGTTCATTACAGTCACCACAGAAGATACTTTTTGAAATAATTTTGTATTTTGGCGCCAAAGAATATGCAAATAGTCATTTATTCACGGACTATCATGGACTTCGCTTCGCTCGTCTGTTCTCCATTCTTAACGAAGCAAAACCCACATGTGTCTGAATTTTATGATCCTTTTTATTTGAAAGCTACAATAGATAGGAAGATCAAAATTTGCACACATACGTAAAATTGCACACATATGTATACAGAATCACAATTTCAATTGCATACAACGAACTGTAACAGGACGAAATGCCTATTTTTACACCGCATGTTAACTGCGTTTTGTACAAATAAGAAGTAAAGAGCAAGTTTCAAACAGCCAATTGAAGTGAATGCAGTTACATGCATTGTAATTTAAACGTATTTTTGTATACATAATACGTTTTAGCGATTTACACGTGTAACTTTAATTTCATGGTTTTACTGCATTCTAACTTATTTACATTTAATATTCAAATTCTAAAAACGTATATGTTCTTTTATATTAAAATTCTCAAATATTGAAATTAATTTTTTATACTTTTAATTTAATAATTATTTGCTATATTAAGTTTTAATTTGAAATATTTCACAGCTCGCATACTTCATATGCGTCCATTCAAAGCTCGGATTTTTGCTAGTTAATTAAAATACATGGGATATTCAATTGCATTTTAATGAGAATTTTACAGGTAAGTATAAGTTATTTTGTTTGGACTAATAAGCTGCCTAATAAGTTGCCAATTTCAACCTATGTGTTGTTGATATGTTGTCAAAACCATTGTGATATGGATCCTGTTCACCATTATTTTGCTGTGAAAGAAGTAAATTCATTGCAATATGTAGAGAAAGTCATGTGCAGTCCACATCAATTTTTTAAACCATAATCTCAGCAGTTAAAGGTGAAAATTATAGTTCTTCAATATATGTAGTTCAATATATGCAAATGTTCTGAGCTTTGCCGCTACTTTGCATGTAACTCGCTACTTTACCTGTAAAACTACTTATGTGGCAACATGAGTTACCGTCGGAAAAAAGCAACGCATAGGTTCAATAAAATTTTTGCACTCCCTCGATTTGCGAGTTTAATCTTCCTGCATGAGTTGACTCTATTATCACTTCTATTATCTCCAGTATCACTTTTGTTTCTTAAAATTCTGTTAATATCCAAATACGATTATTTTATGGGCGACCCACGGTTTTAATTTTAGTCGCATATTTAGTCGCAATTTTATATTGTCATCGCAAATACGTGTGTGTGTAAAATTTAAAAAAAAAATCGGCTCGGTAGAAGTGCGTCAAAAACTGATTTCAAGATTTGACCCAGACACAGAAACAAACCTAAATAAAACAGTAATAAATTTTAACTCGTATTGGTATTATGTACTTTAATTTTATATTACATTATAATTATACTTTTACATTTTAAAATGGTAATACGTTTTTAGTGGTAAGACAAAACTGTTTGTGACATATTAAATATAGAGAAAAGTTTTCTCACATTTAATGCTACATATTTATCATAATGCAGGAAAATCAATGATTTTTATAATTATTTCTTAATACGTCTGAGTTTTTAATTAATTCATTCTTCTTTTTTTTAACCTAATATCTCACAAAAATAGTTTTCATGTTTCTCAATTAAAATATACTGCTATGATAAATCAAAGAATTTCAATAGTGGACAAGCATGGGAGTTTTAACTTTAAAAACCAGACCTGTGCTACTTAGTTTTTCTTTTAGGGATGTGCCAGGGCAACAAAGTTGTTTGATTGAGTGGAAAACTTGAATTAATTTCTAATTTTTCTACTGAAAAATAAAGCGTTAGTGCTATTTATGCTTATTGTAGAATTCACTAATTTTCTTGTTGTAACCCCCCACCCCCCACCCACCCACACACACACACAAACAAACATAAAACAGAACAAATTCGAAATTACATCAAATTCGTATGTTTTTATTGGTGCTACTTTGACAGACTTGCGCACCCAAGCATTTAAAAAGTGCAATTTCATGAGACTTAATTATATCATCCTTGCACGTAAACTATTGTAAAGATTATATTGAATTTTAAACACCTGGTTAGAATCTATGGCCCCCTGTATTGTTCTCAGACGTGCTATTCGCTGCCCCACGCCAGCCATGTAAGGACTTTCTTTAAATTACCTTACATTCATTATCTTACACCATTTTAGAATTAAATAGTTTATATTATTTGATAGCTGTACTTGGAAGTTTAACATATTTATATAAGAAAATATTTTCTATTGCCATGTTACTTTCTATAATGTAGGCAATTATTATATTTTACATACATTTAAGTGAATAAATAGGAGTTAATGAAATTTTTCTGGATAAAGCTTTTATTGTTACATTGTAATATTAGTTTAGATCATTTGTAATAAAAGTCCAGAACTTGAAAATTAAATATATTTCTTTTAGGCAATTTTATAAATCCAGATATATTTATAAATATATTACTTATCCATTTTCTCACTTCAGGTAAAAAATACAAATAATACTTTTCATATATCAAAAATACTCTATACTCTATCAATTAATGTTACCCTACCACTTTAACATTACATAACTTTTAGCATTTCAATTTTTCAAACTACATAATGTTAGAAAAACATAGAAAAACAACATACTTGTTAAAATATGTTTTGTAGTGCGAAACTTTCAAGAAACGCCCCCGAACAGTATCAAGTATTTTGATCCCGTGGTATCCGGCTAGCCAATAAAAATTCAGATCTTTATAACTGACAGCTCGGAAATCCTATCAAACGTGAAATATCAGGAAGAGGGGCGGAAGATCCAACGTGACGTAATGTTCAAATGGAGCGAAATTCGGACCGTGTTTTTGACGATCTTGAAAAGGAATTGAGAATTTTTTTGTGCAACTGAGAAGCGATGGATGAGGGACATGGGAAAATCCCGGATGAAACAGGTTTCTAAATTTTATTTAAATTAAAATGTTAACTCTTTTGAAAATTTACTTGTTTAATTATGTATTTATGCTTTTTTTGCATTGACACATGTCTATATTAATTTTAGTGGAAATTTCTTAAACACATTGAGTTGTTTTATGGCATATGAATACGGAAAGAAATAGAATATCTCACAGAATTTATTTCGGTGCGAATATTCGGCGCAAAATTTCATAATAGAAAAAAGTTCTATTACTTTATATTTTGTACTAATTTAATAATTAGTTTAAAAGGGTCCCAGAGTCTTAAAAGTGCCATAAACATAGTGGATTTCCATATTTCTCATTTTATTTTGTACCTCTTCTCTTATTGATAATACCTAAAAATTGTATGACTAATAAGTGAATGGAATACCTATAGTCTATATGATAATTTTTTGCGATAGTTTTGTGGCAATCATGCGCGCAAGCCAACTCATACCAAAATAAAATTTTAATAAATAAATGAACGTTACACAATTTTCAAAAATATTATTATCAGATTGACTTTGTTGAAAAAAATTATAATATATGCTACAGGTATTAGCTATAAAATTTTTAAGTATTATCGATGTGAGAGAAAAGGTACAAAGTAAAATGTAAAGCATAGGACTTCACTCTGTTTATGGCACTTTTAAGACTCCTGAGACCCCTTTTAAATGATAAATAGCTATTGAGTTAAATTATCTATAGAAAATGCCTGTTCAGACCTGTTTTAGCATGTTCCAGTATTTTCAATGCACAAACATACATATAAAAATGTTTTAATACTATCTTTTGTATACTATCTTTCGTATGTATTTAATCACTAAATTATCAAGTTTCCTTTATATTCTAGTAAAAGTGAACTTAGTTTATAATTTACTAAAGTTACCGTTGTAGACCCATATATATTAAGAAAAGCTAAAAATCAAATCATTAAGACTATTCAAGCCTAAAATATTTGAAGTAATTCATCTGAACAGAACTAAAACGAGATATGAAAATACTCAATTATAAATTTATGTAATTATCTTTTTAACAAAAATATGGTACTAAAAATAAATATTTCTTATTTTTTAATTACAGTATGTAAATATTTTGAAGTAAGGAATTTTAATTACACATAATGTTATTTGTTTTTAATATTAATTTTGAGATCAGCTATAAAATTAAATATCTGTGGGCCAGCCGCCACTGAGTACAGTAAACTCACTTTTATCCGGTTCAACTCCTGGTCGTTCAATGAAAGGCTGATTAAACAGGAAAACTGCACTAGAATATATTTATATTGCTGTGATAACATAATAGTTATCATTTATTCAAGTGACCTGTAACGCATTGTCCATATGAAATCCTCAAAATGAATTTGGAATAATTTTTCAAGTGAGTTAATCACTTGAATAATCCTTAATTTCCTTTTGTTTGTTTTACAATTTGCATTCTTTTTATATTTTCAAACTCATATTGTTTGAAAAAGGCGCAATTATATAACGATAGCGGAATGTAGATCTAGATAATATGCAAATTCAAGATACATGCACTTTTTTTTTTTTTTTTTGAAATATTTTGTATAACTGCAACATACAGTAAAAAATCTAATATGAGCTAGACCTTCCCTGCATAATGCAATGACTTTATTTTTTTTTACAGCGGAAATATGCGTACAAGATTCTCAGCACAACAATGAATGATTAAGGCATTGAATAAACATCACATAAATTGAAATTGTGCACTTTTGTCAACTTACTAGTCCAAACGAGTAACTTAATCAAACTCACGTGCAAAATCCTTATCAAAATACAGTAATATTTAATTAATATCAATTCCATGAAATTAATGAATATTGCAGAATTCGTGCGCATAAAAATATATCGTGCGCATAAAAATATACTATTACAAAAAGTATCTTCTCTCATGAATGGAGCGATCTATAATCACGAGACTGTTGTTGAATAATATTACATATGAAAAGTGAACATATTTAATGAAACTTATTACTATTTTTTTGATAAATTTATTTGAAAACTTGCAATGTCTTGAGAGCTGTTCATATACAAGCGTTTCAAAGTTTATGTCAATCGCTTCTCAGTTAAAAATTACATAGAAAATGATTGTTCATTCAACAAGCATATTTATTTAATATTTAAAATTCGGATATTTTAAAGATTTTTCAAAAAAATTATTTATTATTTATTTATTTCTGTTAGTGATACATAACGGAACAAGTCCAATTACAATGATCAAAGTACAGGAAATCATATACATCAAAGTAAAATCCTTAAAGTATAAACCATTGACTTTGAAATAAAGGAACCTTACAAACTCATTCTGAACCTTTTCAATTACATGAACTGAATCACTATAATAAGGATCCCAAATATAATAATAATTAAAACCGTATTCCAATAATGGTCGATCATTAGAATCAAATAAGCGAATTAAAACATTATTAGTAAAATCCTTAGTCTTCCTAAAAACAAAACCACGTAGCTTATAAGCTCTAGAAATAATATTTTGAATATGTAAATTGAATTTGAACTCAAAATCGAAAAACAGGAATTCAGAGTTTATTGCATTTTGAAATATTTAACTTATGCTTATTATTTACTGACCACAGATATAGTTGATCAAGATCAAATTGAAATTTGTAGCAATCATCGATAGTTTCAATACACCTATAGAGTTTCAGATTATGAGCAAACAGAAGACAACTTGAAAATTGAAGCACCGTGGGAAATACCATTTACAAAAGTAGGAGTAACAAAGGTCCCAGGTTAGAACCCTGAGGAACGACAGATTTATTCGAAAAAAAAATGACACAGTAGAATAGTAGGTGACAGTAAAAGATCTCATCGTTAAAAAGTGAATAAAAACAATCTAAAATGTCCAAACTGAACCCCATTTTATGCAATTTTAATATTAAAAGACCAAAATCAATTCTGTCAAAAGCTTTTTCAAAGTCAGTATAAAGAACATCCAGCTGGCTATTATTCTTAAGGGAACAGACAATTCGAAAGGAAGGGCACAGATTATTCGAAAATCATGTAATATCTTGAGAATGGTTCGTGTTAGTGTTCTAAAGTACGCATCATTCGTTTTCTAATAAAAAATTATATCTGAAATGATTATTTTTTATCAATATTGAAAGTGCCGATTTTTTAATGATTTCATCAAAAATTCATTCAGAAATTGGTTTTTTTCCGGACATTCAATTGCGTTTAAAATCAATAGGGTATGATTGTAATAATTGTATCAAATTATATTCAAAACTATTTATTCGTTTGCTATATACCGATTTCACAGACTCAGAACAGACTCAGACACACCCACACTCACATGGTCCGGCCGCTCACTTCGCTGCTCATACCCTCGGGTGAGTCGGGCGATCTGGGCCTTCTACACACTCACATGGACACACGCGCACACACACACACAAATATATATATATATATATATATATATATCATATAAAAGCCAGTAAACTAATTCAAATAGAATTCCTATGCATATCCACAAAAATCAAAGGCACTACTCAGGAAAAGGCGCCAAGCCGCTCTATACTCCGAAGCAGAATGTAATCCAAGAAAAAGAAGAATTAAAGGAACTTGGGATAACCAAATGCTTTGCATTTAATGGTTGGGGAGGATTGCGACTCCCCCTCCCGTTTAAAGCTGCTTTTCCAGCCTAGGCAAACGCTCACGGTACCAATACAAAGCAAAGGTTGGTCCCCATTGCGTGCTAATACGAAGGCACCCGAATACGGAAGAACAAGACCAACCAAACAGAAGGAAACTGGACCAAAAGTGAATCCTGCCCAACTCGCTATCTTATATATGTTCATCTTACGCATGCGTGCAATCTTAGCAGGTACGCATAAACTTTATTTACTTGCAGATTGAAGAAGTAAACTGTCAAAATCTACCTGATCCTTGAAAATCGATCTATAACAATCCTTTATGAAATATAAAGGATAATGTTTATATAAAGCCTCTTTTATGATTTTTATATTGCTATTATTGCAATCTTTTCTCAATAAAAAAACATGGATTATATGGTCATTATACAACGTTATATGACAAAAGAGAATTATATAAAATTAAGATCAATCATCTCATCGATTGGAAAACAAATCTTACCAAAAATATTTTCAGAAATATCATACTCGGACACTTCAAGAGAAATCAAATTTACAACACGTTTAAAAAAGATTGCAATAATAGCAATATAAAAATCATAAAAGAGGCTTTATATAAACATTATCCTTTATATTTCATAAAGGATTGTTATAGATCGATTTTCAAGGATCAGGCAGATTTTGACAGTTTACTTCTTCAATCTGCAAGTAAATAAAGTTTATGCGTACCTGCTAAGATTGCACGCATGCGTAAGATGAACATATATAAGATAGCGAGTTGGGCAGGATTCACTTTTGGTCCAGTTTCCTTCTGTTTGGTTGGTCTTGTTCTTCCGTATTCGGGTGCCTTCGTATTAGCACGCAATGGGGACCAACCTTTGCTTTGTATTGGTACCGTGAGCGTTTGCCTAGGCTGGAAAAGCAGCTTTAAACGGGAGGGGGAGTCGCAATCCTCCCCAACCATTAAATGCAAAGCATTTGGTTATCCCAAGTTCCTTTAATTCTTCTTTTTCTTGGATTATATATATATATATATACACTAGCATACACAGATGATATCACTTCAAAAACGTTCGATTCAAGTTCAGGATCATTTGAAACGTGCTCTTCCATCGAAAATTCGTTTTCGACCCCGTCACAATGCTTTCCCTATATATTCAGGAAAGAGATGTCAGCTGGTTTCGAAGGCAAAAAATCTTATGTGAGCAGCACATGACTTTTCTTATATAATGCAATGAATTTACTACTGTTACAGTAAAAAACAAGAAATATCAATCATGCTTAAAGCATTGATTATGAAACACTTTCCAACTTCAATGCAATTTTATTTAAAAAAAGTCGAAAATGCAATACATTCCTCGGTAATATTTTAAAACTTATCCCAATACTACATTGATTTATTATATTTGAAAACTGGAAATCCCTTCATTGAAAAAAATGAACTTCATACAAATGATGGCATTGAAATATAAATTGCCTGGTTTAAATATCTCTAAAATGCAATACATTCCACGGTAATATTTTAAAAACTATCATAATACTACGATAATTTATTATATTTGAAAACTTCATCGAAAACAACTGAAATTAATTCAAATGACGTCATAGAAAAAATAACACGCCAGGATCTCTCTATAAAAACAGGATTTCATTCATAACTTTCTCCCATTCATTTCATTCATCACAATATTATAATGATTTATTTTATTTAAACATTTTATTTAAGACCATGGAGCTACAAATAATTAAACTCTATGCTTAAAACTTCATCGAAAAAAATCGTCCTTCTCTTTATAAAATCAATTAATATTTCATTCATATCAGCCATGCAGACTCCATGGACTAAATTATTTTGTGTTAAAATAATACAGGAATTCTAATACAACTCATTCTACATATTTTGCTGTTTACATTTTACATAGGTGAAAAATAGGCTTAGTTGTAGAAATAATCAAATTTAGATGAGCATTTAAACTCAAATATATTGTCATTGCGTTGTTTCAGTATGTAGATACACAGAATTTAAGCAAAAATAAAGTAGTTTTAGGACGGATACAACACTCAATATGAATTAAAAAGAACTTTTAAAAATAACGATTTTGAAACCAGATGGATGCCATATATCATTTTGAAGTGGGTCATGTGATCGTTTCATATCATGGTCACGTGATCGTTTCATATAAGAGGTGTAATTATTATTTTAATTTTTATTTAAAAAACTACTGAATATATTTCACTGAATTTTTTTTATATATATTATGGAACAATTTGAATACTATCTAAAATTTTCGAAGCTATTTGTGAATTTTAAATCCGCTTAAAAAATGTTTGAAAAATTAGGTCCCATAGGGCTCAATGTATTTCATTTTTTCAACCCGGGTTCAATTCAAAACTAATTGGGTGATATTATTCATTTATATTCCCATAGGTCCTAATGACCGTCTGAACAACATACTAAAATTTCATTTTGATTAAGTCATTTTTACGGCAGTTATCGTGCTAACGGACAGACAGACAGACAGACAGACAGAATGAACAAAGTCATAAACACTTTTCAACTTTGTTGTAAAGTGTTAAAAATAGATTATTCTTATAGTAGAAAAATGAGTATTGGCGTTCAACTACAAAAGTATTACTCAACGTACTTTTATTCATGAATGGAACGAGCTAGATCCACGAGAGTGGTGTCACCAAATTTATCGCATGATGTTACATATCAAAAGTGAACATGTTTCTCAACAGTTAACATTTTTTTTTTAATTTATGGGATTTTTTGATATATTTATTTGAAAAATTTGAAATATCTCGAGAACGGTTCATACTAGCGTTCTAAAATTTATGTCAATCATTTTCTAATAAAAAATTACATAAGAAATGTCTATTTACGTAACTTTATTAAATGTATTAATTTTTTTATGATTTTTTCAAAATGTCACTGGAAAATTTAGTGGGGTTTTGAACATCCGATTGCGTATAAAAACAACAGGCTTGCAGTATTTTTAGACTGTAATTTTTGTACCAAATTTTGTTCAAATCTCTCCGTCAGTTATCATCTCCACAGACTCACTGACACACACACACAAACACACATACTTTCACACACACAAACGCACACATACTGTCACACACACACACACACACACACACACACAGACAGACATCATCTCAAAAACGCCTGATTCGTGTTCAGGGATACTTGAAACGTGCTCTCCCGTCGAAAACTCGAATTCGAATTTTCGACCCCGTCACAATACTTTCCTTATACATTATATGTATATAAACAAGAAAGATCAATCATGCATAAGCATTGATTATGAAACACTTTCCAACTGAAATGCAATTTCATTTAAAAATTTCTGAAATGTGATACATTTAGTGGTGATATCTTTTACATTATCGCAGTGCTACAGTAATTTATTATACTTAAATATTTAAAACTGTATCGAAATATAAATCATCTGATTCTCTATGCAAAACCAATGACTATTTCATTCATATAACTTTTATTCCAGACTCCAGAGCTAAATAATTTTGTGTGAAAAAAATTCAGCATTTCTTATGTAACTCACCTTGTAATCGCTTGAGATATTTGCATTCTGCATAAGGTAAAATTAGGCTTCGTTGAAGAAATAATAAAAGTTTAGGGATCATTTAAAATCACAACTATTGTAATTGCATAGGCACAGAATTTAGATACACAGATAATACACAGATACACAGAAAATATATGTGTGTGTGTGTGTGTATTCAAAATATTGGAATCGTGCCGAACATCGGAACTCGAATTTTCGAAGGATCTATACGTTTTGGGACTTCTAGAACACGAAAAAACTATTTTCAGGAAGACGCCTGTGTGTGTAAGGGTGTATCTGTGTATGTTTCTGTGCGTATGTGAGGATATTACATCCACTCTATTGAAAAACTAATAGACCGAATTTCATAAAATTTGGTATGTATGTTTTTTGTGAGAAATCCTGATGTTCATTAGATTATAGTACGATTCGTAATAAAAGAATCGGCCTTCTTTGCGAAATGACCGGCAGAAATTGCCTTTATCCACTCTAGCTAAAAACTAATGGAACAAATTTAACAAAATTTGGTGTATAATATTTCAATAACCTACAAGTTATTTATATACCAAATTCAACAAAATTTGGTATATAAATCATTTGTAGGTTATTCTAGTACGATTCGGGAAAAAGGAACGGGTTATTTTTGCGAAATGGCCCTCAAAATTCGTTAAATATAAAAATAAAAGACTACGTGTGCTCAATTATATCCATTAAATTCCTATTTTATACGTAATTTTTGACAACAAAAAGAATAAGACTAACCCCATTACTCTAGGACTAGCTGTTCTTGAGATATTCTAGTTTTTTCGCGTTTTCGCTACGCCACCTTTGGCAATAAATCCAGCTATCAAATGAGAACCAAATTTAAGTTTAACGTGCAAATTCAATGTCATTTAAAATACTTATGGCTGTTATTTTGTGCATATAAACACAAATTATTATTGAAGAAATAAAGAGGAATATGAGTCTGCAGGGAAAGACATGTGCTGCCCACATCAGAATGTTTAACAATATTACAACAATGATTTATAGAAGTGAACGGGGATTATTTGCAGGCCATTTCGAAAAAAATGTAGGATCTATATTTAAAGATCCACCAAATTTTTGGAAAATAAAATGTTCAACATATTTAAGCTGTGTACCAAATTTTAACTCTCTAGGACTTAGGAAAGTGCATTAAAAATGCCATCAAATAAGTATATCATGAAGAGTTGTATAAAATTTAAAAACATTTGAAAAATTGTTATCTACCAAATTTATTTTAAAATGTGTAGCCTCTTTCATATACAAAATGATTAAACTCTTGGAAAGATATTTATTATATAATATATCTCTTTTTTTCTTTCCGGAGGATATCCCAAAAGTCAGAATTTAATTTAATTTATTTTTTTCCCTATATTAAATAATTTTTAATTAAAAAACTACTTAATATACTTTACTGAAATTTTTTTTATATATTGTATGGGATAATGTGAATATTTCCTAAAAATTTTGAAGCAATTCGTGAATTTTAAATTTGCTTAAAAAATGTTTGAAAAATTAGATCCCATAGGGTTCAATGTATTTCATTTTTTCAACCCGTGTTCAATAAAAACTAATTGGGTGATATTATTTATTTATACTCCCATAGGTCCCACAGACCGTCTGAACAACATACTAAAATTTCATTTTGATGAAGTCATTTTTACGGCAGTTATCGTGCTGACAGACAGACACAGAGAGAATGAACAAAGTCATAAACACTTTTCAACTTTGTTGTAAAGTGTTAAAAAAGTAAAAACTGTCTTCTACAATAACAGGTTGATACCACTTTTATACTGTATGCTGCAATTATACGAAGTTTTTCGAAAAGAAAAAAAAATTGGAAGTTTCATCAGCGGTGTATTTTCATAAATATCTGAGAAAGTGGAGTCTTACATTCCATATATTTTCCTTCATAATTTTAACTACTGAAGTCGACTCATAAGCTAGTGTTTACGACGTTGGCACGGACAGCAAAGTGACGAGGTGGGGCTCGAGTGTCAGTTCAGAGGGTATTAATAGGCTGTACCGTACGTGCTATTTTTCAGGGGTTTTCTAAGCACGTAACGATATGTTTCTTAACAATGTCTCTTAAAATCTCATCTACGAAAGGCATCGTTCTTTTGACAATATGACCTTATCTGCCTCTTTTACAATAAATAACAAGAAAGATCAATCATGCTTATAGCATTGATTATGAAACACTTTCCAACTTCAATGCAATTTTATTTAAACAAGTCTAAAATGCAATACAGTCCTCGGTAATATTTTGAAACTTATCACAATACTGCATGAATTTATTAAATTTAAAAACTTAAACCTTCATCGAAAAAAATGAACTTCATTCAAATGACGGCATTGAAATATAAATTGCCTGGTTCAAACATCTCTAAAATGTTATACATTCCTCGGTAATAGTTTTAGAATTATCATAATACTACGATAATTTATTATATTTGAAAACTTCATCGAAAACAACTGAAATTAATTCAAATGACGTCATAGAAAAAATAACACGCCTGGATCTCTCTATAAAAATAGGATTTCATTCATAACTTTCTCCCATTCATTTCATTCATCACAATACTATAATAATTTATTTTATTTAAACATTTTGTTTAAGACCATGGAGCTACAAAAAATTAAACTCTATGCTTGAAACTTCATCGAAAAAAATCGTCCTTCTCCTTATGAAATCAATTAATATTTCATTCATATCAGCCATGCAGACTCCATGGACTAAATTATTTTGTGTTAAAAAAATACAGGAATTCTAATACAACTCATTCTATATATTTTGCTGTTTACATTTTACATAGGTGAAAATTAGGCTTAGTTGTAGAAATAATCAAATTTAGATGAGCATTTAAACTCAAATATATTGTCATTGCGTTGTTTCAGTATGTAGATGCACAGAATTTAAGCAAAAATAAAGTAGTTTTAGGACGGATACAACACTCAATATGAATTAAAAAGAACGATTTTGAAACAAGATGGATGCCATATATCATTTTGAAGTGGGTCATGTGATCGTTTCATATCATAGTCACGTGATCGTTTCATATAAGAGGTGTAATTATTATTTTAATTTTTATTTAAAAAACTACTGAATATATTTCGCTGAATTTTTTTTTATATATTTTATGGAATAATTTGAATATTACCTAAAATTTTCGAAGCAATTTGTGAATTTTAAATCCGCTTAAAAAATGTTTGAGAAATTAGGTCCCATAGGGCGCAATGTATTTCATTTTTTCGACCCGGTTTCAATCCAAAACTAATTGGGTAATATTATTCATTTATATTCCCATAGGTTCTACAGACCGTCTGAACAACATATTAAAATTTCATTTTGATTAAGTCGTTTTTACGGCAGTTATCGTGCTAACGGACAAACGGACAGACATAATGAACAAAGTCATAAACACTTTTCAACTTTGTTGTAAAGTGTTAAAAACAGTGAATGTATAATAAAAATCATTTACTTTTTTCACAGGTTCATTCCCCCTCTTTCACCACCAAAGTCTACCACAAACGGATGTTTATCGTCTGGGTAATCGAGGGACCTCCTGCAGGACCACAAAACCCGTTCTGTGTTGCGTGGTATGCGGGGATTCCTCCAGTGGCAAGCACTACGGTGTCCTCGCCTGCAACGGATGCAGCGGTTTCTTCAAGAGAAGTGTTAGGAGAAAGCTCATTTACAGGCAAGTTCAAATTCGCTATTGCATTATGCAAGATGATTCAAAATTTTCTGTACAAACTTTAAGGGGAGATAGGGAATACTAAAGCAAATATTTTTCTGGCTATTTTTGGTGTCGTCATCACGATTACTGAGATGGCTGACTTGCATCTGGGCCGGGACAGCGCAATGGCTATGGCGGGAGGGTTGTATGCGGTAGTCCCGTATTTTATCCTCGACTACACACAAAACTATACCCTAATCTACGCGTAGTACGGACACGACAAATCTGTATGTCCGGCAATACATTAAAGATGTGTTGAGTTAAGGGAAGTATGGTTCACTCCCTGTGGTTGCTACCTTCATTGGATTCCGAACTTAATTTGATGGTTTTTTACCGGCCATCCAAACCTATAACTTACATTTTTGGGTAGGTCGGATGGTCTGGGTACTTTGAAATACTGTTGGTATGCATCTAGCAAATGGGACTGCCAATCAATACGGAAGAACTGATGTAAGCTTTATCGATAATTTTACAACAGCTCTTTCATTTCCACTGTCAGTCTTATATGCTAGATACATATCGGCTACTTAAGATTTTGTGCAATAATTCATATCATACGTACGAAGTTCGTGTTGCGGATGATGAAGGCAAAAATAAGCAACTGCCGCGTCGTCCAACAGCGCCCTCTAGCGCCAAAGATTGACGCCTTCTGACATACATTCAGTGTTGATCATACATTAGTGTTTGTTCCCTATCGTCCATTGAAGTTTGTACAGAGAGTTTCGATTCACCCTATATAAATCACGTAAATACATGGATGTGTATATGACATTCTATATTAGACAATATTCGAACCCTTCGGGAAATTCCGTATGGGACAATCCCAAAAAGAAAACAATTGAAATTTCAAAATCAAGCACCACATGATTTCATTTTTGAAATACAGATTCATATCCAGGTAGGGAATTGAAATCCCAACTCATTAAGCTCGAAACCACCGATCTATCGACTGAGCTACTTGTGCGCAAAGGGGGAACTGAAATAATTTTTCACAAAATTCATAGTTTTTAAAAGATTAGCTAACACTGGATATAAAAAAAATAGCTGGAGTGTTGCATAAAAATTCTGGTGATCAACAACATCAACTAGAAGTAAGAGATACTGGGGATGTATATGATACCTGCATAATTACCATCCATAAAGTTCAATCCATGGGCATACTATATAGACTTTAAACGAGTATTCTCAAAATTTAAGTAAAAGAAGAGTTAGAGTTAAGTTATAGTTAAGTTAGCGTTAAGTAAAAGAGAGTTAAATTAAGTAATTGAAAATAAAAGAAGCTTAAACTCCAGAAAATATGACAAATTATCTTTATTATCCTAAATAGAGTTTATTTCAGATGTAACACATTTTTTTTGTGTGTGTGTGTGTTAATTATTGTACTTATTTACGTATTTTTATTTTATTTATTTATTTTGGATTTTTAATTTTCGTTACTTACACTTAAAATTTTTCTGATTGCATTCTAAAGTAAAATCATACTTAATAACAAATCAGAAAATATAATAGTAAAATTCGGATGTTCATAGGTTGCTCAGATTATATGTATTTTATTATTATTATTATTATTATTATTATTTTGCATTAACATTTAAATTCATTCACTGGTTAAAAAGTATTCTTAAAACCTTCATAACCTGTAAATAAAAGCATATTTATGTACATGTTTTGAATATTTAAATGCATATTATGACATATTTTGGGGACTTTTAGTGCATAAAAATCCTCGCTTAAGTTATACTGTATAACTTTATGCTACATGAGTCAGAAATCGATCCAAAAAGAGTTTCCATTGAAACTATTAATAAATGTATAAGTAATAGTACATTTTTAAATCAAAAGTTTTTCATTGTACTGATGAAATAAAGAAATTTCGATAGAAATTGTCCCTGCATGTCTTTAGGGACTGCTTTGTCTCAAATATTCTGACGAAGATGTTTCTTTGTTGCTTTGGTACTAAAAGTCATTTAAATATCTACATTTTCTTAAAGGTGCCAAGCAGCCAGTGGGGATTGTTTAGTGGACAAAGCTCACCGAAATCAGTGTCAAGCATGTAGGCTGAAAAAATGCTTAGAATGCGGTATGAATAGGGATGGTAAGTTATATACCAATTTTTCACCCTGAATTTTTCAGATTTTACATTACCTTATCTATAATAATAAAGGAAGATGTCTGTTTATTTGTCTGTGTCGTCTAAAGCAGAAAATCTAAAAGTCTTACGAACAAGAAATTTGGTACGCAATATTTCATAATCCGGGGCGATACACTTCAACAAGATTTTTTTAAATTCTAATTAGTTTTTAGTTATTTGAAGTTAGAAAACTTCTCGTTCAAGGCAGATTTGTGCCTTGAACGGGAAGTTCTACTGCACGGTTGCTGATGGCGTCATCTAGTACCGTGCCAGATGTTATTTAATACTTCAAATACTGAGCTCAAGGGATTTCAGCAAGTAGTGAAGTACTTATTACTCAAATTACGCTATGCAATTGACTTGGTTGCTAATGGAAAATTTTTGAGTACTGAAACGATTTTTATTCAAAACAGGCATTTCGGAAATTGATTTGAGTTATTTCAATCCTCATTTGGGATGTTAAGAAAATAGTGAAGTACTTATATAACCATTATCAAATTGCGCTGTACAATTGACTTGGTTGCCAATGGAAAAATTTGAGTAAGGAAACGATTTTTGTTCAAAATAGGCATTTCGGAAATTGATTTGCATTATTTATTAATTTCGACTTTTAAATTAACGCCATTGAAGACCCGAGATTTTCCTCCTACACGGGATGGGATCCATACCGCCAGCTACCTGCGTCGGGATGTACTTTTCTTGCAGATGGGGAACGATTTTTGTTCAAAACAAGCATGCCGTAAATTGATTTGTATTACTTCCATTCTTATTTGTATTATTTATTAATTTCGACTTTTAAATCAACGCCATTGAAGACCTGAGATTTTTCTCCTACCCGGGATGGGATTCATACCGCCAGCTACCTGCGTCGGGATGTACTTTTCTTGCAGATGGGGAACGATTTTTGTTCAAAACAAGCATGCCGTAAATTGATTTGTATTACTTCCATTCTTATTTGTATTATTTATTAATTTCGACTTTTAAATCAACGCCATTGAAGACCCGAGATTTTTCTCCTACCCGGGATGGGATCCATACCGCCAGCTACCTGCGTCGGGATGTACTTTTCTTGCAGATGGGGAATGATTTTTGTTCAAAACAAGCATGCCGTAAATTGATTTGTATTACTTCCATTCTTATTTGTATTATTTATTAATTTCGACTTTTAAATCAACGCCATTGAAGACCCGAGATTTTTCTCCTACCCGGGATGGGATTCATACCGCCAGCTACCTGCGTCGGGATGTACTTTTCTTGCAGATGGGGAACGATTTTTATTCAAAACAAGCATGCCGTAAATTGATTTGTATTACTTCCATTCTTATTTGTATTATTTATTAATTTCGACTTTTAAATCAACGCCATTGAAGACCCGAGATTTTTCTCCTACCCGGGATGGGATTCATACCGCCAGCTACCTGCGTCGGGATGTGCTTTTCTTGCAGATGGGGAACGATTTTTATTCAAAACAAGCATGCCGTAAATTGATTTGTATTACTTCCATTCTTATTTGTATTATTTATTAATTTCGACTTTTAAATCAACGCCATTGAAGACCCGAGATTTTTCTCCTACCCGGGATGGGATCCATACCGCCAGCTACCTGCGTCGGGATGTACTTTTCTTGCAGATGGGGAATGATTTTTGTTCAAAACAAGCATGCCGTAAATTGATTTGTATTACTTCCATTCTTATTTGTATTATTTATTAATTTCGACTTTTAAATCAACGCCATTGAAGACCCGAGATTTTTCTCCTACCCGGGATGGGATTCATACCGCCAGCTACCTGCGTCGGGATGTACTTTTCTTGCAGATGGGGAACGATTTTTGTTCAAAACAAGCATGCCGTAAATTGATTTGTATTACTTCCATTCTTATTTGTATTATTTATTAATTTCGACTTTTAAATCAACGCCATTGAAGACCCGAGATTTTTCTCCTACCCGGGATGGGATTCATACCGCCAGCTACCTGCGTCGGGATGTACTTTTCTTGCAGATGGGGAACGATTTTTGTTCAAAACAAGCATGCCGTAAATTGATTTGTATTACTTCCATTCTTATTTGTATTATTTATTAATAAAAAATGTATTCGGCTTTACCCGGGGATTTAAGAAACAAAACTCGAATAAATACTACATCAGAACTTAAGCGAATTCCTGAAAACTAAATAACGTTTTAACAATACGTTCACTTATAATAACAAAAATAGAATAAAATTTTGTTGCATGGGTGCCCACACGGCTACATCACGGCCACTCATGGTAAATCCCGCGAAACGCCAGGTACATTTTCTACTATATAATAAACTTATTTTTTAAGCTCATTTTTGTATGATTTTTTGTTGTTTTTAATTTTTTAATGTAATTTTTTACGTCTCAATGTAAGTATACTTATACATTATTATTATCTTTGAGATATTTTATTTCGTGTGTATTTTATTTGTACGATCATGTTTAATTCAATATGTAAAATAACTTTTGCTTTAAAATTAAGTCATGATCCTTGTTATTTTATTTTTTACAAAGTTCCGATAAGACCTGTTTTGCCCATACTTGGACTCTTACTACGGATGATGAGAGAACAGACCTTTTGTGCTTTTAAACAGAAAATTATGCGATTTTTTTTTCTCGGAGGGAAGGGGGTTGTTGTTGTGACCCAGACCGTCTGACCTACCAGAAAGGTGTAAGGCAACTGTTTGGACGGCCTGGAAGCGCCACCCAATTTAGACCGGAACCCAGTGGGGGAGGCATCCACAAGGACCGTACCCTCTTTCCCCCACCACCAACCTCTCGGAAGGACTTAACGACCCACATGTTTAACGTGATTGTACTCCGCGTAAACACGGCGGCAGTCTTGGCAGTGGCTGGACTCGAACCCGGGCCTACCGAGTGCAACTCCAGCGCGCTAACCAATGGGCTACCGCACCCCGGAGGGAAGGGGGTGTCCGGGTTGATGAGATGTGAGGGAAAATATTCAACTTTGAATTATATTGAGATTATTTGGTGAAGTGCACTGTAATGTTACTAAATACATCAAAATCGATTGAAATAAGTAGGACGTACATGTCCAGCGAAGGGTGATAATAGAGTAACGAAGAAGATCTTTAGTTCTACACCAATAGAAAAAGTTCAAGAAGAGCACCCAAACAAAAGTGGTTGAATTGTGCAGAAAAGTATTTTGAAACCTGGGATGTAAAGAAATGAAGAACAATTGCATCTAGGAGGGTGGCCTGGGAAAGAATTCTTCGGAAGCCCAAGGTCCAATCTGGGCTGTCGAGTCAATGATGATGATGACAAATCTTGTTGCTTTTCCTTTAAATTTTCTCCATTTGTGCAACGTGTTAATATTTCAAATCCAGGCATACCGGTATCGATACCAGCATTCCGTTCTTTGAAAAGTACAAATATTGAAATTTTGCTTTTGAATTTTGTCCCAATATTAAATACCCTAACAGGTTGCAACATCAGTGGCAGTAGATGTGAGCGATACTTTTAGTCCCATATTGGACCTATAGAACTATTATGATAAGCTGATAGATTTATCAGACACGAAAAATAAGTGTTTTATTAAAGAGAATTTCTTATTGTGTTTCTGGCATTTTCTTTCAGCTGTCCAGAACGAAAGGCAACCTAGAAATTCTGCTACCGTTCGTCCCGACTTTCAGCTTAGTTCTACATCGAGGACGTACATCAAGGGTCCCTCCACCACAGTCCTGGATTCCACCGTGAGTGATATAACTGTGGGGGTGTTTTCTCCTTTCTTCACTCTGCCCTCCAAGATTTTTCCGACGACTCATTTCGGCATCCCGAAATTCCAGCATCCTCATGACCTAAAAGACGAAGCGGGTACGAGAAACTTCATTGCCATTTCCTTTTCATTTGCAGTAATACACAAGATATGCAGTGGTAAATAACTTTTTGTGCAGATCTAACATTTTCGGAAAAATTAAACATTCAAGAGTTATTTTTATTTTCTGACTGTGAAAAGAAGGTGTTGTTTTCCCGAAAATTTTCGAATTCAAGATTTGACAGATGAGCACGTTTCAAATTTCCGATGCACATTTTTAATACCTTTGGGGGAAAATGATGTGTATATTTGTGAGGTGTAGAGAAGATAACTCAAGATTGGATGCTCATACCGCTATTAAATTTTATGTGTAGATACAAACTAGATCTAATTAGATATTGCGAGCCTCTGTGGAAACCGACACATTCAATCTAAACCATGAAAAATTCAGTTTACAATTGTTATATATAGCAAGTTACCTTACTGCTATTGCAGATATCGACTATTCCATGTTGACGAGCGTATAAAAAGTGCAAAAACAGTTTTCGTATGATAATAGATGTAATAGCTGCGCAATTCTAACTTTAGGAATGAATTCTGTGACTTTCAACTTGATAAAATTTTTCACGAAATCTGTTTGTTAGGGGTGTAGGGGCGGTGAAAATAAGGAGGGGAAAGTTCTCCGATTTGTGTAGCTGCAACGCTTGTATTAAAAAAAATCTGACGAGTCCAACACATGACCTTAATTAACACATTTTGATAATGGCAGAAAACAATAAAGTTAGCTTTTTCTTATGGCTTAATCTCAATGAACATTATAAACTTTTGTTATGACAGACATAAATAAGAACACAATTTCTTGGAAATCGCTTGATAATTCCCAGACATATATCGGGAATATAAAATTACTAATACTCAAGAACGACTGATGATAACTCATAAACAATTATGTTCATTAACGTAGTATTCCCGAAGCAATTATTTATTTGATAGCTAGCAACATACCCGTTCTTCATACAGAGTATATAATATAAAGAAACTTAAAATTCACAATCATATGTAAATTCCTATAGTATACTAAATGACATTTTAATCAAAATATTCTGTTAAAATATTTAATTTAATGCTCCTAAAAAGAAGTTTAAGAATCTCTGTTCTCGCTATACAAAATTATCTTCACTGGCATATCTGAAAAATAAGACAGCCTGGCCCCTTTTGTAATCAAATTTACAAAAAATATGGAATTGAATCAATATATGCAAAATAAAAGCATGAAAATTGTATATGGCCCGTGCTACTTATATACGCGAATATTAGAATATAACCTGTATTAGCAGATTACGGGTTTATTGATATTTTTAATTTATACGTATAATCTTTAAACCTGAGAGCAGTAATTGATTCCAATATATGCCAAAATGAAAAGTCTAAATTTATATGGGAAAATTATACCCGTACTACTTATAATGTCGTAGATTAGAAGATATGCCCGAGTGTTAGTAGAATATTACCCGTATTACAATATGAGTTTCAAAAATATTTGCCAAAATAAAACAGATGACGTAATAAATTGAAAATATCAATAATCCCCGTAATCTTCATACCAGAAGGCCGTACTTGATTCCAATATGTGCCATTATATGTCAAAATATATGCCAATATACCTGTACTACTTATATTCTCGTAGATTAGAAGATATACCCCTGCATTTGTAGAAAATTACTCGTACAAAGTACAATATATAAGTTTCAACAATTTTTGCCGCAATAAAACAATGACATAATAACTTGAAAATATCAATAATCTCTGAATCAATAATCCCCGAAAATATCAATAATAATGTTTAAACTTGAAGACCGTAATTGATATATTATCGGATCTTGGCAACGTTTAAGAAAAGTTGCCAAACTAGCGATATCCCGCCAAATTCGTAGCTCTGAATTTGCAGATTTGAATAAAACATCCTGATCCAGTTTGTATATACAAAATAAAAACACTAAAATTGTATTAGAAGAAATCCCCTTTCTACTCTATTTCTGTTTCAACAATCGGTTAAATGAGTTTATTGATTAAATACAATATATGAGTTTATTAGCTAAACATAATATATAAGCTTAAAAACTGTTTGCCAAAATAAATGAAAGTCATGTACGCAGTCCGCAATTAATATAATTAAAAGAAAATTCAAACCGTTCATCTATAAGATATATTTTTATATCTATTTATTTATTATTCAAATCGAAAAAATAATAATAAACATTAACAAACGCATTTAAATTAAATAACCATTTTGATTTCTTAATACTTTTCATTGTTTATTAAAAACTTGTTAAAAATAAACCATGGTGATAGATTTTCCATTTAAATTCATGTTTCAAACATTCATGGTTTGTCTATCCCTTTGAGGAGTGGATTGTCCCGGAAGCGTTCCCGAGTGGATCGCCCCGTAAGCGTGGCCGTCAAATACACACTCTGTTTTATTATAAGTAGAAAAGATAGAGAACACATTTAAACTTTTATGTGTGTTTTTTTTTAATTCTAGATTTAAAAAAAATACCGTGCATTTCAAAAATGGCTTTTATATTCGATAAATGATAAATCATTGGAGTATGGCTCAATTCAACTTTCTCATAACAGACTCCATTTTTAGGCAGTTTGTGACTTTTTTTTTCTATTTTATTTTGCAAATGTTGCAAAAAAAGATTTAAATATAATGATAAACCAGCAATACAGAAATTGTGTTGCTGATCCAATTAATCACTATAGCATATTACCCTTTATTTTAAAGGAAATTTTTTGGAAATTTTTTTTTCGATTGATATCAAGTTTAACAATGTACCCCCTTGGAAGGAACTTACCCCTCGGGAGGGCTGATGACGTCTCAAACACCAAAAATATATCGCGGCTATTTTACACTACAATGATTGAATCTGATAATTTTCGGGATCATTGAGCCTTAAATAGTCCTTTTTATGCATAATTATGTCAAATGTTGGCCAGTATGCTGCCATGTTAAGGAAATATAAAACTTCGAAGTTTTAGTACAGATGCAGTTTCGTGAAAATCCAATAATATTTGTAGCATCGGTAGTGTACACAAGAAATCGACCGTCGACAAACCATAGGACAAATAGACGGACATGACTCTTAAGATAGTCAAAATGTGTTCAGGAACGTCTAAAGCATATATTTGCCTCATAAGCGAAAATTTTCGTGAAGACGATATTTTCTATATACTGTAGTCTATAAGAAAGTAAAAATTATGCTGTAAATTGTTACAAAAATAACTATATTATGTATATCCAATTTTTTATTTGAAAGAATTGACAAGGAAGGGATAACAATTGAAAGCTCTCTCCATTTTATAAATATTTTCATCTAATTAATCCTATTACTACTATCCTATTACTAGTGTCTATGATCATAAGAAAATGTTGAAATATTCATTATAAATTTAAATTTGTATTTACAGCTATTATTGGTGTTTGTGTTTCTACACGTTTATTCATCTACGAAAAAATGGATCATGCTGTCTTTCGTTATTACTTTCCTTATATACAAAAATCTGATGTGGGCAGCGCATGACTTTCCTTATATAATCCAATGAATTTACTACTTTTGCAGTAAAGAAAAAAATAGATTATTTTTATAATAGATATTTATATTTTTTCAAGATATTGAATTTTCGTCAATTAGTCGTTATTTTCATTGATTTAGCGTCATTTTTATCCATTTGGCGAGTTTTTCGTTAATTTAGCAACATTTAAAAAAGTCGTCAAGTTGGCGACATTCCACCAAATTCGTCGACAAAATCTCGTCAAGTGCTATGGGCGGAGAAATAAGATATTCTTACAACAGATAAATGACTATTGGCGTTCAAATAAAAAAGTATTACTCAAAGTATCTTTTCTCATGAATGGAACGAGCTAGATCCACGAGAATGAGGTCACCCAATTTATCGCATGGTATTACATATGAAAAATGAACATGTTTCTCAATAGAAAATATTTTTTTTTATTTTATATGACTTTTCGATATTTTTTTTGAAAAATGTGCAATACCTCGAGAACGGTTCATGTTAGCGTTCTAAAATTGATATCAATCGTTTTCTAATGAAAAATTACATAAGAAATGTCTATTTGCGTAACTTTATTAGAAGTTTTGAATTTTTGGCGATTTTTTTTTAATTTCACTCGAAAATTTAGGGGGGAGGGGTCTGAACATTCGATTGCGTTTAAAAACAATGGTCTTCCAGTATTCATGGATTATAATTTTTGTACCAAATTTCGTTCGAATCGGTCCATTCGTTCGTCAGTTATCGTCTCCACAGACTCACTGACACACACGCACACACAGACACCACCACAAAAATGTTCGATTCATGATTAGGGATGCTTGAAACGTGCTCTCCGTCGAAAACTCGAATTCTAATTTTCGACCCCGTCACTATACTTTCCTTATACATTATGCATGTACGAATTCGAGTTTTCGACGGGAGAGCACGTTTCAAGCATCCCTGATCCCGAATCGAGCATTTTTGTGGTGATGTGTGTGAAAGTGTACGTGTGTGTGTGTGAAAGTGTGCGTGTGTGTGTCAGTGAGTCTGTGGAGACGATAACTGACTAACGAATGAACCGTTTCGAACGAAATTTGGTACAAAAATCACAATCCGTGAATACTGGAAGCCTATTGTTTTTATACGCAATCGAATGTTTAACACCCCCTAAATTTTCGAGTGAAATTTTGAAAATATCATCAAAAAATCAAAACCTCTAATAAAATTATGCAAATAGACATTTCTTATATAATTTTTCATTAGAAAACGATTAACATAAATTTTAGAACGTTAGCATGAACCGTTCTCGAGATATTGCACATTCTTCAAGAAAAAATTATCAAAATATTATATAAAATAAAAAAAATATTTCCTATTGAGAAACATGTTAACTTTTCATATGTAATATCATGCGATAAATTTGGTGACATCATTCTCATGGATCCTAGCTCGTTCCATTCATGGAAAAAGGTACTTTGAGTAATACTTTTGTATTTGAACGCCAATAGTAATTTATCTGCTATAAGAATAACTTATTTCTTAGTGCATAACGCTTGGCGAGATTTTGGCGACGAATTTGGTGGAATGTCGTCAACTTGGCGACTTTTTTAAATAATGCCAAATCAAAGAAAATCTCGCCAAATGACTAAAAATGACGCTAAATCAATGAAAATAACGACTATTTGACGAAAATTCAATATCTTGGAAATAATATAAATATCTACTATAAAAATATGAGTCCTTTAAAAATCTGCTAGAGGAATAATCTATTTTGTTTTTACTGTAAAAGTAGTAAATACATTGCATTATATAAGGAAAGTCATGTGCTGCCCACATCAGGTTTTTTTAATGAGTCATTCAATCTACAATTTAAGTTCATGTGAAAGTCACTGAATCCTGAAGAATAAATCAAAACTTATATAACCAGAACTATCTGACATTCCAGAAACAAATAATAATAAAAAAACATTAGTATTGCTAATATACACTACATTGGTTATGCGTATGTTATTTCATGGAAAGACAAAAATTTAATTTCGGAGTTTTAAATATATATTTTATACGTTTAAAACAAACTTATCCGTTATTTTATAAATATATATTTACTCAGTTAAAATGAGCCGAATTTTATTAAAGCTTTTTATTTATTTATTTTAGTATTAAACGCATATTAAAAAAATCATAATAACTTCTGTCGCAGCTTTTTGGATACCAGTAGTAAAAAGTTAAGGAACATTATATATTTTTGCTTTTCTCCCCTCCTCCGTAATTTTAATTATTTATTTTTCTTTTAGCGTCTACATCCGTTTCACTCAATAAAATTGTATCTGATGATAGTTCAGCGCAATTCCAAAGTTTATCCATGATGTCTCGGATTGATATTAAACCTGAATCTATGTTTGATCCAACTGAAGAGACCATTTATGAGACTTCCGCACATATCCTCTTGCTGACAATACGATGGGCCAGGAACTTGCCTTCCTATTCAAGTTTATGCTTTGAAGATCAAGTAAGAGAAGTAGATGTAATATTTCTAGAATATAGACTGAAATTGTAATCTATACTACCAAAACATAAATACACAATTCGAGAAGTTAAATGTATCAGCAAAAACAGCTGATTGTGATTTTACTTGATTCAAAATTCTTCAAAATTCTTCTAAAAAATCTGCAAACTCAAAAAAGAATATATATTTACACTCATGTCCAAAAGTTAAGCATAGTTACTGTTTATGTGAAAATTTCAGGAAATCTACATCAGAAAGGAAGGAAACGCGGTATGCAGGTGTAATAGGGTTACAGAAGAAGAAAGCAGTACGAAACAAGGATAATAACGACTTTTATTATCTAAAAAAAGAGTTGAAAGAAAAAGGGTCACCAGTGTCAACCTCAGTGAAACAGAATGATTAAAATAATGTGATGCTGCAGTTTAATACGGTGTGTGGGAACCTCGAGTAGCCACGCATGCTGCACAACGATTTCCCATACTTTCGATGAGGGTTTAGATGAGTTGTGTGCTCAAATAATTCCAAGCCTCACGGAGAGCAGTTTTCAATTCCGGAACGGAGCTTGGTGAATAGCGAAGGGCTGCAAGATGTCTCCCAACCATATCCCACACATGCTCTATTGGTTTCAGATCAGAAGAGTTGGCAGGTAACTGCATGTGCTGGATATCTTCAGTTTGAAGGAAGTCGTCGACCAAGGCTGAACGGTGAAGAGGCGCTTTATAATCCATGAATATGAAATCAGGACCAACAGCACCTCTAAACAACCGAGCGGTAGGCTTAAGGACTTCGTCTCTGTATCTTTAACCGGTAACCGGCCCCGTGTCAAAGATGTGGAGGTCTGTGCGGCCGCCCATCATGATGCCTGCCTAGACGATGACTCCCAAACAGAAAACGATGTTTTCCTTGATGTTTCCCGGGTGAAACACGTTCCACGTTCTCTCCAGATCGTGGTACGAGGAGAATCAGTTTGCAGGCTAAACCTGGACTCGTCACTGAACATTGCATTGCCCGTTGTTGTCCACTCCACTGCTGATGTTCCAAGTTCCACTGTAAACGCTCACTTTTCTGTGCAGACGTCAGGGGGATGCAAACTGCTGATCGTCTGCCATAGAGACCAACATGTCTGAGTTTCCTGAAAACAGTTTTTCTCGAAACAATGACTCCTGTGGCGGCTGTCAAGGCTGAATCCATTTGTCTGGCAGAAAGGTTCCTCTGATGTCGCGCAGTTATCACCAAATATCGGTCTTGCAGAGCGGTTGTTACCCTTGGCTGACCTGGTACTGATCGTCGGGTGACATCTCCAGTGGTTTGGAACCTCTGTCACAGTCTGGAGATCACACACACTGAGGCACATTCAGAATTCGAGACGCTTCGGTTTGGGATCGACCGGATTCCAGAATTCCAATAATTCGTCCCTTCAAAAATATATCCAGTTGGCATCTTTGGGACATCTTTCGTCCTTTTTGATTGTTAACAACGCTCTGTGCCACAGCAATTGCGAAGTTCTGCCTCAACTGGTCGTGCCACTCGAGGCCGTTTTATACTCGTTTCGAAGTGCGCCGGTGCTTTGCGCATGTCGACGTCGAATGAACTGTTTTGCATATGCACAATGATTTACCTTCGTCCCACGATTCTCCGCAACTGATTGTAAACTATTGTATCCATATTAACTCCGAATTTTTCGCATTTTACGAATTATGATTAACTTTCGGACATGAGTGTGTGTGTGTGTGTATATATATATATATATATATATATATATATATATATATATAGGTAAATAACATCTATATTAAAATATACACTATATTAAACTAGATCAAACCATATATTTAAATACTTTAATAATTTCTTCATCATCTAGTCATCATTTTCATTGATTTAGCGTCATTGTTTGGCGACATTTTCGTTAAATTGCCAACATTTAAAATGTCGCCAAGTTGGCAACATTCCGCCAAAATCTCGCCAAGAGTTATGGACGCAGAAATAAGTTATTCTTGTAGCAGATAACTGACTACTGGAGTCCAAATACAAAAGTATTAGCTGTCTTTTCTCATGAATAGAACTAGCTAGATCCACAAGAATGATATCAACCAATTTATCGCATGATATTACTTATGAAAAGTGAACATATTTCACAATAGGAAATATTTCTTTTTTTATTTTATATGACTTTTTGATAATTTGTTGGAAAATGTGAAATATCTCGAGAACGGTTCATGCCAGCGTTCTAAAATTTATTTTGATTGTTTTCTAATGAAAAATTACATAAGAAATAAGTATTTACGTAACTTTATTAAAGGTTTTAATTTTTCGATGATTTTTTCAAAATTTCACTCGAAAATTTAAGAGGGGGTTCTGAACATCGATTGCTTATAAAACAAGGACTTCCAGTATTCATAGATTGTAAGTTTTGTACCATATTTCGTTCAAATTGGTCCATTCGTTCGTCAGTTATCGTCTCCACAGATTCACTGACGCACACACAGACATCATCTCAAAAACGTCTGATTTGTGTTCAGGGATGCTTGAAACGTGCTCTTCCGTCGAAAACTCAAATTCGAATTTTCAACCCCGTCACAATACTTTCTTTATACATTATATGTATATACGGAAAGAATAATAATTACACCTATGATATATGAAGAGATCACGTGACTCGTTGCAAAATAAAATGTGGCAACCATTTTTTTTTCGATGCGTCAAGATAGTGATTTTTAAGGATCTTTTAAATTTATATTTAGTGTTACATCCGTCCTAAAACCGATATTTTACAATATTTTTAAGTTTAAATGATCATCAAACTTTGATTATTCTGACAACGAAGCCTAATTTTAATGGATGCAGAATGTGAACAAATCTAGTGATTGTAAGATGAGTTGTATAAGAATTGATGACTTTTTTCACGCCAAATTATTTAGCTCTGGAGTCTGGAATATAAGTGATATGAATGAAATATTCATTTATTTTACGTAGAGAAGCAGATGATTTTATAGCATTGCCTCTTTTGATGAAGTTCTAAGTTTCCAAGTAAAATAAATTATTGTAGTACTATTATGATAATTAAAAAAATATCACCGTTGAATGCATCGCATTTTAGGGATGTTTAAATAAAATTGCGTTTCAGCCGGAAAGTATTTCATAATAAATGCTTTATGATTGATTGGTTGTTCTTGTTTATTGTGATTTGAGATGTTTAATTACGCCTATAAAGTAATTGTCACACTGCAAGTTCTATGACCTCATTTGGGAAAAGGACACACACATGTTAAGAATGGAAAAACTTATTTGCAATCTCTCATCTCTAGTTGATTTATGTGATTATGAAGAACATTCCAACTTTTAACTGACAATTTTTGCCAAACCTAACAAAACTGTGATGTTCACATTCCATGTACTTTTTAACTTATAAGTACAATCAAGTTTCCTCTAATACATTCTCCAAAGAATATTTTTCTTTAGAATGCGGATTGTTTTGACGCTTTGCTTGTAATAATATTGCTCCTCGTTTTCCATTTGTAAAATATGCCAATTCGATTTACTGGTAGAAATTAACTATGCCCGTTCCATTTACTGGTAGAAATCAACTATGTCAATTCGATTTACAGATAAAAATTAACTATGCCATTGAATACAATCTCATTGTGCTTGCTTTTAGTGGAAATATCATTTGTCTTCATTAAATCATTTGTCTTATTCTATTTGATCAAATGCCTTAGTCAAATAAATTATTTGTCTCATTCGATCATTATACTTAAGAAATTTCTCTGCTGACTATTTTATCAGATTCTGCTATTGGAAGAGACATGGTCTGAGTTGTTCCTGCTAAGCGCTATTCAGTGGGGCATACCTCTAAACTCCAACCCTCTGTTTGCGGCTGTGGAAACGGTATTACCCAAGCTGACCAGCGTCCAAAGGCAAAATCTGTGTATGCTGCAGAGAGCTTCCACTCGTTTCAAGATTCTGGCGACTGATTTGGCTGAATTTGCTTGCATCAAAGCCATCATTCTGTTCAAATCTGGTAAGAGATTATACGAAATATCATATACACTAATGATATACCTCTTTCCAACCAAAATATACGGCATAAAACATGTTGTTCTATATTAGTCATCTATCATCAAAACAGTTCTGTCCGTTTAAGAAATGTTCAATCAGAGTCCATAAAAATATTTTTTATGAAAATAACAGTATGACAGAATTTTCATAGAATTTGACGTAGAACATAAAACTTCCGTTAATACGAAATTCAATATTTCAGCACTCCCGATAGTCCGGCACGACTCTCGAATGGCATTAGTAGAAGAGAAATAAGAGTTGAACACCAGCAGGGGCAGCTGGGCAGCGGCTGCCCCTGGAGGAGGAGGATCCCTCTTTGGGAGGATCCTCTTTGAGAGGACCCTCTTTGGGAGGACCCTCTCTTGAGACCCCCAGGAGGATGCCTCTCTTGAGAGGATCCTCTTTGGGAGGATGCCTCTCACTGCCCCCCTCCCCTCTTTTGGAAGTTTGGTGATGCCTCTTTCGGAAGAGGGCAATTGCGAAGTCTTTCACGGAGGCCTGATGACTCATACGGAGTGAGTTTCACTCTTGAGAGGGAATGTCACAATCGCTGACCTGAGGAAGTGGTTTCAAGCGATGTCGCAATCAGCGACTGACCTTTGACCTGAGGAAGAAGTTTCAAGGGATGTCGCAATCGAACAATCTGGAAATGACGTGTCGCGCCTTGGAGCTCCTTAGCACACGTCCTCCCTCTCTGCTGGTCAGCGACAGACTGAAAGATCTTATCAGCAGGATGTAGTTAAAGCGCCCTCTGGTGAATTTTGATGAAGTGCTGCCATCTATCGGCATTTTTTTTTTTCCAAAAGAAATTAATGTTTCACTTGTCAGGAGCTGGATTCGATCTTGGGTCCAACTGATTAGAAGTCGCGCGTCTTACCATCGTGCCAAAGCACCCGTGCTTTATAGGCAGTTAACTTCGAAGTGTACCTTATCAGTGGAAGTTAGATTATTTTTCAAAGTTCATTCGAATAGCGATGCAAGGGTGCGTTTTAAAACAGAATGTTACGGAGTGAATATAAATATGTATATTATAACACAATGATTTTTTTTTAAAACAAATGTATACACAAACTTTAAAAACACGAATGTAATAATTAGCTAAAATTGTGTTCAGTGGATTTTTTTTTAAAAAATAAATCAATACGATTTTTATAATAATAACGAAATGATTTCAAATGTTTAAAAACAAATTGTGTTCAGTGGACACACAAATTGTGTTCCGTGGACACAAAAATGGTGTTACATGAATACGATTCGACCATTTTAAGTGTTGTGTATCTAAAAACAAATGTATACACAAACTTTAAAAACACGAATGTAATAATTAGCTAAAATTGTATTCAGTGGATTTTTTTTAAAAATAAATCAATACGATTTTTATAATAATAACGAAATGATTTCGAATGTTTAAAAACAAATTGATTACGGATTTCCAATGAACACACAAATTGTGTTCAGTGGATACAAAAATTGTGTTCCGTGGACACAAAAATGGTGTTACATGAATACGATTCGACCATTTTAAGTGTTGTGTATCTAAAAACAAATGTATACACAAACTTTGAAAACACGAATGTAATAATTAGCTAAAATTGTATTCAGTGGATTTTTTTTTTTTTTTTTTTTTTTTTTTAAAATAAATCTAACTATCAATATAATTTTTTTTAAAAATGATTTGAATACACCCAAGTATAGTTACGCATTTTCAAAATAGTGTTAAGTGAATAGCATTCGACCATTCTGAGTGTTGTGTATCTAAAAACAAATGTATACACAAACTTTAAAAACATGAATGTAATACATAGCTGAAATTATGTTTTGTGAACAGGATTTGACCATTCTAAGTGTGATTTTTGAAAAATAAATCTAACAGTATATAAAAATAATAATAATGAAAATTAGAACTCACAGAACGACCTCTTCACTACCCGCTGGTCAAACTCCAAATGAGTGAGACACTCTCATTACGCTATTAAAAATTAGATCTTATCATCACCAGTATGAGGTGTTGCCACCTATTTTTTCTAATAATATATTTTTAATAGTTGGATACTTCAACGGTCTGATTTGCTACACGTAATCTAAAACACATCACTTTAATGATATTGTGCATCGAATATGATTCGGCCATTTTTAAAATGGTGGATGTAATTGAAATATCGAAGTTTAGAATTTAACAAACTAACGAATTTTCACCCCCATAAATTTTAGCATTCAGTTTAAATAAAACCCAATGAATATGATATCACCATTTTAACATCGTAATTTTACTACCATGATAGAACTTAGAAGTGAGTGTACATTATTTTTCCCTGACACAAACACTTTTAAAATCTATTGCAAGTTTGGTTCTCACAATATATATTCCAATGAACGAGAATCGTCCAAGCGAGCATTTACAATAATCGTTCAAACACCCAGATAACGATTGCTATGGTCAATATCAGCACTCTCTTTCTCAAACATTTGATAAGAAATGATAAGACTCACGAGTTCCAAATATGAAGTCTATGTTAGAATAGATAAAACCTTACCATTGTAATCCAATCTGAAAAATAAAGTTTTTCCACAGCATGTGGTTTTGAGTATGTCTAAAAACCAAGTGGCATATTTAAAACCTGAAAAATAAAGTTTTTCCACGTATACCAAACGAGGCTGTAAAAATCCTTTAAAGTGTTTATGTTTGATTCACTAAAAACACAATATTTTTAAAAAATAAAACACACATTTTATTAATCATAAAAATAGATATATATATACAGCAATTTTACAATTAAAATATTTACATTAAATGCAGCACAGATACCCAATTACTTGATTTTTATCACTCTAGCCGTCATTAAAAAAAAAAAAAAAAAAAAAAAAAAAAAAATTAATGTTTATTATAAAATATTTTAAAATTAAGCTGTTTAAAAGAAATTAAATTATTTAAAAGAAATGCAAAAAAAAAAAATTAAAATTTAAGAATTGAAATGAAAATTTAATTAAAACTGCTAAAGAATAAAAATCAAGTAAATGGGTACTTACAATATTCCCCGTTTGTACATCTTTACATCAATACCACTGAAATGGTCCGGGCTTATATAATAACTCCATACATTTTCATGTATGGAGTTGCAAATTTTAGGTATGCTTATGTGGAATAGTACATCCTGCTTCACACTTCTCAACTTATCCTCAACAGATGTATTCATGCAGGCGTGTCGTCTCTGTGAGCAGTGGTCCACCACACAACCCTCACAGTAAAATAACTTTTCGCCTGCATGAAGTATTTCTGTCTGAACGCATTTTACGATGTGCGTTCGCAGCAACTCTCTGCAGTTTGGAGGCATGATTCCCTGTGGGAATTGTTTCTGTACAGCTAGGACTTTAGAAGGTAAAACCTTGCTGTACAGTACATGAATCACAGCCTCCGACACTGTGTCGTGAAGCCCCCTTAACACATTTATTTGTTCCATCGACAGTTGTACTGCCGATGGCTTTAAATGAAAAGGGCCATCACCGGACTGGTAGAGCTGCTGCATGTGACATTGACCATTGGCGTTCAGAACGAGGAGTTGGTTGTTTGCCACAAAGCTAGTGGTTTTATACACATCGCTAAAGTTGTGTATTTTTGTCACAAATTCACACCATGTTGGAGGTGTCATGACCACCCCATGTCTCGTTGGCACAAGTTCTCCTCGTACGTCTGCATATTTGCGAATGTGCAGACGCACAGAATAGTTCCACACGTAAATGTTTATAAAGTATAAAAAACCCAACGAGAACGTATGGAGTGGCTCAACATCGATGAGAAGAGTGGCAGGTCTGTTAGTACCAGAAGCAGGAACAGGTGTGGTTTCAGGTCTGTTAGTATCAAAAGTAGGAACAGGTGTGGTGGCAGGCATGTTAGTACCAGAAGCAGAAGCAGGTGTGGTGGCAGGTCTGTTAGTACAAGAAGCAGAAGCAGGCATGGTGGCAGGCATGTTAGTACAAGAAGCAGAAGCAGGTGTGGTGGCAGGTCTGTTAGTACAAGAAGCAGAAGCAGGCATGGTGGCAGGCATGTTAGTACAAGAAGCAGAAGCAGGCATGGAGGTACCAGACATGGTAGCAGGCATGTTGTTGACAAGTATGTTGGTACCAGGCATGGTAACAGCAGGAGCAGGAACAACTTTCAAAATCATAGGCTCATCATCATCGGCGGTGGTGGCAGCCATTCCAAAAGCAGTAGTGTTGGTGATTGCGATGTAAGGTGGCGAATCTGGCCCAGCGTATGCAGCCTCAAGCCAGTCACCGTTCTCCAACAAACTCTGCGACATATTCAAATTGAAAAAAAAAAATTTCTAACACCAGAAGCTCAAAACTTGGAAAAATGTGGAAAGAACTTTTGTGCCGAGGCGTTATATACCCTGACTATAATCACACGATCACTTATCTGCAATCATGTGATGACAGATCACGTGAGAAGACTTATCGTATATCACAGGGTGCTGGCTGATCACGTGGTCATAGGGTGATGTCAGATCATGTGAGAACACTTATCTATCATTATATGATTATGCCAGATCACGTGACAACGCTTATCGCATATCACATGATGATGACACCTTGTAAATATATCCCTCCCTACCATATAAGGTCATGGAATGCACCCTTCTCCCGCTTATCGACACATGGTTTGTGATAAGCTTTTACTGATAATGTCCACCCAATGAGTCATTCGGAGTTGAACGCTCGACAGAGTAGGTCGCTTATGTTGGTATGTATACATTTTTATAATTTATAAGTGTGTTAGAAATAAAGACACATCATATTTCATTTACACATACTTTTATTTAAAGTTCAACCACTTTACATTTTTTCTAGTTCTTGTGGGTGTACTTTTGTAGGGATGGGCATATACATACTTGTTCTTTACATAGTGTCGTGGAATGTTCATTTCATCTAATGCTGCTAGAAATGCTTCTTTGGCCACAACCTCGCTCTTCCTGTTGGTGAATATCAGATTAAAAAGGTCTACAATGTTGGATTTGGGAACAATGTCTCGATGATGTAGAATTTGCCCTCTGTCATTCCAATCCAATATATCTGGATGTCTTTTGATGAGTGAAATCATTTCATTGGCATATCTTTTTAATTTTGCAGGCACACTGTTTAATAGAACAGCATCATAGCTGTTTACAGAGTCTTTGGTAATCTTTTCAGATTTTTCCTTTTTAATTAATATTTTTTCTTCAGGGATATCCTGCTCCTCTTGGATCGACGCTTGAATGGGCGTGTTGAAGGAATTCATCTTTAGTTTCTTTTGCAAAAGTTCGTAATATAGTTTCACTTTATCGTCTTCGCCGAGAGAACTGTTTAAAATGCGAGCCATTTCCTTGTCGAAAGTGGTCATATGCTTCTCGCTGGGTACATGTTTGGAGAGAGACTCTTCGGGAATCAATGCATATTTTTTAGCGTGCTCCATTAAAAAGTGTTGAAATCACACTCAATGCTGCTGGAATCAATAAGTTTAAAAATCCACCTTTTTGAATGAGGAGTTTTCGTTTCTGGTACAGAGGTTTACGTCTCTGTGCCAATTCTCGCAACGTAGTCTTGTGTTTACGGAGCTTGACTTTTTGATGCTTCGTGAGAGGAATATTTCCTTTTAATGTGTTGAGACTACACTCGCAGAGAGCCTTTATACAAGAAGATGGAATTTTTTTCAGTAGATTCTTTCGTAATTTCGAGGGGCAAATTTGCAGCAGCTGCAACTGACTTAGTTGTTCTTGGGTGAGCGTCATCTTTACAACTGAAGAAAAGACACCGACACATTATGTTTTTATGCAAAAATGTGTCTCGCTTGGTAGACATATTGCGTCTGCCCCGGTAAAATATTAGTCCGCAATCGCATTTCTTCCAGTGTTTCACTCCGCAAATCTATAAACAGATATGAATAGGGTTTTTTAGTGGCGTCTTCATACACTTCTTGAAAATATCGAGTCTGCCTGGGATACAACTGTTTTCCCAAGTGCGTGATTTGACTCAAATCTCTTCGATTTTTACAGAGAAGGAGGTAGTGGGCGTTTAATGTAATTTCACGCATTTCTTTTCCTTTGTGAAAAAAATTTTGTGTGATAAACACGACACTCAGATTCATGTGGTGGCTTCCCTTTGTAAATAAATGCGTTAAGCGTTTATCGCTGCCACACTCGGACATTAGATCGTCTATAATAAAAAGCGTATTGGATTCCAAATACTCTCGATAATTCCCGGGTAGCCCTTCCACAAAAGTAACATCGGGAATTTCATCGTAAAGTGGTTGGTGGATTCCATAAAACCATACAATTTTATCGATGGGTGGTGAAAACATCTCCCGCTTGTGTTTTAACAAATCGCGAACAAAGAAACTTTTTCCGCAACCCGTGGGACCTGCAATGACCATTGTGAAAGGATGCTGCATAGTCGGAAACTCCATGGTAAATGAGGACACAAGTTTGTTCACATCCATATTTATTGGTAAAAAGGTGTAGCAATCTTAAAATGCTTGGTTACAAAATTATAAATTTTTATGTCATTAGATAGTTCGTTGGGTACAAAAGATAACATAAAATCTTTCAGAGAAGTTCCGCGACATCTAGAATATAAATAATAAATACAATAGTGACCACAGACGGCCGTGACATTGCTTTGCAGAGGCATACAATTATAGTCCATGCATTGAAAAGATGATACGTAGTCTGATATAGCTCCGTCAAAAGTGTCGGGTGAGTGTCCATAAGAATCGAAAAATTCTATACAATCTCGAAAAGGCAAGTAAAAGGCTAACCAGTGGCTGCCAGGTTCTGTCGATGAGTCCACATTAGCCACGAAACAGGTGGGATATCGTTCAAACTTTTCAGGTAGATTGTCACTTGCAAAAACACCTAAAAAGGAATCGCTCGTAAAAATGTTCTTGGATAGTGCTTTGTTCAACTGCTTGGTATCCATTTTTTTTTTTAATTGGCAAAATCACACAGAATGTGACGAGACTTGTTAATTTCAATCACGTTTTCAAATTCTGCATACACCAAGATGGAAATGGTTTCTCGAAGAGCTTTAGAAAATTTCACTTCTACTCGTAAATTACCTTGTTGCTGTAAATTCATATGGGGACCATCACACATGTCGGGCGACAAATCAAAAGCATACAAAGTATATCCTGCTGCAAATTCGTCTCGGGTCAGGTGAATTCCCTTGTCTTGGTTAAATCCGGGGAACAGAGTGTGATACGCACGAATGTAGTTGTTGTCTTCAAAGTTTAATTCTAAAGGCTTGCTTGGAACTGGATTGCCGTCTACGTAAACACTTAAAAAGTTTACGTGTTGATGGTCTAGAAAAAATGGATTTAATGCATATTGTCCATTCATAGCAGCATTATTAAGGCATGCAATAACCACTCTTTTTGGCATAACACCCAAAAAGACATTATCTTGCATAAAAGACCAACTTCCTTTCGACACTGAATATGTTTTGCATAATACACGATCTATGGGATACTTTGCTAAATTCTTTTCCAAGGCTTGAACGTGTCCTAATAATACTCCGGGGCTTACTTTAACTTTTCGAACAAACATGGAAGCGTGCTCTAACAAAACTTTGTAGTCGGGTTTGGGGGCGTTGGACACTAAACAAAAATCAGATTTGCTTCGTGTCATTTTTATTTTCAAATCCACCAAATTCAACATGAGGCGATTTTGTTGAAATATATCGGAATGAATCTGTCCGATCATGTCCACAGTTCTACTTAATTTACTCATTTCATATCTTTTTTTCAATCCTTCGTTGGAGTTCTCTGATAGAGGGTCTATATCACTCAGATTCGTATCTTTAAAGAAACATTCACAGGTGAGTAAACTTTTCTTGGCATCTGCTCCATAATTTAAAAGTGTTTCTATGTATGCTCTGTAGGGATAGGTGTTGGTGGCTGAAGAAATCACTCGCTCGTTTAAACTGACGTCTACTTGTGAGAATAACGAATGCAAAAACAAGTTCACGGGAGCTACCGATTCTTTATCAGGTAAAGGGGTTCCGTCCGATTTCACAATTTTCGCTTTAACATACAAGAATGAAGAACCCAAATCCATATATTCGTCTCCACTTCCCGATATGTTAAACTCTATGGGACCTCCATCTCGTATGTTAGACAGAGGGTGAAATTCTATAAAGTGGCCTTTTTCTATGGCCGTTTGGGTCGGTGGGGTCACAAATAAATCCAGTTCAGACTTGGTACAGGGAGTGGAATCTTTATGAATCAAGGTCGTCATTCTGAGGAGAAAATATCGCGTGCTTTCACCTTCTTAGCAGCTGGAGAAATGATTCGATTTTTGGAGAGTCTCCTCTTTTTATGGAATTTTTTTTTATGTCCTGAACCAATCATCGTTTTCATTTTACTCGCAGCCTTGTCTGTCAGATTACGTCCTGCCTCCTTCAAATGGCGTTGGGCAGCCGCTTTGAAATTCTCTCCTCTAGTTACGTCATTCAACACATTCACTCCGCTATGCCACATTTGTCTTCCGACGGCTTTCGCCCCCGACTTTAAAAGTGGAACAGCCGCTCTGAAAAAGGAGCGAAAAAGGCTTCCAAAGCCATAGCCTTTCTGAAAAGTGCTTCCTTGGTAGTAATCAAGGCCTTGACCTGTTTGGTTAACATAATAGTCTTCGAAGGATTTTTTACAGCATTCATAAGGAACATACATTATGAGAGGTACTTTTGGCGAAAGTGTAGTTTCACGTATGAGCGTCCGCGTTCGAATGGCGTCAATGCTCCTGTGTGCGTTCTTATAACGATTTCCAGAGTGTCGATCATTTTTCTACTCACGGGTAGGTAGTGAGGTCGATCGAATTTCATGGAAACCAACTCCCCGTCATTTCCAGTGACTTTAACGATACGTAAAAGAGGCGCCACTACGTCGCCGACAATTTGCGGTTCTACAATGTCTGAATATACAAACAGTACACGATAATGTGCGTTTACATCTGCTACGTAGATTCCTTCGCTCATCACTTCATGATCAGATTCTGAAGAAATCACCATGGGCTCGAAACCCAACACTTGGGCTAAGCCATCTTGTAAAATCACTCTTGCCTTGTTCTTTACTTTAATGCGAACTCGTTTCGTGATAGGACTATAATTGAAGAATATCTTGTTTTGGTGTTCTTTAATGAATATAGCCTTTAAAACATCGGGAATGGTTTCGTAAAATCCAGGTGGGATTCTCCGTCCAATCATTTTCCCATCACCTAGATCAAATCCGATAAAATTGTTCTGAGCAGTGATATTCATCCAGGTATGTGGGTATAAAAATTCTGTGAGTCCTATCTCCCATGCGCCCTTTAACTCTATGGGGACGGGCAATCTTGTAATAAAATGTGAAATTTTATTCTCCGGGAAAAAACTCATCGAGCTGTCGCTCGGTAGTGTCACGTAGAAGCTCATCTTGGCGAATGATTTTTTAAATGTAGAGTTCCCCTCTTTTATAATGTGGATAAATGAGATGCAGGAATCCACTGGTTAAACTTGGCAGGGTATCCACGATATTTCACAAAATATTCCAAATGTTTTTTTCGATATCGTTTCTTTAAAACATGTTCGATCGGATATTCCTCTTTCATTCTCACTTTCTGCAATTCTTGCAAGTAAAAAGTTCCTTGAATCACTTCTCCTAGTAAATCTTTAATTCTGTAAACAGCTGGCTCTCTTTTAACACATTCTGTAACTTTAAAAAGTTCTTCAGACCAGTTTGTTTCGTATCCCTTTTCAAAGGTCATTTTTGCTTTGGATACTCGCACAACATCTCCCTCGCTTAAAATACATTTTGAGGCACGTGTGGGAAAATTTCTATAAAGGGTATTCCACACTTGTGCTTCATTATTCTTATTCACTTCAACAGGGGCTTTCTTAATGCTAGAGTGGAAAGTGTGATTATAACTGTGTATGAGCGAATCCAACACATCCAAATAACGATATGTATTTTGACTGGTAAAGTATTTCCACATTTTCGATTTCAAGGTCCGATTAAAGCGCTCAATAACCGAGGCTTTTGTGGTGTTAAAAGTTGTAAAAAACTTCACTTTATTCTCTTTCAAATACCTCTGAAATTGATTATTTTTAAATTCAGTACCTTGGTCTGTCTGTAATGATTTGGGAATACGTTCTGCGAATATGGTTTGAAAAGCCTCTAAAATATCTACTCCACGCTTTTGCTTTAGTGGTATTGCCCATGCGTATTTGGATAGAATGTCAATACAGGTCAAAATATACCGGAAACCATCATTATGATTTTTCAATGAAGACATGTCGGCTAAATCCGCTTGCCATTGATGGTCTATGCCGTGTACAATTACACGATTCGTTAAAAATTTTCGTTGAACTGGCTTGTGCAGTGTGTAGGCGTCTACACTCTCCAACCATGCCCTTATATTCTTCTTGCTGACTTTTCCATGAAGAGCGCGATATAAAGAATCTACTCCACCAAAGCTGGCAGGGTGTCGCGGGTCTTGATATGTTAAATCCATCAGCTTGCGAGGGAAATATTGACAGTATCATTCAAATGTAATAAAATATTTCTTGGTAGTGTCACTCCTAATAAGACTTCCGACACAATGTATACCACAAACAGTAAGAAAAAATATACACATGTAACGATAACCTCTTCACGCGAAGCCATCTTTCGAAATGAGACGTTCCTCTGTTTTATTCTTCTTATAAACACATGAAAATAATTTTTCAAATCTTAATATTCTATCTTTAAATCGATATGCATCAATCTCCCAGAATCCTTTCCGATCTTCATCGTGGGGTATGTACACAATGTGTATGTAATCCGAAAAAGTGACACACTTCATCTCGCTAAATTAAAAAAAAAATTATTGAATAAATAATAAAGTTCTCTGCCAGTAGAGGGCGCCGCTAGTCATCTGAGTGGTTTAAATATGGTAGAGAAGGTTAAATAGCAAACTGTTATTAAGCGTCTATGGAGTAGTTGGCAGAGCGTTCACCAACTGGTCCATGGATGCTTTTAGTTCCGGGTTCGAACCCCGACACGAAAACTAAATTTTACAACACATGAAAAAAAAAAAAAAAATCGAATATACATCTGAAATTATATATCAATCTCATTCAAACTTGTTTATTTTGTATCAGACCCTTGAAGTATCCAACTATTAAAAATATATTATTAGAAAAAATAGGTGGCAACACCTCATACTGGTGATGATAAGATCTAATTTTTAATAGCGTAATGAGAGTGTCTCACTCATTTGGAGTTTGACCAGCGGGTAGTGAAGAGGTCGTTCTGTGAGTTCTAATTTTCATTATTATTTTTCTATACTGTTAGATTTATTTTTCAAAAATCACACTTAGAATGGTCAAATCCTGTTCACAAAACATAATTTCAGCTATGTATTACATTCATGTTTTTAAAGTTTGTGTATACATTTGTTTTTAGATACACAACACTCAGAATGGTCGAATGCTATTCACTTAACACTATTTTGAAAATGCGTAACTATACTTGGGTGTATTCAAATCATTTTTAAAAAAAAATTATATTGATAGTTAGATTTATTTAAAAAAAAAAAAAAAAAAATCCACTGAATACAATTTTAGCTAATTATTACATTCGTGTTTTCAAAGTTTGTGTATACATTTGTTTTTAGATACACAACACTTAAAATGGTCGAATCGTATTCATGTAACACCATTTTTGTGTCCACGGAACACAATTTTTGTATCCACTGAACACAATTTGCGTGTTCACTGGAAATCCATAATCTATTTTGTTTTCAAACATTCGAAATCATTTCGTTATTATTATAAAAATCGTATTGATTTATTTTTAAAAAAAATCCACTGAATACAATTTTAGCTAATTATTACATTCGTGTTTTCAAAGTTTGTGTATACATTTGTTTTTAGATACACAACACTTAAAATGGTCGAATCGTATTCATGTAACACCATTTTTGTGTCCACGGAACACAATTTTTGTATCCACTGAACACAATTTGTGTGTTCATTGGAAATCCGTAATCAATTTGTTTTTAAACATTCGAAATCATTTCGTTATTATTATAAAAATCGTATTGATTTATTTTTAAAAAAAATCCACTGAATACAATTTTAGCTAATTATTACATTCGTGTTTTTAAAGTTTGTGTATACATTTGTTTTTAGATACACAACACTTAAAATGGTCGAATCGTATTCATGTAACACCATTTTTGTGTCCACGGAACACAATTTGTGTGTCCACTGAACACAATTTGTTTTTAAACATTTGAAATCATTTCGTTATTATTATAAAAATCGTATTGATTTATTTTTTAAAAAAAAATCCACTGAACACAATTTTAGCTAATTATTACATTCGTGTTTTTAAAGTTTGTGTATACATTTGTTTTAAAAAAAAATCATTGTGTTATAATATACATATTTATATTCACTCCGTAACATTCTGTTTTAAAACGCACCCTTGCATCGCTATTCGAATGAACTTTGAAAAATAATCTAACTTCCACTGATAAGGTACACTTCGAAGTTAACTGCCTATAAAGCACGGGTGCTTTGGCACGATGGTAAGATGAGCGACTTCTAATCAGTTGGACCCAAGATCGAATCCAGCTCCTGACAAGTGAAACATTAATTTCTTTTGGAAAAAAAAAATGCCGATAGATGGCAGCACTTCATCAAAATTCACCAGAGGGCGCTTTAACTACATCCTGCTGATAAGATCTTTCAGTCTGTCGCTGACCAGCAGAGAGGGAGGACGTGTGCTAAGGAGCTCCAAGGCGCGACACGTCATTTCCAGATTGTTCGATTGCGACATCCCTTGAAACTTCTTCCTCAGGTCAAAGGTCAGTCGCTGATTGCGACATCGCTTGAAACCACTTCCTCAGGTCAGCGATTGTGACATTCCCTCTCAAGAGTGAAACTCACTCCGTATGAGTCATCAGGCCTCCGTGAAAGACTTCGCAATTGCCCTCTTCCGAAAGAGGCATCACCAAACTTCCAAAAGAGGGGAGGGGGGCAGTGAGAGGCATCCTCCCAAAGAGGATCCTCTCAAGAGAGGCATCCTCCTGAGGGTCTCAAGAGAGGGTCCTCCCAAAGAGGGTCCTCTCAAAGAGGATCCTCCCAAAGAGGGATCCTCCTCCTCCAGGGGCAGCCGCTGCCCAGCTGCCCCTGCTGGTGTTCAACTCTTATTTCTCTTCTACTGGCATTCGGCTGTACTGGGGTACATTTACTATAGACTAAATTATTTTAAATGCATATTTTTGTTCATTCCTTATAATTAAAATTAATTTAAATGTTTTTCACATACTGTACAATGTAAATCAGTCTGTAAAACGTTTCAGGCAAATAAATATTATATTTATTGTCTATAATTTTGCTTTAAATTAATTTTTCCCGTTTTTTACCCCACTTTAGTTTGACATCCATTAATTCGGCACCGCTAAAATTCCAAACATAGCATCGGAAGTCTACTTACATCCATAGCTGATTAGAGTATTGGAGTTGATTTACGGGGTCTCCTCTTTCTCGTTAGAAACTTGGAACCACAATTCTCATACTGAGTAACTGAGTGAAAAGTTATTGTACATTGTATTTTCTTGAAAAACTTAAATAAATCCACGCCCATGGTCAATAAATTAGTAAACCTTATATTCGGGTCTAATGGTTGTGGGATGTGTAAATTATGAGTGTGAATGCTTTTACGTGTTTTATAGTTGGGTTTAAATAAGATACGGAAATATTTTTAAAACACCCAAGTTTTTAATTATACGTGCCAATATAGTCAGGGTAAAAAATTGAAATGTACATAAAGTTCTCCCAATAATCTTCATTTATATCCAAACGTTTCATTCATATAAGGGATGAATAACCCATTTAAGAAACGACTTAAAATCGACCATTTCTAAAATATCTTGAGCATCCAACTTGCAATACGGAAAAGGAAAATGTCTCTTTGAATTGATTCAAAGTTTAAAAGAATGAAAAATGTCGATCATTGTCATAAAAAATAGCTGCTATTCAATTTTTGTGTTCACGGTGCCATTAGCCCCCTCAGAAGAGGAAATTGCCTCTCCGACGGGTACGTTATCAAACTTAGTATCAATCGAAAGATTTTTTCAAACCCTTGAAAATAAAGGGAAGCATACTATAACCTTTTGCTTACGGGTGGGACAGCGTACATCCCAAACGAAGAGGAGGTTCTTCGTTTGGGATGGACGCTGGACAACGATGCAGATTTTTCAACGTTTTTCTTATAAAATTTGCAAAAAAAATAAAAAAAAATCACAAGCTACTTAAAAATGGTTTCAAGTCTGGTATCGCGTTTAGCTGCACCCTAGTTAATTCTCACTGAAAATTGAGATAATGAGAAAATTGAGATAATATACTATTGAGATCAGTTTCTTTTAAAATTCTTAGAGGATGAACTAAAATAAATACTGTAAAAAATCCCTAACACTTTCGATTTTATTATTAGTTTAAAAAAATAATTGAAAAATTAGTAGTTGAAAAATAACATAGCGAATCAGAACATATTGTACAGAAATTACTATCAACGCATTCTTGAAAACGCGTTTAGGTTGAGATAAATTCGTCCAGTTAGTTTCACAAAAATAAATTTTAATAAAAACAAGAAAGATCAATCATGCATAAAGCATCGATTATGAAACACTTTCCAACTGCGATGCAATTTTATTTAAACATCTCTAATATGCGATACATTCAGCGGTAATATTTTTAAAATTATCACAATACTACAATAATTTATTATATTTAAAAACTTCATCGAAAAAAACTGAAATTTATTCAAATGACGTCATTGAAATATAACGCCTGGCTCTCTATGAAAAAGAAGTAAAAATTTCATTCATAAACTTTTATTCTACTCCTTTCATTCCTCACAATACTACAATAATTTATTTTACTTAAAAACTTAAAATCATGGAGGTAAAAGTAATTTAACTCTGTGCTTAAAACTTCACCGAAAAAGTCTGCTATAAAATCGTCTGTTCTCTATGTAAAATCAATGACTGTTTCATTCATATCAACTATATTGCAGACTCCAGCACTGAATAATTTTGCTTTAAAGAAATTCAGCAATTCTTATACAACTCATCTTACAGCTTGATGTATTTACAATCTCCATAAGTGAAAATTAGGCTTCGTTGTAGAAATAATCAAAGTTTGATGATCATTAAACTCAAATATATTCTAATAGAGTTGTTTTAGAACATTGATGCACAGAAATTAAGCAAAAATAAGGCGATTTTAGGACGGACACAACATTAAATATAAATAAAAAGAACTTTAAAAATCACGATTTTGAGACAAGATGGATGCCAAATTTTATTTTGAAGTGGGTCATGTGATCTCTTCATATAATGGTCACGTGATCTCTTTATATAATGGGTGTAATTATTATTTTAATTTTTATTCAAAAAACTACAGAATATATCATCGGAAATTTTTTTTTTATACATTTTATGGGATAATTTGAATATTTCCTAAAACTTTCGAAGCAATTTGTGAATTTTAAATTCGCTTAAAAAATGTTTGAAAAATGAGGTCCCATAAGATTCAATGTATTTCATTCTTTCAACCTGGGTTCAATTCAAAACTAATTGGGTGATATTATTCATTTATACTCTCATAGGTTCCACAGACCGTCTGAACAACATACTAAAATTTTATTTTGATAAAGTTATTATTGCGGCAGTTATCGTGCTAACGGACAGACAGACAGAATGAACAAAGTCATAAACACTTTTCAACTATGTTGTATAGTGTTAAAAAGCATTGTAGTATGTTAACGATTTTTTAGAGTATCTACTTTTATAGTTTTTTTTTTTTTTTTTTTCAGGTTAAAAACTGGTTAGGAAAAATACAATTACACAATTTAAAACAAGACCGATTTCTATAGGTTAAGAGTTGAGATACAACTGCAGGTATATATGTAAAGGTCCACACTGCTGTTGCCGATGTATAAAAAAGTAAAAAAGCGTTTATCGTAAATCATACGTGTATTTGCGATAGTTTTACTTTTGTTGCAATTAACCGATTAATGCACAAGAAAAAGGAAACCGATTAATGCACGACTAGCAAGTTTTATTGAAAATTATTTTACCTCAATACTACTTTGGGACACCGTGAGTAGGGAGTAGTAGGGGGTTCTGGCTCACGCGGTGCTATACTTTAACATGGGGTCAATTGCGGTGCTAATTCTCCCATGTTAAACCATAGGCGCACCCCATGAGGAGGGGGCGGAGCTTCCACCAGCACGTGACTTTCCATGAAGAGAGGATGTCAGTCAAAGGTTATGATGGATCAGATATTTTTTAGTAGCAAAATAAACAAATGTAAGTTTTACACTTTTGTAATTTTTTTTTAAAAATGTGGGTATGGGAAAAATTAACATTTTGTACAAAATGTTCCAAAAGCGTAAAAAAAACAACAAAAATGTGGTTATGGGGAAAATTAACATTTTGCGACTTTTTTTTCAAAATGCTGATTTCTGTATGGGAATTAACATGGGTTTTCGCACTTTTGTAATTTTTTTTTAAAAAATATGGTTATGGGAAAAATTAACAATTTGCACAAAATGTCTCAAAAACGTAAAAAAACAACAAAAAATGTGGTTTTGGAAAAAATTAACATTTTGCGATTTTTTTCAAATTGCTAATTTCTTTATGGGAATTAACATTGGTTTTCGCACTTTTGTAATTTTTTCACAAAAAAATGTGTGTTTTTACAAAAATGTTACCAAAAATGTAGTTATGGGAAAAATTAACATTTCACACAAAATGTTGCAAAAACGCAATAAAACAACAAAAATGTGTGTTTTTTTACGTTTTTGCAACATTTTGCACAAAATGTCTGAAAAACGTAAAAAAACAACAAAAAATGTGGTTTTGGAAAAAATTAGCATTTTGCGATTTTTTTCAAAATGCTAATTTCTCTATGGGAATTAACATGGGTTTTCACACTTTTGTAATTTTCTTACAAAAATGTGTGTTTTTACGAAAATATTACCAAAAATGTGGTTATGGGAAAAATTTCGTACAAAATGTTGCAAAAACGCGAAAAAAGAACAAATATGTGTGTTTTTACAAAAAATGTAGCCAAAAAAACGTATTTTAAAAATAGCAGAATTGCATGCATTGGGTGTATTGGTGGGGGGGTGTATCTCAATAATCATAGATACCTGTTTTCAACTATCTAAATGTGGTAATGTCTCCTTAAAATTTAGATACTGTTAGAAAAATATATATTTTTTTTACATTGTGTGCCCACCTCCACCCGGTGTATAGGATACACCGCCACAATTCAATCTAGCATGGTCTGGTCATTTAAATTTGATAATAACCGTATGCTAGGCTCTTGATACCATCCTTTAAGATATGTCGCTTATCATCATAGGGGGATAACCCCATTTTAATTTGCTTCACAGTATACATCTGGTGGTCTTTACTTGCAATTTTAAATTGTTCCTCTCTATTATATCTTCGTCTTGTTAGGCAATTATATTAATCTTCATGATGGATGTATTCTTATACAACTTTCTTATTAACACCTTTAGCAGACTTTTTATCCATGAAGGGTGTTTTTAGGCTATACATCTTTGATCTTAGGCCTACAAACTCCACAGCAGGAGTTCCATTCAATTCATCGTTCATTTTTCCAATTCTTTTTTAATTCTTATTGGAATGGAGGGGATGATCACATGGATAATCCAAAAAGTCAAAATAGTCTTCATAATTTTCAAAATCTTTGTAAATATCCTCTGTTTCAATTTCCTAGCACAGGGAATCGGTGTCTGTGAAAAGCAATTCGGCTCGGCTTCCATACATCTTCTTAATAAAATCATAATGGAACTCATACATAAGTGTTTTACTCAAGTCCAGTACTGAAAAACCTGCGTAGATGGGTCTATTCAGTTTCAAATGAGTCTTATGCATATGAACTGCTACCAGAACTTCATTAAATATTTTGATCGAGTGTAAGGCTGGTGATGCAAGTAATTTTTTCTGTCTCTTCTCAGTCTGTACTAGCTTAACATCCATTCTTTTTCTCAAGTTTTCCATAGTTTTGCCAAACACGGCGTTATTCATTAACTTGAACAGATCTTTTTCAAAGGAATTTTTTGCCAGTATTCTCTTCTCAGTGTTGAATTGTACATAGGGCTTCAACCAGGGCTCTTGCTTAAAAGTTAATACTCGATGGATTTTCACAAGTTTCATCCCTAGCTTCATATACTGCTTTAAATTTCTATAATGCAGAATATATTTAACCTTATGATTCAAATTTGGAGTTAAATTGATCTGGTCCTTGCATATTTTCAAATTTATTTCTTCAGATAAATTCCGGCTATACTCCGAAATCAGAGATGGGGTGATATGAACTCTTTCGGGTGCCAGAGGATAATCATTATGCTTATCATGCAAATCATGGGGATAGTCTATATCCGCTTTGATAATATATCCCACAGGTGAGTCATCTTCAACAGCAAGTGGATCAAAGTTCTGAATGTCTTGATAATCAAACCATCTAAGATCCGATACAGGGAGTGCTTGGCTTAGAGCCCACCCGTACAGATTATTAGCATCCAAGTACATTATATATTTGCTAGGTTTCGTAGAATCAAAATGTTCCAAGTACTTGTTATTAGCCTGACTAAGGCGTTTACTAATAACACTAATACCGCCTCTTATACCTTCTTCTAAAAATAGGTACATATCAGGATCTGTAATCAGTTCTAATGATACTCCAATAGTCTTCAAGGCTGCATTCCAGGCAAGAGATGGTAATGTTAAACAGTGGGCAGCATCTATTCCATAATAATTCAATGTCAAATCACGGAAATTCTCAAAAATGTCCGCTAATAGAAGAATATCAGTTTTTATGTACAAGTCATGATATTCCCCATATTCTTTATCTTTAAAGATCTCCAAACATGTCAAGCATAGGTATAGGCATCATCAGAGACCTCCTCTCGATTTAAATCATCAAAGAAGGCCTCTTTAGAGGTTAGCTCGTTTCTTCAAACTTTGTAGCACAATTCATATAAGAAATAGGGGTAAACACCTTTTCTAGTCACTAAATCCACTTGATCACCTGTAAAATGTTTTTGGGTGATACGAAGCTGATTGGATTCCAAACTAGAACTTAGTTTCTCAATAGAGGCAGGTAAAATTTGAAGAGAATCTATAAACTGTAAACTTCCCAGGCTGAATGTGATATATTTCTGCATATTGCTACTGAGGCATTCAATCCTCTTTCCTTTAAATTCACCGATCCCCTGCAAAATTAAATGTCCATCATACCCCTTTAAATTATGAAATACAACGGGTATGCGTCGTCTTATCTTGTAATTCAGATTACAATTAGGATGGGCTGCACCTCTGAACTTGGAAGTTAAGTGGCAATGGTCTCTCACACGCTTTTCCCCTAAAGCCTTGTTACAAATATGGCAGAGTATCATTTTCAAAGTTTTCACGATCTTCAGCAGTAAAATTCATTTGCATATTTTCTCTCAGTATTCTCTGAATCTCTTCTTCTTGAATAAAAGCCTTCAAAAAAGGATGAATCACATCTTCATCCCTATAGATAACAGGTCCTTTAAAGGTTTTTCCATCAGGTTCAATAGTAATATAGGCAAAACCACAAGAAACATGATGAAATAAGATGCTCTCATGTGAATCAGAAGGGGTATTCTCACATATATCCGCTTTCATTAGAAAAGACTAAAGTCTGCGTATACCACAAATGGTACACGCATTTGCATGTAAATACTTTGAAATTTCAAAATCTTGTCATTGTCACTGGGAAGCTCCACTCTCTCTAGGCCATACTGGCTACATAATTCAATATGCTTCTTTAAACGAGCTTCAGATGAAAACCGTTGTAAACATTAGTCACAAAATTATTGCTTCTCTTTATGTTTTCTTATACTGTATAAAAGTCTGCTCATACTTCTAATACAACAGTAATGATACTGCTCATCATTACTAATAAGCAGTAAATTGCAGTGTTGTTCTCGTCTATCAGATGATATATAGAACGGAAACACCTTCTCATCTTCATATCCAAAGACATTCAGGGTCACATTATTATTATATCGCTCAAATAATTTAACTTGGTGTAAAGGAGTGGGAAACTCGATTCCATTCAGAATCAACTTGCATTCGTGCTCGGTATATTTGCCGACACGAAATGCATTCTTATAAACTGGATAAAGTTCTGCTAAGCTGGACCACATAAAACATTTCTGATCACTATTTTCCACATTGATAATAGCTTTCTTGGCTAACAGTTCTTTAGGTAGTGATAGCTTGAAGCAGCCAGAGGATCATATGTCCCAACATCAATCATTAATTCCTCGATTCTCTCTAAGACCCAACCGCTACCACGGCCTTCATAGGTTTCGAACGATGTTAACACTTTTGCAAAGGCAGTATCCATATTAGAATCCAAATCTTCTTCAGTAATGTTTTTCATATAAGAACTTCTGAAATAGTTTATACAGCATTCCTGTTCTCCTCCAGATCGGAAACGAGTAAAACGGCAACATACATTTATGTACCATATAATACTACGTTTCAAAGTAATTTCCTCTAGCACTACTTGTTTTATCTCAATTCTATAAGAATCCAAAAAGGTGAGTAAATCTTTTTCAGCATGACCAGCAATTTTATAAACAGTCACAGTACCGTTTAAAGCTTGTTTGCAGGGTTTCGTAGTCGCTTTCTTCTTCTTTTTATTCATACACTAGCCGCCTTTGGCGACCAGCCTGTTCGCCACCCCTGAAAATTCTGACCGTGGCAAATTCTGACCGTTGCAAACTCGCTGGCGCGAACTACCAGAAAGGTGTAAGGAAACTGTTTGGACGGCCAGGAAGTTCCACTCAATTTAGACCGGAACTCATTGGGGGAGGCATCCACAGGAACCGTACCCTCCTTCCTCTACCACCAACCTCTTGGAATTACTTACGGTCCCACATGTTTAACGTGATCGTACTCCGCGTGAACACGGCGGCAGTTTCGGCAGTGGCGAGAGTCGAACCCGGGCCCACCGAGTGCAATTCATGCGCGTAACCACTTGGCTACCGCGCCCTCCGCAACAAACTCCATAACTTTCTTTTTATTTACCCAATTTAGACCGGAACCCAGTGGGGAAGGAATCCATAGGGACCGTACCCTCCTTCCCTACCACCAACCTCTCGGAAGGACTTACGGACCCACATGTTTACCGTGATCTTACTCCGCCTGAACACGGCGGCAGTTTAGGCAGTGGCGGGAACCGCTAACCACTGGGCTACAGCGCCCTCCGCGACAATCTCCTTAACTTTCTTTTTTTCCAATGTAAATTTGTTTTGGTCCGTAAGTCATCGGAAGGACATACGGACGTGAACATGGCGGCAATTTTAGGAATCGAACCCGGGCCTACCAAGTGCAAATCCCGCGCGCTAACCACAGGGGTTCTTCGCCCTCCGCGACATTCTCCATAACTTTCTTTTTATTCACCCAATTTAGACCGGAACGCAGTGGGAGAGGTATACACAGGGACCGTACCCTACTTCCCCTACCACCAACCACTCGGGAGGACTTACGGACCCATATGTTTAACGTGATCGTACTCCGCGTGAACACGGCAGCAGTTTTGGCAGTGGCGGGAATCGAACCCGGGCCTACCGAGTGAAATTCCCGCACGCTAACCACTGGGCTACCACGCCCTCCGTGACAATTTCCATAACTTTCTTTTTATTCACCCAGTTTAGACCGGAAGCCAGTGGGGGAGGCATCCACAGGGACCGTACCCTCCTTCCCCACCCACAAAACTCTCGGAAGGACTTACGGACCCACATGTTTAACGTGATCGTACTCCCCGTGAACACGGCAGCAGTTTTGGCAGTGGCGGGAATCGAATCCGGGCCTACCGAGTGAAATTCCCGCGCGCTAACCACTGGGCTACCGCTCTCTACGCGACAATCTCTATAACTTTCTTATTATTCGCACAATTTAGACCGGAACCCAGTGGGGGAGGCATCCACAGGGATCGTGCCCTCCTTCTCCTACCTCCAACCTTTCGGAAGGACTTACGGACCCACACGTTTAACGTGATCTTACTCCCCGTGAACACGGCAGCAGTTTTGGCAGTGGCGAGAATCGAACCCGGACCTACCGAGTGCAATTCCCGCGCTCTACCCACTGGGCTACTGCGGCTTCGCGACAATCTCCATAACTTTCTTTTTATTCACCCAATTTAGACTGGGACCCAGTGGGGGAGGCATCCACAGGGACCGTACCCTCCTTCCCCTACCAACAACCTCTCGGAAGGACTTACGGACCTACATGTTTAATGTGATCGTACTCCTCCTGAACACTGAGGCAGTTTAGGCAGTGGCGGGAATCGAACCCGTGCCTACCGAGTGCAATTCCCGTGCGCTAATTTAAATTTTATAATGACCATATGCTTAGCTCTTAATTTCATCATCCTCATTCCAGCGTAGTATCATTTAAAATTATTATTTATACATATTATTATTATTATTATTTATCCATATTATTATTATTTATTCATATTATTATTATTTATCATTATTATTTATCATTATTATTTATCCATTAATTTAAAATATCCATCGTTCCATCATTTAAAATATCCATAAATTAAAACGTTCCATCAATCATCCATATTGTTCTACAAATACATAAATATAATAATTTCAAATACATCACCACAATTCAATCCACCATAATTCAATCATTTAAATTATTTAAAATATCCATTTAAAATATCATATAAATATAATCATTTCACCCGCTGTATACAACACATATCTTCATTCATTTAAAACCGGAAGGGCGGTCGGTCTCCATGGAAACGGGGAAATAATTCAACGGGTGAAAACGCGGTTGGCCGAGAAATTGAAAATCCTTAGGTCATTAAAATCACGATCCTGTGTATATTTATAATTATTTCTTGACCAGATTGGACTTGTAAGAATGCTAGATCTTTGACCTTTCTAAAAATGTAAATTATTAGTCGAAATTATGAGTACTTTTTACTATGCAAGAATTTAAAAACCAAAAATCGTTTTTTTGAGCCAAAAGTGACTTTTGTTTTAAAATCTTTAAAAAATATTAGAAATCGAAATTCAGATTTGAAATTGACATATTTTTACTCGCAATTGTCTGCTCTTTCCGATGGTGTAATTTGTTTTTTTCTACGACGTCTGGATAGTGGAGAAAAAAGGGCAAAAAGGGCAAAAAACGGTCGAAATCGCGTAAAACATTAAATAAATAAAAAAAAAATTAAAATTTTAAAAATCGGTTTTCACGTGTCCCCTTCCCTCCTCCCCAGGTCTCCGGTTGCCAAATTTTGTAGCTCTCCGACGCGCGGTCGCGAAACGTATAGCGTATAAGACAGACACACAGACACACAGACACACAGACATTGCCTTTTATTATTTACTAGCCGCCTTTGGCGACCAGCCTGTTCGCTACCCTTGAAAATTCTGACCGTGGCAAATTCTAACCGTGGCACACTCGCTGGCGCGACCTACCAGTAAAGTGTAAGGTAACTGTTTGGAGGGCCAGGAAGTGCCACCCAATTTAGACAGGAACTCAGTGGGGGAGGCATCCACAGGGACCGTACCCTCCTTCCCCTACCACCAACCTCTTGGAAGGACTTACGGTCCCGCATGTTTAACGTGATCGTACTCCGCCTGAACACGGCGTCAGTTTTGGCAATGGCGGGAATCGAACCCGGACCTACCTAGTGCAAATCCCGCGCGCTAACCACTGGGCTACCGCGCCCTCCGCGACAATCTCCATAACCTTCTTTTTATTCACCCAATTTAAACCGGAACCCAGTAGGGGAGGCATCCACAGGGTCCGTACCCTCCTTCCTCTACCAACAACCTCTCGGAAGGACTTACGGATCCACATGTTTAACGTGATCGTACTCCGCGTGAAAATGGCAGCAGTTTTGGCAGTGGCGGCAATCGAACCCGAGCCTACCGAGTGCAATTCCCGCGCGCCAACCACTGGGCTACCGCGCCCTCCGCGACAATCTCCATAACCTTCTTTTTATTCACCCAATTTAGACCGGAACCCAGTGGGAAAGTCATCTACAGGGTCCGTACCCTCCTTCCTCTACCACCAACCTCTCGGAAGGACTTACGGACCCACATGTTTAACGTGATCGTACTCCGCGTGAACACGGCAGCAGTTTTGTCAGTGGAGGGAATCGAACCCGGGCCTACCGAGTGAAATTCCCGCACGCTAACCACTGGGCTACCGCGCCCTCCGCGACAATCTCCATAACTTTCTTTTTATTCACCCAATTTGGACCAGGACCCAGTGGGGGAGGCATCCACAGAGACCGTACCCTCCTTTCCCTGCCACCAACCTCTCGGAAGGAATTATCGACCCATATGTTTAAGGTGATCGTACTCCGCATCAGTGGCGGGAATCGAACCCAGGCCTACCGAGTGCAATTCTCGCGCGCTAATTTAAATTTATAATGACCATATGCTAGGCTCTTAATTCCACCATCCTCGTTCCATCGTTCTATCATTTAAAATAGCCATAAAATTAAAATATCCATTTAAAATATCTATAAATTAAAATATCCATAAAGGTGTAAGGTAACTACCAGAAAGGTGTAAGGTAACTGCTTGGAAGGCCAGGAAGTGCCACACAATTTAGACCGGAACCCAATGGGGGAGGCATCCAAAGAGACCGTACCCTCCTTCCCCTACCACAAACCTCTCGGAAGGACTTGCAGTCCCACACGTTTAACGTGATCGTACTCCGCGTGAACACGGCTGCAGTTTTGGCAATGGCGGGAATCGAACCCGGGCCTACCGAGTGAAATTCCCGCGCGCTAACCACTGGGCTACCGTGCCATCCGCGACAATCTCCATAACTTTATTTTTATTCGGCAATTTTGGGAATCGAACCCGGGCCTACCAAGTGCAAATCCCGCGCACTAACCACTGGGGTACTTCACCCTCCGCGATATTCTTCATAACTTTCTTTTTATTCACCCAATTTAGACCGGAACCAAGTGGGAGAAGCATCCACAGGGACCGTACCCTTCTTCCCCTACCACCAACCTCTCGGAAGGACTTACAGACCCACATGTTTAACGTGATCGTACTCCGCGTAAACACGGCGGCAATTTTGGGAATCGAACCCGGGCCTACCGAGTGCAATTTCCGCGCGCTAACCATTGGGCTACTTTGCCCTACGCGACAATCTCCATAACTTTCTTTTTATTCATCCAATTTAGACCGTACCCTCCTTCCCCTACCACCAACTTCTCGGAAGGACTCACGGACCCACATGTTTAACGTGCTCGTACTCCGCGTAAACACGGCGGCAATTTTGGGAATCGAACCCGGGCCTGGTAACTGGTTGGACGGCCAGGATGTGCCACCCAATTTAGACCGGAACCCAGTGGGGGAGGCATCCACAGGGAACGTACCCTCCTTCCCCTACCACCAACCTCTCGGAAAAACATACGGACCCATATGTTTAACGTGATCGTACTCCATGTCAGTGGCGGAAATCGAACCCGGGCCTACCGAGTGCAATTCCCGCGCGCTAACCACTGGGCTACTTCGCCCTCCGCGACAATCTCCATAACTTTCTTTTTATTCACCCAATTTAGACCGTACCCTCCTTCCCCTACCACCAACCTCTCGGAAGGACTCACGAACCCACATGTTTAACGTGATCGTACTCTGCGTGAACGTGGCGTAAGTTTTGGCAGTGGCGGGAATCGAACCCGGGCCTACTGAGTGCAATTCCCGCGCGCTAACCACTGGGCTGCCGCGCCCTCTGCGACAATCTCCATAACTTTCTACATATTCACCCAATTTAGACGGGAACCCAGTGGGGGAGGCATCCACAGGGGCCGTATCCTCCTTCCCCTACCACCAACCTCTCGGAAGGACTTACGGACCCACATATTTAACGTGATCGTATTCCACGTAAACACGGCGGCAGTTTTGGCAGTGGCGGGAATCGAACCCGGGCTTACCGCTAACTTCCCGCGCGCTAATTTGCAATTTAAAATGACCATATGCTTAATTCCATCATCCTCATTCCATTGTTTCATTGTTCCATCATTTAAAATATCCATAAAATTAAAATATCCATTTAAAATATCCAAAAGTTAAAATATACAAAATGACCATATGCTTAATTCCATCATCCTCATTCCATTGTTTCATTGTTCCATCATTTAAAATATCCATAAAATTAAAACATCCATTTAAAATATCCAAAAGTTAAAATATACATTTAAAAAATCCAGATCGTCCCATCATTTAAAATATAAATATAATAATTTATATAGAGCAAAGGAGCTCTATTCAGAACCGTGACGTCACCTCCACCTTGACGTCCCCAACCACCACCTTCCCTGCTTCAGCGGGGGAGAAACGAAGCGGTACGCCGAGCGGAACGCCGAGAAATTTAAAATCATGACGTCTTTAAAATTGCGATCCTGAAGGCAATTTTCATTATTTCTGGACCAGATTAGACTTGTAAGAATGCCAGATATTTCAGCTTTCTAAAAATGTAAATTATTAGTCGAAATTATGAGTACTTTTTACTGTGCGAGAATTTAAAAACCAAAAATCGTTTTTTTGAGCCAAAAGTGACTTTTGTTTTAAAATCTTTAAAAAATATTAGAAATCGAAATGGAGATTTGAAATTGATATATTTTTACTCGCAATTGTCTGCTCTTTCCGATGGTGTGAGTTGTTTTTTTCTACGACGTCTGGATCGTGGAGAAAAAAGGGCAAAAAAAGGTCGAAATCGCATAAAACATTAAATAAATAAAAAAATAATTAGAATTTTGAAAATCGGTTTTAACGTGTCCCCTTCCCTCCCCCCCCAGGTCTCCGATTGCCAAATTTCGTAGCTCTCCGACGCGCGGTCGCGAAACGTATAGTGTATAAGACAGACACACAGACACACAGACATTGCCTTTTATTATATAGACTAGCCGCCTTTGGCGACCAGCCTGTTCGCTACCCTTGAAAATTCTGACCGTGGCAAACTCGTTGGCGCGACCTACCAGAAAGGTGTAAGGTAACTGCTTGGAAGGCCAGGAAGTGCCACACAATTTAGACCGGAACCCAATGGGGGAGGCATCCAAAGAGACCGTACCCTCCTTCCCCTACCACAAACCTCTCGGAAGGACTTGCAGTCCCACACGTTTAACGTGATCGTACTCCGCGTGAACACGGCTGCAGTTTTGGCAATGGCGGGAATCGAACCCGGGCCTACCGAGTGAAATTCCCGCGCGCTAACCACTGGGCTACCGTGCCATCCGCGACAATCTCCATAACTTTATTTTTATTCGGCAATTTTGGGAATCGAACCCGGGCCTACCAAGTGCAAATCCCGCGCACTAACCACTGGGGTACTTCACCCTCCGCGATATTCTTCATAACTTTCTTTTTATTCACCCAATTTAGACCGGAACCAAGTGGGAGAAGCATCCACAGGGACCGTACCCTTCTTCCCCTACCACCAACCTCTCGGAAGGACTTACAGACCCACATGTTTAACGTGATCGTACTCCGCGTAAACACGGCGGCTATTTTGGGAATCGAACCCGGGCCTACCGAGTGTAATTTCCGCGCGCTAACCATTGGGCTACTTTGCCCTACGCGACAATCTCCATAACTTTCTTTTTATTCATCCAATTTAAACCGTACCCTCCTTCCCCTACCACCAACTTCTCGGAAGGACTCACGGACCCACATGTTTAACGTGCTCGTACTCCGCGTAAACACGGCGGCAATTTTGGGAATCGAACCCGGGCCTGGTAACTGGTTGGACGGCCAGGATGTGCCACCCAATTTAGACCGGAACCCAGTGGGGGAGGCATCCACAGGGAACGTACCCTCCTTCCCCTACCACCAACCTCTCGGAAAAACATACGGACCCATATGTTTAACGTGATCGTATTCCATGTCAGTGGCGGAAATCGAACCCGGGCCTACCGCGTGCAATTCCCGCGCGCTAACCACTGGGCTACTTCGCCCTCCGCGACAATCTCCATAACTTTCTTTTTATTCACCCAATTTAGACCTACCCTCCTTCCCCTACCACCAACCTCTCGGAAGGACTCACGAACCCACATGTTTAACGTGATCGTACTCTGCGTGAACGTGGCGTAAGTTTTGGCAGTGGCGGGAATCGAACCCGGGCCTACTGAGTGCAATTCCCGCGCGCTAACCACTGGGCTGCCGCGCCCTCCGCGACAATCTCCATAACTTTCTACATATTCACCCAATTTAGACGGGAACCCAGTGGGGGAGGCATCCACAGGGGCCGTATCCTCCTTCCCCTACCACCAACCTCTCGGAAGGACTTACGGACCCACATATTTAACGTGATCGTATTCCACGTAAACACGGCGGCAGTTTTGGCAGTGGCGGGAATCGAACCCGGGCCTACCGCTAACTTCCCGCGCGCTAATTTGCAATTTAAAATGACCATATGCTTAATTCCATCATCCTCATTCCATTGTTTCATTGTTCCATCATTTAAAATATCCATAAAATTAAAATATCCATTTAAAATATCCAAAAGTTAAAATATACATTTAAAAAATCCAGATCGTCCCATCATTTAAAATATAAATAAAATAATTTTTATAGAGCAAAGGCGCTCTATTCAGAACCGTGACGTCACCTCCACCTTGACGTCCCCACCCACCACCTTCCCTGCTTCAGCGGGGGAGAAACGAACGGAACGCCGAGAAATTTAAAATCATGACGTCTTTAAAATTGCGATCCTGAAGGCAATTTTCATTATTTCTGGACCAGATTAGACTTGTAAGAATGCCAGATATTTCAGCTTTCTAAAAATGTAAATTATTAGTCGAAATTATGAGTACTTTTTACTATGCGAGAATTTAAAAACCAAAAATCGTTTTTTTGAGCCAAAAGTGACTTTTGTTTTAAAATCTTTAAAAAATATTAGAAGTCGAAATGGAGATTTGAAATTGATATATTTTTACTCGTAATTGTCTGCTCTTTCCTATGGTGTGAGTTGTTTTTTTCTACGACGTCTGGATCGTGGAGAAAAAAGGGCAAAAAGGGCAAAAAAAGGTCGAAATCGCATAAAACATTAAATAAATAAAAAAATAATTAGAATTTTGAAAATCGGTTTTAACGTGTCCCCTTCCCTCCCCCCCAGGTCTCCGATTGCCAAATTTCGTAGCTCTCCGACGCGCGGTCGCGAAACGTATAGTGTATAAGACAGACACACACACAGACATTGCCTTTTATTATATAGACTAGCCGCCTTTGGCGACCAGCCTGTTCGCTACCCTTGAAAATTCTGACCGTGGCAAACTCGTTGGCGCGACCTACCAGAAAGGTGTAAGGTAACTGCTTGGAAGGCCAGGAAGTGCCACACAATTTAGACCGGAACCCAATGGGGGAGGCATCCAAAGAGACCGTACCCTCCTTCCCCTACCACAAACCTCTCGGAAGGACTTGCAGTCCCACACGTTTAACGTGATCGTACTCCGCGTGAACACGGCTGCAGTTTTGGCAATGGCGGGAATCGAACCCGGGCCTACCGAGTGAAATTCCCGCGCGCTGACCACTGGGCTACCGTGCCATCCGCGACAATCTCCATAACTTTATTTTTATTCGGCAATTTTGGGAATCGAACCCGGGCCTACCAAGTGCAAATCCCGCGCACTAACCACTGGGGTACTTCACCCTCCGCGATATTCTTCATAACTTATTTTTTATTCACCCAATTTAGACCGGAACCAAGTGGGAGTGTGCAAAATTATTAAATTATTATGTATTAAATGCAAAACTTTAGTATAATCTCGATATTTTCTGTAACAATGTAATACATTTCCCAAGATGTATATAAAATAATCGCTAATCCATTATACTACCCCACATTAGAAATAATAAAATTAGCAAGTTAAAGAATATATCCAGATACTAAAACCCCAATACATTTCATTAAATTCATAAAAACACTCATTAAAAAGTTGTTACGCATCATAAAATACAAAGTTTAATAAAATGGGAGAATAAAATCACATTAAAACAAGTACTTACATGTTCAATCCTGTTCAAAGAGGGTGCATTACGCATGGGAACGTCAGTAACGGTAGGGGTAGTACCTCCAATATTACTTTCTAAGGCAAACATATTCGCAGAGCAACTTGAAACGCGTCTTAACAGCACGAAATCCACAACAGAAATGATAAAATCGCCGCTTAAAGACCACCTACGCCCATTCATAAAAAAAATAGTTCCTGTAATATTCTTAAGCCAAGATCACCTCAAGGTTATCTCTAAAGAGTTCTTGGTGTATCCATCCGCCATGGTCACGTGAAGGTTACATCACGGTTACCGTTAAACTTACAACACGCGAATGTAATTATGCACAGAAACGCGATAAAAGATAAACAATTCGTTCAAAATCACAATCGATTATATCCTTTTAATAATCGTAATCGACACATTAAATAAATTCACATCTTAAAAAAATAATAGATTTTAATAAAATAATTAAAGAAAATCCCTTTGCGAGAAGAAAAATGCTTTAGAACCTCCAATTCTTATACAATACAGCAACGCGCTATCCCTTGCAAGCATAAGAATTCAAAGCCCGGAATAACATATGCCCCTTTCTCCCCCTCCCTCCCCGAGACACCAACACTCAACGCCATTACTTCCTCATACACTAAACGTAACCCATAGCAACCACAATCCATAATAAAACATTCACCTTCACCCCCAACGTACATCCAAATATCCAGTAATTCAACGTGAAAGCCCATATTTTTACAGCAAAACGCACTTTACAGGGATTCATAGAATGGGCATGGAACAAAAAATCATAAAAAATCATCAAATTCACCCAGAAACTAGCTAAAACCCTCAAATTACTTATAATTATCATCTACATATGCTATATAACCATTTATAACCTTAAAAAAGTGAGAAGGTATAAGAGGCGGTATTAGTGTTATTAGTAAACGCCTTAGTCAGGCTAATAACAAGTATTTGGAACATTTTGATTCTACGAAACCTAGCAAATATATAATGTACTTGGATGCTAATAATCTGTACGGGTGGGCTCTAAGCCAAGCACTCCCTTTATCGGATCTTAAATGGTTTGATTCTCAAGACATTCAGAACTTTGATCCACTTGCTGTTGAAGATGACTCATCTGTGGGATATATTATCAAAGCGGATATAGTCTATCCCCATGATTTGCATGATAAGCATAATGATTATCCTCTGGCACCCGAAAGAGTTCATATCACCCCATCTCTTATTTCGGAGTATAGCCGGAATTTATCTGAAGAAATGAATTTGAAAATATGCAAGGACCAGATCAATTTAACACCTAATTTGAATCAAAAGGTTAAATATGTTCTGCATTATAGAAATTTAATGCAGTATATGAAGCTAGGGATGAAACTTGTGAAAATCCATCGAGTATTAACTTTTAAGCAAGAGCCCTGGTTGAAGCCCTATGTACAATTCAACACTGAGAAGAGAATACTGGCAAAAAATTCCTTTGAAAAAGATCTGTTCAAGTTAATGAATAACGCCGTGTTTGGCAAAACTATGGAAAACTTGAGAAAAAGAATGGATGTTAAGCTAGCACAGACTGAGAAGAGACTGAAAAAATTACTTGCATCACCAGCCTTACACTCGATCAAAATATTTAATGAAGTTCTGGTAGCAGTTCATATGCATAAGACTCATTTGAAACTGAATAGACCCATCTACGCAAGTTTTTCAGTACTGGACTTGAGTAAAACACTTATGTATGAGTTCCATTATGATTTTATTAAGAAGATGTATGGAAGCCGAGCCGAATTGCTTTTCACAGACACCGATTCCCTGTGCTTGGAAATTGAAACAGAGGATATTTACAAAGATTTTGAAAGTTATGAAGACTATTTTGACTTTTTGGATTATCCATGTGATCATCCACTCCATTCCAATAAGAATAAAAAAAGAATTGGAAAAATGAAAGATGAATTGAATGGAACTCCTGCTGTGGAGTTTGTAGGCCTAAGATCAAAGATGTATAGCCTAAAAACACCCTTCACGGATAAAAAGACTGCTAAAGGTGTTAATAAGAATGTTGTAAAAAAACACATCCATCATGAAGATTATTATAATTGCCTAACAAGGCGAAGATATAATAGAGTGGAACAATTTAAAATCGCAAGTAAAGACCACCAGATGCATAGTGTGAAGCAAATTAAAATGGGGTTATCCCCCTATGATGATAAGCGACATATCTTAAAGCAGTGTTTTCCAAACTTTTGACATATGTGTACCCCTTCTATAATTTTCGTAACGCTGAGTACCCCTCTTCAAAAAAAATGGATGCATTTTAATAACAATCAAAATGTTTTTTTTTCTTTTTTTTTTGTGACATACACAAAATAATAAGAAAAGAGAAATAAAATTATTCATAATAAAATATAAATAAAAGTTATATAATAAATAATGTTTTTTTGGATCAATGAGAAGGATGAAATTGTTTGTGCTGAGAAAGCAGATCGTCATAATTTGGTTCCATGGTTGTTAATTTTAATCTGAGATGTGGTTCACGTCCAATAGTATGTTCCTTTTTTTCGACTTAATGTCTACAAATGCTGAAAAAGCAACTTCACATAAATATGAAGTTGGAAAAGGCAAGATGTATTTCAGAACTTTTTCTGTTAAAACCGGATACACAAGTTGCATTTGTAACTAGAATGATGTTGCAGTACTCTCTTTATGTTTATTTTTCAAGAATCCGTCTGAAGCCAATTCCAACAATTGCTCTTCTTCCGCATGCGACAAATCTTCTGGCATGGATGTTGTGTTAATGTTAAACGGATATCTTATCCATTCAATATTTTTGGTTAAATCAGGGAAATAGTTTTTCAAGCCCACTTGCAAACTCTCCAAATGCTGTGTTATGCATTTCAGAGTATCAGCATCAATTTTAGTAGTCGAACTTGTTATAAACTCATGAAGAGAGGGAAACGAGTCCACTTCTCCATTACCAATTCTTTTTTGCCATAACTTTAGTTTTGCGATGGCAACGTTCACTTTATCTTGAACGTGAAACAATGAAATTTCTTTGCCTTGTAACGATAAGTTGAGGCAATTTAAAACAGAGAATATATCTGCTAAGTATGCTAGTTTACAAAGCCATTTTCAGTCATGTAAACAATTTCTCAACTCAAATCTATCATTAAGAAAACATTGAAGTTCATGTCTAAGTTCAAACAATCGATTCAGAATTTTTCCTCGAGATAGCCAACGAACATCGGTATGATAAAGAAGCTGGATATGACTACTTCCCATTTCTTCGCATATTTGCGAAAAAGTCGTGCATTCAAAGGACGGTTTTTAATGCAGTTAACGATTTTCACGCTTTCATCCAGAACTTTCTGTAGATCAGCGGGCATCTTACGTATTGCCAAAGCCTCTGTGCGTATGCAACAATGTGTGGATATGACATTTGGGGCAACATTTTGAATTCTTGCAACGAGTCCTTTATTAATTCCGACCATACTTTTTGCTCCATCTGTGCTTATTCCAATACATCTATTCCAATCAATTTTGTTCTCTTGCAAAAAATTTTTCATAACATTAAAGATATCTTCTCCTGTTGTGTGACCCAATAAAGGCTGGCAAAATAAAAAGTCGTCATGAATTTCTTGATTTTTCTCGTATCTAACAAACGCCATAAGATTTGCAAAATTCGCAATATCAGTGGACTCATAGACTTGCAATGCATAATAACGACTTTGAGAAATATCAGATAATAACATCTGTTTCACATTATTAGACATATCAATAATTCGTCGATGAACTGTATTATTTGAGAGAGAAGCGCGGTCAAAAGTTTGTTTCGCTCTATCTCCTATCAGTACTTCTGCCATTATCTTGGCTGCAGGCTTGATTAAAATTTCGCCAATGGTTTCCGCTGCACTACATTTCGCAATTAAAAGCGACAAGCGATACGAAGTTTCTATAGCATTTTTTGATTGTCACCTCCTGTCAAACCCCGCATTACTTTTCGAGACTGATTTAAATCCTTAAGTTTATTTTCAAAAAAATCTATGGGTTTATCTTTGTACTATTATGGTTTATCTCAAAATGGCGCTTTAAGATGGATGGTTTCATGCTTTCGTTTGTTAGATTTTCAAAACAAATGACGCAAAATGGAATAGGCTCATTTTCATCTCCAGTCCATGAGAATCCAAATTTAAGATATTCTTTGTCGTACTTGCGAGTTTTCCTTGCTTTTTTACTAAAGCACATAACAAACATTTCCTATAAGAAAAATGACACATAAACTAAAAATACACAGGCGCTTGAAGAAGTCACTAACTATTAACGAAGTAAGTTGTTTCTGTAACGAAGTGTGGTATATTTCCGCCGTGTCACACCGGACAATCTTACGCTTCACAAGACTGTCTTGACTTGACTCATGAGAACGTAGAATTAGGCGCAGCTAAGCACGGTGCAGTGCATATCCCCACCAAACTCCGGTGAAACGCGTACCCCCACCAAACTCTTCCCGTACCCCTGGAGGTACGCGTACCACACTTTGGGAAACACTGTCTTAAAGGATGGTGTCAAGAGCCTAGCATACGGTCATTATCAAATTTAAATGACCAAACCATGCTAGATTGAAATGTGGCGGTGTATCCTATACACCGGGTGGTGGTGGGCACACAATTTAAAATATATATATATTTTTCTAACAGTATCTAATTTTTAAGGAGACATTACCACATTTAGATAGTTGAAAACAGATATCTATAATTATTGAGATACACACCCCCACCAATACACTCAATTCTGCTACTTTTAAAATACGCCTTTTTGACTACATTTTTTGTAAAAACACACATTTTTGTTGTTTTTTGCGTTTTTGCAACATTTTGTGCGAAATGTTAATTTTTCCCATAACCACATTTTTGGTAACATTCTCTTAAAAACACACATTTTTTGTAAAAAAATTACAAAAGTGTGAAAACCGATGTTAATTCCCATAGAGAAATTAGCATTTTGAAATAAATCGCAAAATGTTAATTTTTTCCAAAACGACATTTTTTGTTGTTTTTTTACGTTTTTCAGACATTTTGCACAAAATGTTGCAAAAACGCAAAAAAAACACATTTTTGTTGTTTTTTTGCGTTTTTGCAACATTTTGTGCGAAATGTTAATTTTTCCCATAACCACATTTTGGTAACATTCTCTTAAAAACACACATATTTTGTAAAAAAATTACAAAAGTGTGAAAACCGATGTCAATTCCCATAGAGAAATTAACATTTTGAAATAAATCGCAAAATATTAATTTTTTCCAAAACGACATTTTTTGTTGTTTTTTTACGTTTTTGGGATATTTTGCACAAAATGTTGCAAAAACGCAAAACAAACACACATTTTTGTTGTTTTTTTGCGTTTTTGCAACATTTTGTGCGAAATGTTAATTTTTCCCATAACCACATTTTTGGTAACATTCTCTTAAAAACACACATTTTTTGTAAAAAAATTACAAAAGTGTGAAAACCGATGTTAATTCCCATAGAGAAATTAGCATTTTGAAATAAATCGCAAAATGTTAATTTTTTCCAAAACGACATTTTTTGTTGTTTTTTTACGTTTTGGAGGCATTTTGCACAAAATGTTGCAAAAACGCAAAAAAAAAACACATTTATGTTGTTTTTTTGCGTTTTTGCAACATTTTGTGCAAAATGTTAATTTTTCCCATAACCACATTTTTGGCAACATTTTTGTAAAAACACACATTTTTTTGTGAAAAAATTACAAAAGTGCGAAAACCCATGTTAATTCCCATAAAGAAATTAGCAATTTGAAAAAAATCGCAAAATGTTAATTTTTTCCAAAACCACATTTTTTTTGTTATTTTTTTACGTTTTTGAGACCTTTTGTGCAAAATGTTAATTTTTCCCATAACCACATTTCTTTAAAAAAAATTACAAAAGTGCGAAAACCCATGTTAATTCCCATAGAGAAATTAGCATTTTGAAAAAAAAGTCGCAAAATATTAATTTTGCCCATAACCACATTTTTTTTTTTTTTACGCTTTTGGAACATTTTGTACAAAATGTTAATTTTTCCCATAACCACATCTTTAAAAAAAAAAATTACAAAAGTGTAAAACTTACATTTGTTTATTTTGCTAGTAAAAAATATCTGATCCATCATAACCTTTGACTTACATCTTCTCTTCATGGAAAGTCATGTGCTGGTGGAAGCTCCGCCCCCTCCTCATGGGGTGCGCCTATGGTTTAACATGGAAGACTTAGCACCGCAATTGACCCCATGTTAAAGTATAGCACCGCGTGAGCCAGAACCCCTTACTACCGTGGGTAACTAAATCAAGTAGATCTTAATAAATTAATATAACATATTCGTATAAATAGTACAATCAACAATAAAATTTTGAAATCAAACTTTTTGAAAACGAAAAGTATCCCTCTTTTTCGGGAAGCTTAACCTCACTTATTCAAGCAAGTTCGGAATCTGCAGTAGAATATCCTTCGAAATTTTTGTCTTCGCAATCGGTTGACGCCTAAATTTTATTATATGCTATATTTATACGACCATTTTATATTAATTAATTCTTTCGACAGCAATTTTTGAGAATTTTATAAAAATAAATCATTTTGAGATACCGTTGAATGGTGGAGGGTGTTTATCTTATGTTTATTAAAATAACATATATTACACATTGAATCTGTATTATCATTGCCTTTTCATATTATTGTATACATAGAAAGTATTATTTCCTCGAAAACTTTCGAATTCGAGATGTTGATGGTATAAACGATTGTACAAATCAATTTAAGATCTCAGTGACACTTATTTTTTTTTATCTCTCATCGTTCAGATGCTGGGCGCCTGAAGGACACTTATCAGGTGGAGATGCTGCAAGATCACGCACAACTAATGCTCGCTCATCACATTAAGACGCAACATATAGACTACATATTTAGGTGAGGCCTAAAAATTTGTACTTGTGCACTTCAATTCGAAATAAAGGCGTGCTTTTAGTTCTAATCATTCGATCAACGCTATTCAAATTCCATATATTTGGTTTAAATAGAATGTACAGTCAACCATAAGAAGGCACGGAACAACTTGAATGCCTCGTGTCCTAATTATTTCATTGATATAAGGTTCCAAGTAAGTTAAGCTCTCTCTCCAATCACTTTGTAAGAAAAGTTCATGAGTTTACACGTTAGATCAATCTTTACTTGACGCAAATTTTTCCTCTCATCGAAAAACCGTCATTCATTTACATAAAGAACTATTAAACAAATTAGTAAAGTGACCATACTGATCAAAAATAAAAGATTGCAGCTCACCTAACAGAGAATTTAAAATATTTGCATAAAGAACTCGACAGCAAATCTGAATAGGCGAAAAAATCCCATTAAAAAGTTGTAATTAACATTGTCTAATGAGTAGGAATCAACACCATGAACTCAGGAAATGTGCATATATATATATATATATATATATATATATATATAAGAAAAAAAGGTTTGAAGATCCAATGAAAGAAAAGTGAGAATCTGTAACACGAAAATTCAAATATCTAGCAGGCTTACGAAATAAAAGTATAAATCAACAAATCCTCAAGCAAATGGAAAAAAATAAAAAACAAATAATTAAAATAAATATCGAATCAACAAGTCAACGAAAAGTATCAAAATAAGGTATGGAATCGAAAAAAGAATAACAAACGAAATCAAGCACAAACGCTATACACGTGGACAAGGCTCTAAGCCTAAATCATGAATTGTTCACTTCCACAAAAATCGTATTCATGCCCAAGTTTTTTGTAGAAGCAAACACAAAAATGTATGTTTCTGAAGAAATAGACAGATTATATCTATAAACTATTTCTACTTGGACGACATACATAAAAAATAAAAATAAAAGGAAAAATGGATACCAAAAAACGGACTGAAAAAACACACTAACCTAGTAAGCATGGGAACACAGAAAGAAGTGACAAGTGTTGCCATTCACAAAGGAATAAGATATACTGTTGCCATTCGTAAGAAATAAATAACAGTAATGCGAAAAGACATGTACAAGAGATAATATACCATCAAGAGGTGCAATAAAAGAAAGGCTAATGTCAAAGTGGACGTATAAATAAAATATTAAAACAGGAGAAAGGAGAAGTCAGGCTAAAATTTAAAGCAATATTAAATAAATAAAATTCAAGAAAATCCAGCTATTCTAAATTTTTTAACTATACCATTTACAAAATAAGAGGGATATTTATATAAATTGCTAGCAATTTTTAGATTATCAATATGTAAAGCATGGAATTTTTTATCAGATAATCTATATATTCTAAAAAGCTGATTAAGAATAATATTTCTAAACAATAGAAACGAGTTGCAGGAATTAAATGGTAAGATCTTATTAATTTTAATATATATATAAATGCAAAATTTTTCTTCTAGGGAGTTTTCAATGCTCTATCAATCGATTTGATTGGTGCAGATAAAATACTTGTTTAATCAGAGCTTGCCTCATTTCCAGTATCAGCGATGGAACATAATGGTACAATAGAACTCTATGGCCAAATATATCCTTTCGGGATAAAAATATTGTATTTTAGCATTGTGTGTGTGTGAGAGAGAGAGAGAGAGATAATTAGAAGACGAAAAATTCAATTTATCTTTTTTGTGATTGACTGTACTTCGCTTTTGTTTTTAAATAACTTTCTTATCGACAATATTTTGGTATTTTGGAAAGAGGATAATTAGAATATTTCTCGAACAACATGCGACTCTTTGTTTACAAGTTAACTAGCAGTATACCATACCCTTTCTTTGTATGGAATATACAATATGAAGAAACTTTAAATTCACAACCATGTGCAAATTTCTATAGTATTCTAAATGAGATTATTATTCAAAACGTTCTATTAAAATATTTAAATTATGCTCCTAAAAGGAAGTTTAAGGATCTTTGTTCCCACTGTACAAAATTACCTTCACAAACAGATCTGAAGAATTCCTGATCTCGTTTCTAAACAGATTTACAGAAAATATGAAACTGAATCAATATATACCAAAATATAAGTGCTAAAATTTTATTAGAGGTACCCGTACTACGTATATTCTCGTGGATTAGAAGATATAAATATAGCTACAAGATACAACGTTAGAAGGTATAAACATCGTTTGCAATAGGCTATCTCAATGGAAGATTTGATAGTGCGGTTTTAACACTTTACAACGTAGTTGAAAAGTGTTTATGACTTTGTTCATTCTGTCTGTCCGTTCGCACGATAATTGCCGTAAAAATGACTTTATCAAAATGAAATTTTAGGATGTTGTTGAGGCTTGTCTGTGGGATATATGGGAAAGTAAATGAATAATATCACCCAATCAGTTTTGGATTGAACCCGAGTTGAAAAACTGAAACACATTGAACCCTATGGGACCTAATTTTTCAAACATTTTTAAGTGAATTTAAAATTCACAAATTGCTTCGAAAATTTTAGGAAATATTCAAATTATCCCATAAAATGTATAAAAAAGTTTCAGCAAAATATGTTCAGTAGTTTCTTAAATAAAAATTAAAATGATAATTGCACCCATATTATATGAAGAGATCACGTGACCCACTTCAAAATAAAATATGGCATTCATCTTGTGTCAAAATCGTGATTTTTAAAGTTCTTTTTAATTTATATTTAGCGTTGCATCCGTCCTAAAACCGCTTTATTTTTTTTTCTGTTCATCTATATACTACACCAACGCAATTGCAATACTTTTTAGTTTAAATGATCATCAAATTTTGATTATTTCTTCAGCGAAGCCTAATTTTTACATATGGAGAATGTAAATACATCAAACTGTAAAATGAGTTGTATAAGAATTGTTGAATTTCTGTAACGCAAAGTTATTTAGCTCTGGAATCTGCAATATATCTGATATGAATGTAGCATTCATTGATTTTACATAGAAAGCAGACGATTGTATAGTATTGCTTTTTTCGATGAAGTTTTAAACATGGAGTTAGAAGGTACTTTTACCTCCGTGGTTTTAAGTTTTTAAGTAAAATAAATTATTGTCGTATTGTGATAATTCTAAACATATTGTCGCTGAATGAAAGGAATGGAAAAAAGTTTATGAAATGTTTACTGCTTTTATATAGAGAGCCAGGCAATTTATGTTTCGATGACGTTATTTGAATAAAGTTCATTTGTTTCCGATGAAGTTTTCAAATATAATAAATTATTGTAGTATTGTGATAATTTTAAAAATATCACCGCTGAATGTATCGCATTTTAGAGGTGTTTAAATAAAATTGCATTGCAGTTGGAAAGTGTTTTATAATCAAATCTTTATTGCGTGACTGATCTTTCTTGTTTATTAATAACTCGATAACTTATGTGATTTTTCTTGTGTGAATTATCACAATACTACAATAATTTATTTTACTTAAAAACTTAAAACCATGGAGGTAAAAGTACTTTCTAACACTCCATGCTTAAAACTTCATCGAAAAAAGGGCAATACTATAGAATCGTCTGTTTTCTATGTAAAATCAATGAATGTTTCACTCATATCAGCTACATTACAAACTCCAGAGCTAAATAATTTTGCATCCTAGACACTCGAAACATATATACTAAATTTTAAATATGACTATTCCAAGTCTCTACCAGAAATTTTCATCACATTCAGTACAGCCATTCTCCCGTTATGATGAGACTCACGCACAAATAAACAAGCAAATAAACAAATATATAAACAGATTAGATAGACAGATTTTCAAATTTATAGATTTTAAACATCAAAATATACTAAAATCTTATTTGACATCAATATCGTTTAGATCCCTTAAGATTCCCCCATCTGCAAGTTAAAGGATGTTGGTCAGATGAATGACTTGATTAAATTTTTCAATTACAAATGGAAAATGTCTTCCCTTTAAAATTTGCTCTCATGAATTTACCTTATTGCAATATCAGTTTGCTACTGACCCTACATGCATAGTATAATGTATTGGAAAAGTTTTGTGACAGGGTCGAAAATTCTAGAAAGAGTTTTCGACGGAAGAGTGCGTTTCAAGCATCTCTGAACTCGAATCGAACGATTTTGAGGTGATGTCTATATGTGTGTATGTATGTTCGCTTGCGTGTGTATTACTATGTGAGTTTGTGTCATTGTATGTTAGTGTTTGTGTGTTCTTGAGACTATGGACATGATGTTTCATAAACGAATGGCGCTTTTCGAACGAAATTTGATACAAATATTACAGTCCATGAATACTGTAACCCTATTGATTTTAAACGCGATCGAATGTTCAAAATAACACCTCCTTCCCAATTTTTGAATGAATTTTTAAAAATATCATTGAAAAATCAAAATTTCCAGTATTGCTACATAAATAATAAATTCTTGCGTAATTTTTTATTAGACGAGTTTCATCAACCAATGACAAACTTTAGAACGCTTGCATTACCCGTTCTCGAGATATTGTACGTTCCTTAAATAAATTACATGAAATTTAAAAAGTATTAACTCTCTTGAAATATGTTTACTTTCCATATACAATATTATGCGCCAAATCTGTTAACATTGTCTTGGATCTAGTTTGTTCCATTCGCGAAAGAAGATACTCTGTTGAAGACCCAGACCGCCCGACTTGTCCTGTGGACTTGAGCAACTATTTGGACGGCCGCGAGAGAAGATACTCTGTCGAAAGCCCAGACCATCCGACTCATCCAAGGACTTAGAGCAACAAAATGGATGGCCGGAGAAGATACTCTGTGTAATAGTTTTGCATTTTGACGCCTATTCATTATTCGTCAAGAGTCATTTATGTCACGGAATATTAATTAAATGCCAAATACATTTTGATGCGGATTTTGCATGTGAATATGAAGGAGTAATTCTGTTTAGCTAATGAAGTCGCCGAAAGCACCTGATTTCAATTGACGTGATGTTATTATTTTCAATGCCAAAATAACATTGTGGTATGGTTTTTGAGAAAAGTCCTTCTCTCCGTCTGTCTATCCGTATGTAATTCTTGGCGATAAAACTAGCGACAATTTGGTGAAATATAGCCAACTTGGCTGCTTTCGGAAATGTCGCCAAATTGGCGAAAATGTCCCTAAATTGACGGAAATAAGCTTAATAACCAAAAAGACACCAAATTGGTGTTCAATATTTTGGAAAATGAAATTCAATTTCTTTGATAATCCCTGACGCTTTGGGGGAATTAAAATCCTTAATTTTAAATATAGTGAGTTTCACTGTTTGTGGAGCAGTTACGTTTTGTTAGGGGGGTAACCCTCCCCCCTAACAAAACTTTCCACCGTCGTACTTGTCACCTAGAAAAGCGTAAAATATACAACCCAGTGCTAAAATCAGTGTGTCGTGAATTTTTGCATCATTGTTAAGCTGTTAAAGGAGTAAAGCATTATCTAGGAAAAATCGTGTGCTGTCCACATCAGATTTTATTTTTATATCACGAATGATACATTATAGAAGGTCCTCTTCTGACAAAGTTGTAGGTATATATATATATATATATATATATATATATATATATATATATATATATATATATATATATATATATATACATACATATAATGATCAATCTCAGGTAAATATAATACAAGTAAAATAAAAATTCTTCAATTATATATACATGTATATATATTTTTTTCGGAGTATGCTGTATAAGAAAATCCCTTTTCTCTGCCTGTCTGTCTGCCCATTTGACTACAAATATGACGAACATTTAGCAGCTTTGATTACAAATTTGGCAAAATATCTCCAACTTAACGATTTTTCAGAAATGCTGCCGAATTGTCGAAAATTCAATATCTCGGAAAAGTAAGTTTATTATTACATGTTTTTTTTTTACATAATCCTTGTCGTTTTGAAGAAATTTTTAATTTTATATTAATTCAAAATTTAATAAGTTTCACAATTTATGAAACAGGTACGTTTTGTTAGGAGATCTAGTTAAATAATCTGTAAGAAAAGTTTTGCTTACATAAGATTTTTAAATATATTTCCTAAAATAAATATTTCTTATTTTCTTCCAGGTTTGGCCGCCTATTGCTTATCTTACCATCGTTGCGACAAATTCCACCACTGAACGTTGAGGCTATATTCTTCAGCAACATCTTACGATCTACCCCCATGGAAAAACTCTTATCTGACATGTTCAACAGCTAAATTTCTCCTGTATCTTATTTGCTTCTGAATTGATTTTCTCTTATTCCAATATCTTTCGCTCTTAGAAAAGCCTTAAACGGACAACCCTAGCTATCTCAATTGATAGATATAATAAACATTCTAAAATGCATTAGATTTGAGACTTACAGAGCTCGTCTGAAGGGAACGTTCCTATTATAGATACCAGCGGGGACGGATGCTGTGGGACAGATTTCGCGCTATTCGGCATAATTGCAACAGCATCAACATTCCTGGTCCACAATTTTGCGTAGGATAATTCCAGTATAGTTGCCGCATCCGGTATAGATTGTGCCCCCCCCCCCCTAGTTCTGAAACTTACAGTAAGATGGTAATGCAATAAACACTAATAGTGTGCCATTTAGTGTTTCAATTGTGTCTGATAAAAGTATCGTGTTCCTGTGCCTTTTCTCACCTGAAATTAACAAATATCTAAGAGTACAGAGTCCAAGAATAAGAAGAAATTATTAAGCAACATAAAGTCATAAGATGTGCTGTTTTCTTAACAGTTGTTCCTAAAATATCTTTTTTGAACGTAGGCAGCAACATATAGCGGATTACTTCATACAGCAGTAAAAGTATGTGCATCTCTTATATTGATATATTACGTACCATATCTGTAAATGAATTACAAAATAAAAATCTAGCAATATACTTGCAGATAATCATTATTTTGCTTACATCATTCGATTTCTAAGAATTTTTTCATATTATCCATATTATTTCTGTAAAAAAGTACTTTTAATTGATAGTCAAAACAATTGATGTCTAATCCATTGATGGTTACAATGATATCCGTCTAGTCAATATAATGATGTATCTCTGCGCAAGATAAAGCTAAGCAAATAGACAGACGATTTTCACAGTATATATCAAAGTTACATTTGCCCGAATTATAGAAAATATTGCCAAAATATACTACTAGATGCATATTTCCAAAAATTGCAAAAAAAACCCGTCAACGACGGACACTGTACTATCTTTTAAAAATCACAGGGTTGCAAGACGATTTTCATATCAAGTGTAATAATGCGCTGGTAGTTCAGATTTGGGGAACTTAAGTTTTCGATAGTTCAAGCTTTCAGAAATAAATCCTGAATCTCGTTAGTCGGCAACAATGTTTTTTTTTATGTATACGAAAATACAGATTCATGATGGAGAGTAACAGGCTCTTTAACAGTGGGCGACGATATTAGACAAAGATAAAGGCCGCCGACAAGGGGGGGGGGGGAGGGGGGGAGTACGCATTGCATAGAGATACGTTGATAGGGAAAACGTCTGTAATTAATGTCTGATAAATACCTACAGGCTGGGTTGGAGGAAGTTCATCGTTTCGCTCATAAAAGGGTCAACATTACTGCCAATAGAATGAAAATTCGGTACGATGTCAAAGTTAATAAAGGGAGGTTCCAGGAAGGCGACAAAGTGTGATTATTCAACCCTCGGCAACGACAATAATTTTTGCCGAAACTGCAGAACAACTGTAAAGGACTCTACGACATAAAGAAAGGAATAAACAGTGGCATTTATCGAATTCAAAAATCGTCTTCAATCAATCCAAAAGTAGTCCATATCAACAGATTAGCTTCATATTATGGATCACAGTTTATACTGCCCGGGAAGGCGGGAAGTGCAGTGTTGAGAAGGGCGCATTGTTATGAATATGTAACATGCTTCACAGGCACTTTACTTCCCCACAAAGAGAAAGCACCTTTACAGGCAACCTTTGCGAAATTGGGTTTGCCTTACCTTGGTTGCAATTATGTAACCTTGCTGTCAAATTTGACGAAATATTGCCAACTTGGCGACTTTTGAAGTGTTCGCTGGAACATTATAGAATTATCCACTAGTTTCGATGATGCACCCTCTTTCCATAGATTTCTATGGAAAGTTTATAAGGAAGTCATCGTTCCTTTGCACAAAGTTGACGTAAGGGGACGGTGGACGTTGAAAATTTGTTTATATATTTATTGACTTAGAAACATGAAAATTTGTATAAATATTCCTCTTAACATTACTATATACAATACCATTAAATTTTTTTCAATTTTGTTATAATTTTGTATTTTTTTTTATTTAATTTTTTTTACCGAAAATTTAAAAATGCTCCTTGCGTACCATTTGTTCACATTTTTGATTAGTTTTACATTATGATCACTCAAAAACACATTATGAACAAATTTGGGTATTCATTTTTAAATCCCTTAGAAAATTAATTTTTAAAAATATTTTTCTGCATTAAAACTTAATTTTCATCATTTAATTAGGTTCTTATTCACTTTTAATTATCTTAATAAAGTCATTATAAAATGCATACCCAGTTTCATTAAAAAGTATGAAAGGTGTCATCTTGCCAAATTTCATGCATCTCAAACAAAAATTAAGACGCATGGAGCATTTTAAAAATGTAAAACCTCTGAAAATTTCATTTAAAAAAAAAATGCATTTGACCTTTTGCTTACGGGTGGGACAGCGTCCATCCCAAACCAAATACCTCCCAAAAAGACAAGTACTTGGCATACCCTATCCCAAACAGTTCGACCCCCCCCCCCTTTGCAGGCATTGGCGTCCATGGAAATCACCGACAGAAACATTGCACCTGCTGCAGCATGGACGCCAACGCCTGCAAAGGGGGATCGAACTGTTTGGGATAGGGTATGTCAAATACCTATCTTTTTGAGAGGTTCTTCGTTTGGGTTTGATGCTGTCCCACCCGTAAGATAAAGGTTAAAGAGATTTATTCTCTTTACCTCCACGGTATCACTAGAAATTGAAAACTTTACTTTAAAATACGGAGGTATTGAACTTAATAAATTCATTTGGAGGGTCTAGGGGATCGCAAATTAGTTGCATTATGTTAGGGAATGTTATAGTATGTATGTTTTGATAGGGAATCGTATGAAATAATCTTGAATGGAAGAGCTATATGGCTCGCATGTGTCTGGATATTTAGAGCGACTGGGAAGGTCAACAGGTGTCGATGTCCGCCGGTTCCTTTGTTATCTTCAAGGATAAACTTAAATTTTGATAATACTCATTCAACGTCTACTTATGTTTATGGGCTGAACTTTATAGATGCTAATTATGCAGGTATTTATATCCCCACTATCTCTTGCTTCTCGTTGATGTTGATTGCTTCCCAACCTGGATTTTTGTAACACTTCAGCTATATTTGGGAACACCTTAATTTGATTATATACGTCTAAAACTCCTTTCGTGGATCCTTTCGTCATAAAAATATAGCTCTTGAACGGTCACAAATGTATGACAGAAAGAATGAATGCTAAGTATTTTTTTTTTTTTAATTTGAAAACACTGAATATTTATTGTGAAATTAATTACTCTACAGTTTTAATTTTGTGTATTTTTAACACTTTACAACAAAGTTGAAAAGTGTTTATGACTTTGTTCATTCACTCTGTCTGTCTGTCTGTCTGTTAGCACGATAACTGCCGTAAAAATGTCTTAATCAAAATGAAATTTTAGTATGTTGTTCAGACGGTCTGTAGGACCTATGAGAATATAAATGAATAATATCACCCAATTAGTTTTGGATTGAAGCCGGATTGAAAAAATGAAAAATCTTGAGCCCTATGGAACCTAATTTTTCAAACATTTTTTAAGCGGATTTAAAATTCACAAATTGCTTCGAAAATTTTAGGTAATATTCAAATTGTTCCATAAAATATAAAAAAAAAATTCAGCGAAATATATTCAGTAGTTTTTTAAATAAAAATTAAAATAATAATTACACATCTTATATGAAGCGGTCACGTGACCATGATATGAAACGATCACGTGACCCACTTCAAAATGATATATGGCATCCATCTTGTCTCAAAATCGTGATTTTTAAAGTTCTTTTTAATTCATATTGAGTGTTGTATCCGTCCTAAAACCACTTTATTTTTGCTTAAATTCTGTGCATCTACATACTGAAACAACGCAATGACAATATATTTGAGTTTAAATGATCACCCAAATTTGATTATTTCTACAACGTAGCCTACTTTTCACTTATGTAAAATGTAAACAGCAAAATATGTAGAATGAGTTCTATTAGAATTGCTGTATTTCTTTAACACAAAATTATTTAGCCCATGGAGTCTGCATAGCTGATATGAATGAAATGTTCATTGATTTTACAAAGAGAAGGACGATTTTTTTTTTATGAAGTTTTAAGCATAGAGTTTAATTATTTGTAGCTCCATGGTCTTAATTTTTAAATAAAATAAATTATTATAGTATTGTGATGAATGAAATGAATGGGGAAATGTTATGAATGAAATGCTGCTTTTACACAGATCCAGGCGTGTTATTTTTTCTATGACGTCATTTGAATGAATTTCAGTTGTTTTCAATGAAGGTTTCAAATATAATAAATTATCGTAGTATTATGATAGTTTTAAAAATATTCCCGAGGAATGTATCGCATTTTAGAGATGTTTAAAGCAGGCAATTTATATTTCAATGCCGTCATTTGAATGAAGTTCATTTTTTTTCGATGAAGGTTTAAGTTTTCAAATATAATAAATTAATGTAGTATTGTGATAAGTTTTAAAATATTACCGAGGAATGTATTGCATTTTAGACATGTTTAAATAAAATTGCATTGAAGTTGGAAAGTGTTTCATAATCAATGCTTTAAGCATGATTGATCTTTCTTGTTTTTTTCTCGTTAATTCCCAACCTGGTGAATTGAGTAGCATTTCCTTACTTTTTGTTCCTTGATTTAATGGCTTCAAATACATTAAGAAACTACGAGTTTCAGCTTCCTAGAAATAGAAAAGGAAAACCACTTCGCAGTAGTACAATATTATTTGCCACAAATTAAAAGATAAACTTCCACAACAGTCTCATTTCGAACATTTAAGTATTTTGTGGTATTCAACTGGTGTTTCAATCGCCAGTGTCATCCAGATGCAGCGTCAATTTCGTACAATTTAACGTAAATATGTACAATTTAACACACAATTTTAATTAAGAAGCACATAAAATATTTATAAAGGTAAATATTATATTTAGTATATTTTTGTTCAAAAAGCCAATATAGTTACAATCTTATCCCAAATTAAAAAAAAATCTGATGTGGGCAGCATATGACTTTCCCCGCAGACTTATATGCACGTTCTCTTTATTTTAATTAAATTTAATTCACTTTTAATTCAATTTTCGTTCTCATTCTGTAACTGGACTTATTTTCAAAGCTGGCATAGAGAAAATACGAAAAAGACTAAAATATCTCGAGAACAGCTTGCCCTAGTGTAATGGGGTCGGCCTTATTCTTTTCTTGTTTAAAATTACGTATTAAACAAGCATTTAATGGATATATTTGAGCATATGTAGTTTTTTATTTTAGATTTCTGCGATTTCTGTGGGCCATTTTTGCAAAAAAAGACAGATTATTTTTTTTCGAATCATACCAAAATCTACTCAGTACCAGAGTGTCCTACAAGTGACTTATCTACCGAATTTTGTGAAATTCGGTGCATTAGTTTTCTAGGTAGAGTGGATACAAACTTTTGCGGGCCATTTCGCAAAAAGGACGGGTTCTTTTATTCTGAATCATACACAAAACTAATCAGCACCAGATTCGCACACAAGTGACTTACCTACCAAATTTTATGAAATTCGGTCCATTATTTTTTTAGTTAGAGTGGATACAAAATCTGCACAGACAGACAGACACACACACACAGACGTCACGCTAAAAATAGTTTTTTCGTATTCTAGAGGTCTCGAAACGTGTAGATCCGTCGAAAACTCGAGTTGCGATTTTCGGCATGATTCCAATACTTTCACTATACATTATCATTTATTGTAGTGAACGTAATAACAGATCTTGCAACTACAGTTTATCATTTTCACCACTTCAATATGGCGAATAGCAAATGTTGCTAGAAAGTTGTGACGTCGTTGAAATTCATCTATTCATGTTGTTGTTGAAACCCAGACCGTCCGACCTACCAGAAAGGTGTAAGGTAACTGTTTGGACGGTCGGGAAGTGCCACCCAATTTAGACCGGAACCCAGTGGGGGAGGCATCCACAGGGACCGTACCCTCCTTCCCCTACCGCCAACCTCTCGGAAGGACTTTCGGACCCACATGTTTAACGTGATCGTACTCCGCATGAACACGGCGGCAGTTTTGGCAGTGGCTGGAATCGAATCCGGGCCTACCGAGTGCAACTCCAGCGCGCTAACCAATGGGCTTCCGCGCCCCTCATGTATTCATGTGACATCTTTCTACTAATCAAAGTGCGCAAATCTTCTATTTGACCGAAATTGAAGCGGAGATGCAAATATGTATAGCACTTGGACTGGCACATATATTTTGAGAGGGTTCCCGTAGTAAGTATGAGCGAGACTAGAGGCGGAGCCAATGTGACGTTATACACATACGTAGCAAGATATGTCAATCAAGAAGTAGAGATTCACGATTATTTGATAATTTGATTCAGAAAGAGGATTTTTATTAGTTCGTTATTTATGTATTCTAAAATACGGAGATTCAATTTTTTGTCTTCATCGTATTACGGATGGAAACATTTCTATGTAAATAAAGCATATTTCTCTATTTACATATGTATAATTATCAAAACTCATTCAAACTAGCATATTTGAGCACATATTGTAACATTTGAAATATTTCAGCGAGCTGGGTATTTTTCTTTGAATTGGGTGGATTTTAAAACATCTGATTCAATGTAAATTTATCTTGCTCGCATTTTAAAATCATTTTAATCATCAGTATTATTCTGTGTTGAATTCGAGTTCCTCTTACTTTCAAGTTTTCTACAACATATTTAAAACTTGCAAACATGAATATCAAATATTTTTATTCTGTTTTTAATGTTTTTTGCTACAATTACAAATGACAATTAGTAAATAGTATTGCATGATTCATGTATGTAATTACAATATTTCACAACTACCTAATACACCCTGTACAGGGTTAGTATAAATGAATGACCGGATTTTAAAAATTTATATTTTCAAAACTATTACACATAATATAATCATTTCGTCGGACGGTCTGGGTCTCAACAACAACATAATATAATCACCGGCCACGGTAGCCCAGTGGTTAGCGAGCTAGAGTTGCACTCGGTAGGCCCGGGTTCGATTCCAGCCATTGCCAAAACTGCCGCCGTGTTCACGCGGAGTACGATCACGTTAAACATGTGGATCCGTAAGTCCTTCCGAGAGGTTGGCGGTAGGGGAAGGAGGTTACGGTCCCTGTGGATGCCTCCCCCACTGGGTTCCGGTCTAAATTGGGTGGCACTTCCCGACCGTCCAAACAGTTACCTTACACCTTTCTGGTAGGTCGGACGGTCTGGGTCTCGACAAAAACAACAAAATCTAATCACCGGTCGGCCATTAAGCTGCTCTATGTCTTCGGATGAGTCGGTCGGCTTGGGTTTTCGACATAATATAATCAGTAATACATGAAAATAAAGAAAAACATTTCAAGTATTTTTTTCAACATCACTCAATAGATGGCAGCACTCCCGTAGAACGCGATGATTGAAATTAAAAATGGCGACAATGACAGAGAAAAGTCTTTGTGTATTAGAATCTGCAAGGTTTTTTCCGTATTTCTGTGCAGCAGGCATTAAGAAATCGCTTCGGAAAGGAAGCACCAAACCACAAAAACATTTTGCAGTGGTATAGGCAATTTAAAGATACAGGTTTCTTGTGCAAAAAGAAAAGCAGTGGCCGACCAATCGTCTCGAAAGAAAGAGTGAGGATGAGGCAGAGTTATGTTCGAAGTCCACAGAAGTCGACTGTAGCTGGAGCCCGTAAACTTGGAATTCCTCAGAAAACGGTGTTGAAGACCCAGACCGTCCGACTCATCCTGAAGACTTGAGCAACTATTTGGACGACCGGGCAGAAAACGGTGTGGAAGACCCAGGCCGTCCGACTCATCCAGGGGACTTGAGCAACTATTTGGACGACCGGGCAGAAAACTGTGTGAAAGCCCCAGGCCGTCCGGCTCGTCCAGAGAACTTGGAGCAACAAAATGGACGACCGGGAAGGGGCAGAAAACTGTGTTGTTGTTGTTGAGACCCAGACCGTCCGACCTACCAGAAAGGTGTAAGGTAACTGTATGGACGGCCGGGAAGTGCCACCCAATTTAGACCGGAACCCAGTGGGGGAGGCATCCACAGGGACCGTACCCTCCTTCCCCTACCACCAACCTCTCGGAAGGACTTACGGACCCACATGTTTAACGTGATCGTACTCCGCATGAACACGGCGGCATTTGTGGCAGCGTGCAAATCTAGCGCACAAACCACGGGGATACCGCACCCGAGATGGCCAACAGCACGCGGCGTTCCGAGGTGGTCACCCACCAAGTACTAACCGCGCCCGATGCTGCTTCACTTCGGTGATCTAACGAGAACCGGTGTTTTCAGCACGGTACGGCCGTTGGCGCAGAAAACTGTGTGGAAAATTTTACGAAAACGATTAAAATTTAAGCCCTATCACATACAATTGCTGCAAAATTTAAAACCGGAAGATAAGATTCGTCGATTTTTTTCGCAGAGGAAACGGTAACAGGGAGCAGGTATCCGAACATGTTGCATATATGGTTATTTTCACAACTACGTGAAGACAGTACGAAATTTGTGTTTCAACAAGATGGTGCTCCACCCCATTGGGCTTTGGATGTTCGTAGTTATTTAAACAAGGAGCTTCCACAACGCTAGATTGGACGTACGGGTAACGATGATTTGCCCTTATTCACATGGCCACCAAGATCTTACGCCATGTGATTTATTTTTATGGGGTTACATCAAAGATCTTGTTTATAAACCACCATTGCCGAAAACACTCAATGAATTTAAAGAACGCATCAGTGCTGCATTAAGAACCGTTGACAGTGTAGATCTGTAAAATGTGTGGAACGAACTTGATTACAGATTAGATGTTTGTCGTGTTACGAAATATATTCACACATTGAACATTTGTAACTGAAAAAAAACTTGGAATGTTTTTCTTTATTTTCATGTATCACTGATTATATTATGTTGAAGACCCAGACCACTCGACTGACCCAAAGGTTTGCAGTAGCAGATTGAGTGGCCGGTGATTATATTATGTAGAAGGTCCAGGCCGCCCGACTCACCCGAGGTTATGAGCAGCAAAGTGAGCGGCCGGAGTGATTATATTATGTTGAAGACCCAGCCCGTCCGACTCATCCGAGGACATGAGCAGCTGTTTGGGCGGCCGGGGATTATATTACGTCGAAAGCCCAGACCAACCGGCTCGTCCGAGGACTTGGAGCAGCAGAATGGATGGCCGGGAAAAATTTAGATTAGTGGAGTCCGACCCCCACAGTCACGGTCCCCGGTCAGAGCAGCCAGAAGTTTATTTAAATTCAAAGTTAATTTACATACTAAATAACAGACGTTCAACAGCCAAAGCTGGAAAATAATTATTTCCCAAACAGACGGGGGACAAGGCAAATCGACGAACAGACATCAAATATCACACAAAACACAAAGTACACAGCAAACTACACAAAAAACATGAAGAGGAGTCAGGCTTCAATTCGTTTGAAGGAAAATGATATCAAACAAATTAAAAGATCAAGATTTTCCCCCATTTAAAATTTTTAATTATTTTTTTGATTTAATGTTCAAATATGTAAGATGAATTTAAAACGGTCATTTAAGATTTAAAAAAAAGGAAAAAATAAAATCAAGGGTTAATCCGTTCACCAAAGATACCGGAAAAGGAAAGATCAAGAAATAAAATCTTTAAAATGAATTTTCAAGAGTTAAAAATTTTCCAGATTAATAATTACACAAAAGAGACAATTAATTCTAATACAATTTAAAATATCTCAATATTAATTAGATTAAGGTATAGGAGTTAAATTTTCAAAGTTATAGCTTACCTCCCCCCTTCCAAGACAATAAATGTATAGGAAAAAAGATGCGTGATATCATAAAGTTAAAAATACATTTTCTTTTATATTCGAATTTCGAATATGGGAACCCTGGAGAAGACACATTCATATAAAAATCAAAAATCATTTATAAAGTCATTAACAATAGATATATGTAGAAAAATTGGTGAGCAAAATCGAGAGAAAAAGTTCGTCAAGTCCTTAATCAAGTCTTTTGTAAAATCAAAGGTAAATATTAGCAAGTGGGAAAGTTATAAAGTTTTTTGTATCACTTTGATACGCTCGAGTTCTTTCCGTAGTGCTGAACATTTGGAACGGTCACGGGCGTTATGTTGAGTATCCCATTTTAAAGATGAGTCTCTCCGGTTGGCAGATAAGCAGTTAATACACATAGGAACAGTTGTTTTACAAGTCTTGTAGGTATGGTCTTCCCTAGAGCACTGACTACAGCAGCCGGTCGATCTCCGACAGGAAAAAGCAGAATGGCCATATCCATGACATCTGAAGCAGATCTGAACCGCGATATATTTTTTAATAAACAGATATTGAAAGTGATTGTAAATTTTTCTTCTCTCGGTTAATTGTTTTCCAGCATAGGCGTCCACCAGAACAACCCAGTTCAAATGATCAAGTTTGTTTTTAAAAGTTTTAATCACTTTAAATTCTTGTAGTTCTCCGGAGTTGAGATTATTGATGAGAAGAAGTTTGATATCTTGTTCAGAGAAGGTAGGCGGAACATTAAAAATGATAAGGGCCATCTTTTTGCAGGGAGGTTTCTGCATATTGAATTTCTCCGAAATGTCAGAGTTCTCAAATTTAGGAAGGAGCGACTCCTCATTCTCTCCTCGACAAGTAATCCTCAAAGATCCATTATCTAAGGACGAAATATTCTGGATTTTGACATTAGAGGGACAGCTTGACGATAGAAGGTCAGTTCTTAGTTGTTCAGAGGACCTAGTGTGATCTTTTCCCCTCAATAAAACACTAGCAAAAGAAGGTTTGTTTGAGTTCATAGAACTCCCTGGAATCACAGTAGAAACAACTGGAGTAATCACAGATGAAAGGTTGTGAGTGACCGCATCGTTGATCATAGTTGAAAGATTGTTAGTGACAGCTTCGTTGATCGTTGAAGAGAGGTCACGAGTGATGTTCACAATAAATTTTTCCAAATTTTCAGCAATGGAAGTTCTAAACAAGTTGAGTTCTTCGTTGAGGGAGACATATTATGTGTATTATATTATGTGGGGATTATATTATGTTGTTGTTGTTGAGACCCAGACCGTCCGACCTACCAGAAAGGTGTAAGGTAACTGTATGGACGGCCGGGAAGTGCCACCCAATTTAGACCGGAACCCAGTGGGGGAGGCATCCACAGGGACCGTACCCTCCTTCCCCTACCACCAACCTCTCGGAAGGACTTACGGACCCACATGTTTAACGTGATCGTAGGGATTATATTATGTGTAATAGTTTTGAAAATATAAATTTTTAAAATCCGGTCATACATTTATGCTAACACTGTATATCACCCACTACATTCTCTAAAAAAAATGGACCCCACTATGACCTCTTAGTCTGTTGCTTGTAGTACACTCCAAAATATTTTATATAATATACATTAAAGCATTGATAAATATACTACTTAAAGCATTGATAATCTAAATTACTTCATAGGAATGCTGTTGTGAATCTGAGATTTGATTTAAACTTTTATGTCAGCTTTATATGTTCATGGATGCAGTTACCTTATCTGCAATGAGAGCCAGATTCAAACTCTGGGAATATCTTCTATAGGAGAAGTTCTCACAAGAGTTTAATTTTTAATAAATTAGAAGAGCCGACTGTATGGCAGCACTTAATATATCAGTCCCCATAGAAATTCACATTATTGTGGCATATAGCAAGTTTTCATCCTGCCATTACAGATATTAACTATTCCATGATGATAATATGTTTTTTTAAAATAAAATAAAAATATTCCTTACTTCATATTATGTTATACGAATGAGTACTTAAAATGTTAACGATACTGTATACAAATATTTGTCCAGAAATTATTTTAAAACTGTGATTCGTGTACAGGAATAACTAAAATATGTAAATCCATGAAAGTAAGAAAGTGAAATGTTTTTTCTAAGCTACACTAAAATTTTACATGTATGATGATTTGAAAAAAAATTATATGCATCCTGAGATTGTTATTTAAGAACATAATATCAATTTCATACTGAATATTTTCAAGCATAGTTTGAGATGTAAAGGTAGAGATGTAAATTTTTCATTTTTATTTCATTCTAATAGATTTGAAAATTAACTCTTTTTACATTGATTTTTAACAAGCAAATAACTTTACAAGTTTTTGACTATTTAGTTTTTTAATTTTGAGGAGGACGGATCAGTCATGATGAAATAATTTAGGCAGACAGAAAACCAGGGTCCAAAATTTGCAAATATAAAGTTTCATGATATATATTTTAGCTAGGTTACATTTAAGACTTAAAGTGGTGCCAGATTATCAGATGTCGAACTAAAATGGGGTAAGAAATGAAAAACATTAATTTAAAACAAAATATTGAGCAATAAATATATTTTCTTCCAAAAGCATTAGACAGAATGAATTACACTCTACAGTACGTAAAAAATATTTAAATTAATTTATATATTATAAGGTAAACTTCGATAAAAAGAAATCTGCATACAAAAGCATTTAGTCTATTACAATAAATATACCTTAGTACAGTTGACCTGAACATAGCCGCCTTCAGAAATTTTGGGCCGTATGCAACAAATATACACCCCTCCCTATCTTACAAATTATTGATCTATTTTCACAAACAGTTTAGGCAACAAGGGGTCCGGGTGGCGCACGGGGATTGCACTCGGATGACCCGAGTTTGATTTCCAGCTCTGCCCAAACTGTCTATATGTTCATGTTCCGAGATGTTGGGGTAGGAGAAGAAAGGTACAGTCCCTGTGGATGCTACCCCCCACCGGGTTCCGGTCTAAATTGGGTGGCACTTCCCAGCCATTTAAACAGATACCTTACACCTTCGGGTCTGTCAGATGACACAAAAAAATGAAGCCTCCAAGACCCAATGTAAAGTATTCTTTTACCTTACCTATCAGCGCCTCTGTACTATACTGCGGTTTGAGGAATATGCAGGACTGTTTTAGGTAATTTTTCGGTAATAACGGAATTACAATTAAAATAAATTAATGGCATTTACAAATTTATTGAAGTGAAACCCCGGTTTTGTTATCCAAATATTATATTCAGGAAAACAAAATACACGGAAAACTCAATTTTAATTAGAATATAAAAATCAAGGAAAATATATAAGAAAATAAATAGGCCACTTATCAAGCTTTCATTTTTCATTTAATAAAAATGTAATTAAGAAAAATTCCAAATGTGTATTCGTATATTACATTCAAGATTGATTTGGTTTATATAAGAATTTTTTACCTTGACCTTAATACATAAACTTGCAAATTTCTTTGTTATAAACAACTATTCCACTTCTAATTTATATAAAAAAATGAAGCAAATAATAAATAAAAATCAAAGAATGTAGGGTGAAATTGGATAAATTAAAACATCAGGATATTTGAGATGAATGTCTCATATTTTTTAAAAGTATCAATTCCATATGTCGAGTTTTTAACTCTGAAAAATATCGAAAAAACCCTATGATATCTAAACAGCTATAATTTAGCAATTTTCCAAGTCAAATTTCCGATTAATTATTAAAAAATAACCACTTCCTTATAGCTTAGACATGTCTATCAAAGAACTGCCGTAGCTCGAGTATAAATTGTGTGCATATTTTCTTTTAGTTCCATTTCCAATGGAATATCTTCCGACGTGGGTAGACAGAGAGAGATTCGTCTCTCCTGAAAATCCCGCTTGATGCTTAGCTTTACCAGACGAAGTAAAAATACTTTGTTTATTTACACAGATAAAGTTTTATCCATTTATTTTGGATAATATATAATTAAAATAAACGTAAATTGATCTCAAATTATTTGGATAAACGCTTTCTCCCTTGTCAGCCATAAAACCAAAATAAATAAAATATTTCTACAAAATTAACTCTTTATGAAAACTTAAAACAAAATTCTAACATGTTACATATATAAACGTATAAGATTGCCGAATTGATTTTCAAATGAAATGATAAAATCAGTGGTGTGCTACGATATTTTGCTTTAGGCAAGTCCAAAATTTAATTCTGGTATATAAAAACAATAGAAAAAATATATTACAGTCAACCCTCCTATAACGTGGTACTCTCATAATACGGTTTCCATATAATGCAGAGCAAAAATTGCGACAGCCCTCTCATAAGGTGGTATTCATAAAACGCGGTAGTCTTATAACACGGTTTCTCTTTAATACAACTCAATTAGTTTAAGGACATCCTGGCAAGGGAGATCGACGAAAAATGTGGTTTTATGCTTTCACGGAAATCAATGCTCAAAAGAACACAAAAGAATTAATTTAAATTTTTTTGCCTAAATATGATCAAAATATGTTTCTTGAGGAAATAACAGGTAAAAATAATTTCATTACTATGTGTACTTTTTATATTATCATAGGTTTTATGAAAGGAAAAATTTTTTATGAAAAATTTCCTATCGGTACATTTTACAAAAAAACTTGTCATCACAATGTCATGAAACTTTCAGAATATACTAATTTATGTTTAATGTCACTATTATACCTACAATTTGTATTCTAGGAGTGATGATTTTTAAATTATCCAAAAAATTGCATTGTACTATGGAAATTCTCAAAATTTTGTTAGTTAAAATCAGCATAAATAATAATTTTTTGACAACATGAATATAATTATAAGTACAAAACATAGTATACTATGAGCTAATAATGCATATAAAATTTCATATCTGTATCCCTCATAGTTTTTTTCAATAATTGTACCCGAAACTCAACTACATTTTGAGAAAATCACATTTAAGAAGTGGGTGTGGCCAACAAAGGAAGCAGAATGAGCTCTGTTTAAATGCAAGTTTTGCTATTTCTAATCATAGTAAATTATTAAAACTATATATCACACATTGTGTTCAGAATGAAGTAAGCTATAAAATAGCAGTAAAATTGAAAAATCAATTTTTTGAAGATTTTCCTTGCCAGGGTGTCCTTAAGCAGTCTCCCTATAGCATGAATTTTTCTATTGCATTTTTGCGGTCGAAATTAATGGGAAATTTCCCTGTTTTTTCATCCACGTACATCCCCATATTTCAATTTCAGTTGTCAGGAAAATTCCCTGTAAAAAATTAATACATTCACCTCAAATAAATACATTGGTAGACGCAAATATGGGTAAAGAATGGGTTTTAAATTTTAATTAAAATGATATGAAAACGGGACTGGCTTTAGGTAAACAATTAGAAAATTACTTTATTGAAAATGATCCTTCAACAGTGCGAAGTGCAAACTTTAAAAGAGAATTACAAAATTGCTTAGCTCTTACAGAGAGATTTTGGTAGAGTTACAAAATAAAACTACATTTGAAAGCGAAAATGAAGATATGCAAAGTGAAAAAGACATTAAAAGTAAAAGAATTATGGGACTAATATTTAACAGCGATGATGAATGTTAATAGGATTTTTGTTGGAAAAAGTTATTAAGTTTATATTTCACATTGTTTTTTCAATTTTCTTATTCGAAATATGTAAACATATATTTATTGCCTTTTGTATCTATAAACTTATATTTCATAACCATAACATGGTACTCTAAAAATGCAGTTTTATATTACGTAGGAAGAATCAGCTTGATTTATATGTTATGAGTTTCACTAAATATGCTTTTCGTGTAACGCGGTACGAATTGTTCTGTTTTATGCTAATTCTGAGTTTCTTGTAACGCAGTTTCCATATAACATGGAACGAATTAATCTGATTTGCACTAATCTGAGTTTCTTATAACGCGGTACAAATTAATCGCGTTATGGGAGGGTTGACTGTACTGTTGAACCTATTTGTACATAAATTCCAATCTTCTACTTTTTTGCAAATGCAGTTCTTATTTCTCATATTTGAAGAAAACTTTTTAAGATACAACTAAAATTTATACCTTTGTTATTAGATGATACATCATCACATATCAATAAGAAATTGACATATTGCTTCTCTAATCAGATTATTTTGTGTTAATTAGATCCTTATGCTGGCACTGACATTGTAAGCATGCAAAGCAACATTGATATCGGGAAGATTAATTTGAACTTGGTTTACAATGATCTATCATCGATCACTGTTTAACAAATACAAATTCTGCTGAAATTTTATAGTAATTTTTTTTTTTAATTGATGTTAGGTAAGCAATGCTTCTATTGACCGCATACCACTGGACAAAATCTAATTAAAACTGATAAATTTGGGACACATTTGAAAAGTTTCTACGATTATGAGAGGTGACCACCAGTCATGACCAGAGAGTTTGAAAACTGTTTATAACCACTACCGTTTGAAAACTTGTTTCGATCATAATCCAGTTATAACCAGAATGACCAAGGATTTTCTCCATCGATCTTATGTGGTCACATGATACACAGAATACTTGTTTTGCTTGAAATGCTGTCTAGAACAGTTCTGTTTTTTTCTCTGGTGAGTAACCTGATAACTGATAATGATAAACAATTGTTAACTGAGATCCCTTGACGTGTGGAAAGCCGAGGGCATGAGCAACAAAGTGAGCGGCCGGACACCCTTGACGTGTGGTGTGCAAAAGTTATACAATAAAATCAGTGAGAAACTCATTGATTGTTTAAAAGCTGGACATAAATGGTAACAGAAATTCTTGTTTAACATAAATGATAACAGAAAAGGAAAATCGCAACAAAATTAGTTACTTCTACAAACGAAGGCTTGTTGAATGAAAGTTTGTCCAAAAGTACATGCAAAATTAGTTAAAATATATAAAGTATCTACATGTGTATATGCCTGCATTCTATAACTATTTATTACCAGGCATGGGGTGGTTTGTGTAAAAATGTGCTGGTATGAATTGTTAAAAAGATTGGCAAATAATAATCAGTTGCACATGCAATATAATTTTTGCATATATAGATATTTTAAAAAATTTTTAGCCAGAAAAACACTGCAAAGTTTGCTGAGATTTTATAAATAGCAAAACTTCATTGTGTTCATATAGCCTTTCTGAAAGAAAAAAGGATGTAGCTGAAGCAAAGTGACGCTGGGTTTCACGTCACAATGGCCCCGCCTGTACTTACTGGTAGAATTCTGTATCAATATATGTTTGACTGGCACGTTACCTCCCAAAAATTTTTTTTATCCATGTTTTCTGAAGAAGACAAGAAACTCCAATGTCTCTGTTGCAAATATCAAGTTATTTGTTGGGTTACTAGTTGGCGGTTATTTAAAATTTGTTGTATTTCTAAGAAAGTTTTAACATTAGCTATCACAAGAATTGTAAAACCATCTAATTAGTATTTCTGTCATTTTCCTAATGTAAATATTTTTTACGAAACAAAGATAAGAGTTCTAAACTCTCAATTTCTGTCCTACATTTCTGGCAATGACAACATTTGTTCTCTTGCATATTTAACCTGTATTCAGTATATTTTAAATTTAAATACGAGTTTATTTAAATTGGTCTTCATACAATTTACCATGAATTCTTTAGAAGATTATGACACTTTTGAAACATTAAGTGGATTTTTTTCTAAAAAGATATCATTACTTAATGAATGTCTAGAATTGAAGTGCATGGATAATGATGCTATTTTTTTCCGAAACTTTGAGACTTCTGTTATAGAACTTCGGAATTTATTTCAACAAATCAAGTTGGAACTAAAGAATGGGCAGGATCAACTGATAGAAATGAAGGTTATGAAATTTCCGAATATTCTTAATATTTAAAGCTACGTTTTTGAATACAATTTCTTCTGTATCTAGTGATACGGAAAAAATCTGTTTTATGAAAAGTACATAATATAATAGAAATGATATCGCATACATTATCAATATTTTCCCTTTCTATTGTATTGATATGTTATACCCCTATCACTCATCCTTGAAGTTAACAAAAACACAAATTTCTGGGATATTTGTAAGTTTTTTTATGAAGTTTAAACACAGAATAGACTCCCAGGTCAAAAAGCAATCCTTGAGCACCTAGTATTTTTTTTTAACACTTTTTGCATTTTACATAAAAGTTTGTTTTTATTTATAATTTTATTCGCTATACTAATTTTCAATTTTGATATATATTTCAATTTATCTTTTATAAATAGATATGTATTAGGGTAGAGTGGGGCAATTGTAGAGAGAAAAATATCTTATTTTTGTAAAGTTAACTGCTTATATCTTAACAGTACTTGAAGTGACAATAACATGAAATTTTCTCTCAGAAAGAAACTTGTTTCTTTCATTAATTTATGAAGTATTATTAGCACTTTACTTTTTGAGGTAAAGCCACAACAATAATAAAGTGGTTGGGCATAGGGCATTTGTGGAATAATTGTTTTTTCATTCTTTAGATTGTAAGGACTTGCCTTTGGGCACTGGTGGTTGATTAACATGTAGTTCCTAAAATGTGGTAAAAATTTTGGGATTTTAATACTAAGAACCTAGTAGTTATTATGCTTTAAAAATTATTTTCTTGGACATCTGCGTTTTACCAGATGTGGATAACTGTTGTGAATATCTGCAAGAAATACTTTACATCAATAATTAGCCTGTTTTTCATATCTAATCATAGCCATACAGAGATGCAAACCCTACATGAGTTCCTTCAGGTGACAAGTTACTCAATTTTAGGAGTTTTAAAGCTTACTTCTGCAGTAGGAATACCATTAGCGTTGATTTCTGTATTTATTACCTGTTACCCTTCAATATTTCAATTCAAAATCTGGAAAAAATTTCTAGAGTACTTGGCACTTCTGGCTATGTTTATGTTATGATCAAGAATTGTTTTTAAATTATATATATTTCCACAACCACCCAACTTTTCCAAATTTGGGGTAATTGTGGGAAAAAAAAATAATAATAAATAAATCTGAATCTGCTTTATATGTAAATTGCAAAGAACATATTTCTCTTCACTTCTTCTGTTAAGCTAATAAATAAAGCTGCTGAAAAATGTAATGAAAACCTTAAACTGTATTTTTAGTACCTGTTCATGTTTTCCACATCTGAAAACATGATTTGATTTGCAATTGAAAATTGTATTTAATGTTTTCAAAAAGAAAGCAAACAGAAAAGTTCTTCAAAACGGGTTTCAGAGTAGAGTACTCTCCAAATGTGTTTCTAATGAACCTAAATCATCAGTGCCTAAATAAATAATGTTTTAATAATGTTATTCTGAAAATATATCTTCATTTTATTTATAATATGTTTCAAAGATAATTTCTATATATAAAAGCAAAATAAATATAGAAATATTAGTGGATGCAAAACAGATTCTAAAAATGAAAAATATTTAAAAATAAAACCAAATACATTAACGATCATGTATGTCTAAATGCAAATGTTCATGATATTGCTTAGCAAAATTTATTTCAGGAATCTTAAAAAAACATGTGTGATGTTTGGTAACAAAATTTTAGCAGACCAAATTCCCATACCGCGGTGAATGAAGCGATGACTCTTTTTTCCCCACTATTAAAAATTAATAATAATTGTATGGCACATCGCAATTGAAGACAAGGCATATAAGTTATTATAATGTTTTTGGCAATATTAGAAGCCGGAGAAATTTGACCTAATATCAGTTCTCAGAACAAAGTTAAAAAAAAAGGAACAAATGCAAGAAAATTTGAATGATTTAGCTCATCTCTCCCTTACGCACTCAAGAATAATGAAATCTTGCTTCCATCATTCAAAAAGCACTGAGCCAAGGTTTGTCCAAGGTAGCTATTTAGTAAATTTGGATAGAAAGTCTGTTCGCAGTGTTCCCAGACAAAGCTGCTGAAGTAATTTTTGGGGAAAATGAAACAACAGAACATTTTTATCCCTGTTTCATGAGAATAATTTTTCTGTGCAGGCAACGTAGTGTATAGAACCACTGCCATATGAAAATCTCTCCATGAAACATTCATTGCGAAGTATTTTTAAAACAGATTTTTACTCTTCGATAGGTTTAGTGATTTGAATCTGTCATAAGAAGGAAACAATCTAAAATTGGTCTTACCGGTAAAAGCATATTTTTCATTAGAAATTTTACAAATGGCATCATGTATTCAATGGCATTGTGATGTCATACAGCCATTCAAAAGTGTGCACATGTTAGCCCAGGAATTTTAAAAACAAACTTGTGATGAAAGACTTATCATTGTTATGGGAGATGTTTCTCACAATTACTGCAAATTGTTGAAGTTTTTCCATCTCTCTTTACACAAATTTGACTTACAATTTACAATGTGATATCACTTAAATCAAACCCTGTTCTCGGCAGAATCACCTTGTAAATTTAGATATTATAACGATTCATGAGTTTGTATTCTCTCATCAAAGAAAGTTGCAGCCTTGAAACAGAGCCAGTAATTGATACCATCCATCAGCTCCTCATTCATGTTTAAGTGCTAAATTCCAAGCAAGACCTTCATCCACTTAAAAAAAAATAGAAATCATTGGGGATGAGGATGCTTAGAATGCCTTTTTTTCTTGCCTAAATCTCAGGTTAAAAAATTTATTTGAAACTTTCTCTATACAATAGTATGAGAAAATAGTGGTAATGTCCAAGTTGAAATTGTTAACCTCTAAATAAAACCTAGTTCATGTATACTGTTTATATCACAATATGATTAGTAAAGTAATTGCAAAATAGAAATTTTATTGGCTGCAGATATTTAGTTCCATAAATAATTAGTTATTTTGCTATTAAACATTGAATATAAATTAATGGATGAATGACCTAAAATATTCCTATTGTTAATTTTTTATTTCCTCAAATGTTTATTAAAGGGCCTATTGAAAATAATGGAATCTTTAAATGACAGAGTGGATCATATGCAAAAGAATTTCCCAGCTGTTTTGAAACAACCACAATCAGAGGCACCTAAAAGGTAACTTGCTGAATTTCTAACTTGTTGAAATTTTAATTTTTTATTCGTTACATATCCTCTCCCACTCATCCTTGATAATAATTAATGTCTCTAATGGAAAAAATAGTATATCTAAACCAGCAGTTATGATATGTTTATTATAATAATAAATGAAACTGCTGAACATAATGTAAAGATCAGTAAGAGTACACATGATTTGTACTTTCTTATACTGTAGAATATTGTATAGAGAACATATTGTTTGCACGAAAAATTTTTATTTCGAGATTTTGATGCCAATATATGGTTTAGGACCTCCTGAACACATTTTGACTAATTTTAGAGTGATATCCATCTGTCTGTGGTCAATTTTTTACATACACAAATATTAATGGATTTTTGCAAAAATTTATATCTGGATTTGTTATCAAAACAATCTAGAACTAGATAAAATTTTTGAAATTCGAGCAAAAACTTTGTATTTTTTTTCACATTGCAGCAAAGGCCAAAATTTGACATAATTGTGCGTAAAAGGGGGTTATTTATAGCTCAATGATTATGAAACTTAACAGTTTCAATCATTGTAATAAAAAATAGCCACAGTACAATACATTGTCAAACTTGCTATCACCTGAAAGATTTTTTCAATCCCTTTAAAATGAAGAATAACATGCTATAATTGTGATCATTTAGTCCAATAATACAGATTTTTCAAAACATTTCTTGAAATTTTGCAAAAAAGTCATAAACTACTTAAAATTGGATTATGGAATGAGAAAGTCAAGTTGAGCCACGCTCCAGTTAATTTCCTAGAGGTTTGGATTTTACTGGCCAAGCTTAACTTGCACCCACCAAAAATACATCATGTGAGTGCATTTGACAACTATTGATATTGCAAAGACAAATTTAAGAAAGAATGGAGGAGAGATGAAATATAAGTACATGCTGTTTAAAAGAAAATGCAATGCCTCTTTGGGAAGGCTTTTTAAGAGAAATAGCAATAGGGGAAAATTTAATAATATCTAATTTATTTCGAAATAGTGGAAATATTTGACTATGAAATTATGAAATGTAAAAATATTTCACTTTCAGATTATCCAAAAAAATACTGGAATGTTACTATTATGTTAGTATGGTCAAAGACTTGATATGCACTGCATTGCTTATATTAAATTACTTTAAAAATTACTGGCATGTTATATACAAGCCGGCATTGCAACTTTTGGAGAGTTAATACTCATTATTAAGTATTTTGAGGATTTCTTTATCTACATCTCTGCAAATGTTATTTACTTCTATATAAGTAAGACAGAACCCACATTTAATTTCCAAGCCCTAAATATGTATTTACCAAATGCATGTGATATAATAAAAGGAAAATAATGTTAATTTATAAAATAATAATTTATAACACCTGACATGGGGATCAGTGGTGAATCCTGGTCTAAAAATATGGCCATGCAGAAATGTATGTTACACTTCCCCCATTATCAACCACACCACAGTACTCAAGGATTTAATGACAATAATAGTAATGATAATTAATAATGAAACTGCTATTGTGTTATATATTGTAACTAGGGGGCAGCGTTTTTGAATTTGGTATGGTGCCATACCAAATTCTATTGTAGCATTTGCCATTTCTGAGGATACGTTTTAATATTCAAATATTTACATGCTGTAAGAAATGCATATAAATTTTATGCTTGAGTACTTTCATAGTTTGCAATAACTAATTGTTTCATTAAATTTTTGCAGGAGAATCTATGGTTCATTCTTGTTAGTGTAAAACTAGTGTATTCATGATGAACATCTTGTCAAAACATTCAATATCTTTCCATAGCTTCACAGAGTACTTACACTTTTTTTCATATTATGGCTTCACCCCAGAGGTGGCCAAAAATAATTTTTTGAGGAGAATTTTTACTCCTTTCTTCAAATTTGAAAAGTAATTCTTCAAAATAGTTAGTGTTTAAAATAAACTAAAGGATAATATTATGCATTATTTTATGATATATATATATATATATATATATATATACATACATATACAGGGTGTCCAGTGCTATCAGTGACCAATGGCTATTTTCTCAGCCATTAATCTCAGAGATATACTTCCAATTGCAGAAATGTTTTACATTTTAAAATCTATTATCTTAGAAACAGTTTAATTCAATAAATGCATTTTTGAAAGAAATACGAAATATAAATTTTTATACGGTTCCCCAGTCCTACCAGTTATATTTAGGAAAATCATCCTCATACAATTTCATGCTGCTTAAAGTTGGAGCACTTTTTGTGCTGAGAAATGGAGGTTATACACAAAATAATTCAGACAAATATTTCGCAGCAATTTCATTATTTTTTGCAGCAATATACATTACACTAAACAATATTAAAGTTATAATTATTTGTAACACATAAAAAAAATATCAAAAATATTCAATAAAAGCTTTGCTTCATTCTCTACATTATGTCAGCAAATGCAATCGAAACATAATACTTTGAGTACGGAATTTCAACATTTATACGGTCCCTTAAAGGATGCCTGAAACGGGACATTTTTATATGCGAAAAAGCAACTTAAGTCATAAAGTTTAATGCTTCATAACTCGGTGAATTTTGATCGTAAAAAGATGATATTTTTGCATGATATTGTATGAGGATAATTTTCCTAAATATAACTGGTAGGACCGGAGTACCGTATAAAAATTTATATTTCGTATTTCTTTCAGAAATGCGTTTATTGATTTAAACTGTTTCTAAAATAATAGATTTTAAAATTTAAAACAGTTTTGCAATTGGATGTATATCTCTGTGACTAACGGTTGAGGAAATAGCCATTGGGCACCGATAGCACTGGACACCCTATATATATATATATATATATATTGAAACTAGAACATTTATTTTTAAATCTATTAACCTCTATTTAACTGGCTCTCTGCTTAAACCAGTTTCAATTTGATCTGTAAAAGTTAAAATCACCCCATTAATTTAGAGTTTTCTTCCTTGTGATCTGCATTTATTTGTTGGTAGGCTATAGTGGTGTTACAAAAGTAGATGTGGAAGCGTGGTTCAAATTTAACAATAACTTGGACTTCAAAATGCTGCCTGGCAAAAACTCATTGAGAATTATCACTGATGCACTTCAAGATCATGCAGATTCACCATGAGACTTTTAGAGTTTCACAAATCAATGAAATAAATACTATAGAAGTGGGTCTTCGTTATGTTAAATTTCAGTCAACGTTCATTTCAATAAATTTAATGTAAATAAAATAATGGCGGAATTTTACAACCAAAAATGGCTATTCAAGTTTGAAAAAAAAAAATAGTAACTGAAATCTGTAAGGAAAATTAATATAATTATAACATTTCACTTTAAACTGCATGCTACATGTGTATTTTTTAATTTTGATTTTCTCGTTAGTCTGCTAAATATAATTTTTTGATGAAAATTTATTTGCCTATGAAGTTTTTTATAATATCCAATTTTTATTATAGAGTTATTTCTTTTATTATAATTTTATATTAGAGTTCTTTATTAACAGATGTAATAAATGCAATGGATTTAAAAATTTTAATCACCCTTGTTTAACCAGATTTTCTCGTAATGAGCTCAACCCATGGTCCCATTTAAACTAGTTAAGAAGAGTTTTACTGCATAAATAAATAAAAATGGACATTCATGGACATTTAGGGGAAACTCTTATACCTAGGGCCAGCAATTTTCAAACTTTAATAATATCACTTAAAATAAACCTTCAGTAACCAAAATAGTTTTTACTTGTTAGATCTTTTATTCCCTTTGCACTGAAATCAGTTTAAATGTTGATTTTTTTTTTCTTCTAAAAGATATTAAATTTTTTTAAAAATTTGCAAATGGCCCTAGGCACACCGAGAGTGTTGTACCTAGAGCCACCTATTAAATATTGTTATCTACATAACCTAATATAAAATGAATAAAATACAAAAAAGCATGCTTTTGAAAAAAAAACAGCATTAATTGAATTCTAATTTTCTGTCTATTTTCCTGAAAAAATCTCATATTTCCCTTTGCACTGAAATCAGTTTAAATGTTGATTTTTTTTTTCTTCTAAAAGATATTAAATTTTTTTAAAAATTTGCAAATGGTCCTAGGCACACCGAGAGTGTTGTACCTAGAGCCACCTATTAAATATTGTTATCTACATAACCTAATATAAAATGAATAAAATACAAAAAAGCATGCTTTTGAAAAAAAAACAGCATTAATTGAATTCTAATTTTCTGTCTATTTTCCTGAAAAAATCTCATATTTCTCTGAAACTGGTTGATACCCTTATATTTTTGGAATATGCCTGTTTTGATATAGTGACTGATCTTCTGTCTATTGTCCTGAAAAAATCTCATATTTCTCTGAAACTGGTTGATACTCATACATTTTTGGAATATGCCTGTTTTGATATAGTGACTGATCTTCTGTCTATTGTCCTGAAAAAATCTCATATTTCTCTGAAACTGGTTGATACCCTTACATTTTTGGAATATACCTATTTTGATAGAGTGACTGATCTTCTGTCTATTGTCCTGAAAAAATCTCATATTTCTCTGAAACTGGTTGATACCTTTACATTTTTGGAATATACCTGTTTTGATAGAGTGACTGATCTTCTGTCTATTGTTCTGAAAAAAATCTCATATTTCTCTGAAAATGGTTGATACCCTTACATTTTTGGAATATACCTGTTTTGATAGAGTGACTGATCTTCTGAAAAAAATCTCATATTTCTCTGAAAATGGTTGATACCCTTACATTTTTGGAATATACCTGTTTTGATAGAGTGACTGATCTTCTGTCTATTGTCCTGAAAAAATCTCATATTTCTCTGAAACTGGTTGATACCCTTACATTTTTAGAATACACTTCCACTGCAGATAACCAGTGAACCAGTTTTGCACTGCCCTTGTGTGCTCGTCAGTATATAATAGCCAATATTTGCGATGACAGACAAAAAACTGTGCACCTTTGTGAACTTCTAAGGTAATTAACAAATTCAATCTTACCCCATAGCCGATTTTAAATTTTACAAAAATTTTGCTCAGGCTACAAGAGGCTGCAATGTATGGCCAAATTCATAGTCACAGAACCCGCCTGTATGGGACATTTCCAAAAATTAGAAATATACTCCATTTCAGATAATGCTTTTTTCATTTATTGACTAGTTCTTTATTGTATTCTTATTCTGTTTTTTGAAAATATTGATCAATTTTTTTCATAACTTATTTTTAAATTTTACATTATTTCTGCTTTAAAAACTTAGGGAAAGAGCTGCAGTTGCAGGAACTCCGATTGTTTCCAAAAAAGTCAAATTGCCAGCTACTATCAAGCATATAACTCTGGCTGAGTTTGAATCCATTCCCAAGTGAGTGTATTTGGTATAATAAACAAATTTTAATTACATTTTGTTTTATTATTGAAAATAATTTAAGAAAATTATTTTATTTAAATGTTTAATATTTTTGTATTATATTGTATATTAATTAGTTTTGTTTACCTGAAAAGTATTTTGTATATTATAGTTTAAAAGTAGTAACTAAATAAGACATCTCAATACTGTCTTGTGCATATGCATTTACCTTAAAATAATATGATTAAGAAAACTAGAATCAATTTAAATATGAAAAAAACTATATGTAGGAAACTTTAAAAATAAAATGTGTTACATCTGTGTAGCATCTAATTATATCTGACTATAAAGCAATTAGCCTGCTTTAATTATTAATGAATTGTGCATTTTCCCATAAATACTCAGTTTGCAAGTTTGAATATTACTGTGAGTAGATACATTTTTGCTTTGCTGATTCATTAAAACCTTGTACCATTGTGATCCATTAAAGCAGCACCTCTCTTACATTTTAAGTAAAATTTATTCCTTTTAAAACTCTTTAAAAACTGCATAATTCCTAATTTCAATTTTTAAAGACCTTAAAACTGCTTAAATTTGTATCAAAGTGTTTCACTTTTCATACGCAATTTAGAAATTATCCTTGCATCAAAAAATAATAATTAGGTTACAAACTGCCAGAACAATTTTTAACATTGCCATTTAGGAAAGTGGACCATGATTCCTTGAGTCTGATTATAGATGCCCTCAGCACTTATAATCAGAGAATCAGAGTTTTCCTGAAAAAAGTTGCAAGCTGTCCTTATATAATATTTTTATTTAATTTTCTTTTACAGATATATCCAAAACTGCCTGATCTTCCTATCAGAATTTTTTTTTTTTCGATTTTATGATTCACTTCTAAAAAAAAATTAATATACTCTGAGAAAGTTGCAACTTTTCTTATTTGTAATCATTCATGTAAAATATCATTAAAAGTCTGTAAAATATTTTCAAATTAGCTATGAAAAAATCACAAAAATCAAGTAAATTTCACTCAAATTTGGGGAAAGACTAATGTTAAATTTTATATGCTAAACAGGTATTGGACCATAACTGCAATCTAATCCTATAAATTCAGAAATTTCATGTCATTTTTTACATATAAAATTTTTTTCACAGCAGAAACTGTCTACGTATTAAAACTTCTATGTTTTGTTTAAATTTTTAAAACAATAATTTTAGAGGTATTTTTTTTTTTAATTTGAAGCAATTTATAATTTTAGTGACCATAAAGAATTTGTTGCAGAAGTTTATAAGGATTCCATTAAAATCCAATATAATGTTGAAGTCAAATGTTTTAGAATGACATAACTGCCTGGATGCTATTATAATATGAAGTTTTAAAGCTTCATAATGCATAATTCCACTGTTTTACAGTACTACTTATTTTTTTCTGTAGTCCTTAATAAGTGCAGAGCTTCTATTTTTCCTTTTTTTTTATATTGCTTTTTACATGTTTTTTCATATTTTTTGAACGACCTCAGAAAGAAACTCTCATAAATCAATGATCTATGGAATTTATCTCCTTGTTAAAGCAATAAAGAATGTCAGATGGTAAAGAAAAAGCCTCAATACTTTTTCTCCCCCCAAAATCCGTACTTCATTAGCCGAATCAAAAGTAAAAAAGAAAGAAGTAAAGCATCTCCTTTCACCTCTCTTCTAAAGTGAGCAAAGTAAAAAGAGGTAGAAAAATTGTTAAATAGTGCAGCCTTAAATTTCTTTCTCTTTATAATATTAAATTATTCTTTATTATTTACTTTGCTAAATTATTCTTTGTTTGATATCAATTTCAAGTAAAAAGTTCTGAAATTTGAAACTCCTTTAAGACTAATATTTCCAAATATGATTCGCACTAGAATTCCCTTACATTCCTCATTTATATATATATATATACAGGGTTTTCCTCAAATATTGAAACGCGCTTTAAATCTTTACCTGTTGGAGATAAGTGGGCAGTGTAAATTGCAAAAGTGTTGAAAGTAAGGTAGGAAATAAGACTATGTTAATGAAATAGTCCTTCCATTAATTTTCAAAAAGTTACACTTTTTTAATTTTTATACGACACCCTTAGACAAATTTGGTCAATCAGAAAATTCTTATTTTTAATGCAACAAGATCATTAAAAAAACCTGCATATCTGTATCTTTAAAATCAACTGAATTATGATAAAGGAAAAAAAATCTGACTTATGCCACTTTTCCGTACCATGTGAAAGGCTGTTTCATCAGTGAAAATAAGGATCATAAACAAATTGACAATGGAAATTGTTTAGATCAAAAATACGTTAATATGTGTCAAATATTTTTATCACAAATGCATCTAAATAAAGCATTACACAGACAGAGATCATATAAAGCAGTGGTACTCACTACGTGGTTGGGGCACATAATTAAAATATGCATACATTGATGGAAGACCACTGATATAAAGGGACAAATTTCATTACAAATACTAAAAATACAATTCACAAAATGCAATTCTCAAAGCATTCTCAAAATGTCTTCCTTCAACTCCAATACATAACAGAGCTCTTCCGGCCGCACTCCTAGCTACAGTAAGCCTTCGGGTCTGTCGTATGGTCTGGGTTTTCCACATAACTGAGCTCTTTTAATAATACTTCTGTAAATATTTTGGAGTTCTTCACCACTAATATTGTTGCAAGCATCAATTATCTTTTGTTTAAGGTCAATTGTGTTTAGTGGGCAGCTATTATAAACTAGTGTTCGAAGACGACCCCATAAGTAAAAATTGAGAGAGGTTAAATCAGGGAATCTGAGGGCAATCCACTATTTATCAAAGTTTTCATTCAGCCAGTTTGTCACAATTATAGCCTGGTGTGGAGGCGCACCATCTTGTTGATAATACATGTTTCTTAGAAGCGATAATGTTGTCGTCTCCATAAAATCCATTACAGTACAGTTTAAAATAAGCTGCATGTATTTTTCAGCTGTAAGAGTCCCTTCATAAAACACAGGACCAATCAGTTTTCCATTCTAAATTCCGCATCATACAGATACAGAAAACTTTCTCTGGTGATGTCATGAGAAAGTTCACAGACAAAAAATGGTTTCGTATTATCCCAATAATGATCGCTGTGAGTATTGATTGCTCCATCTTCCGTAAACAAACATTCATCAGTCCACAGAATGTTCTTAACAAAGTTTGAATTGATGTCTTGTTGGATTAAGAACCAGTTGCAGAATGCTACACCTGGTCAAAATCGGACGGATGAAATGCTTGAAGTCCATGAATCAAAATGGATGCCAAATAGTATTTTCCAAGTGTTCTAGCAATTGACATCCTAGGTAGCCCCAAAGTTTCGCTTGCTTTTCGAATGCTTATTTGTGGGTTGAAAGAAAAATATGTGATGATGTCAGTTTCTTGGTCCTCACACATGTGCAAACGATTTCTTCAAGGGCCAGATCTTGGATGAAATGAACCAGTAGTTCTTAATCTTCTCATCATCCGATAAACAAATGTACGTGAAATTTCAGGCAAGTTTGGATATCGCCGTCCAAAATTCCGAGCAGTTTCTGCAATATTTTTATTACACAGAGCATAAATCATTGTTAATTTGGAAAGCTGGTTATTTGTTAAAAACACCATAATGTGCAACGAGTTACGTGTTCTTAATTCGTTAATTCAGAACTAAACATGCTGACGATTCACTGAATGATTTCTAATCATCTTTATTTTGGTATAATATTAAGAAAAAGTTTAATTGTATTGAATAGAAATAATACTGGGAATAAATACGTAAATTAAAAAATAAATCATCATTTCATTCTTCAGTTTTTTTATATTATTTTTCTATAAACATTTGAAACTGCTAAATTAGAGTTAAAGGAAAGAAATAATCATCTGTGAGTTCTGTTCTTCATTTTGAAATGATATGTTAAATTTCAGAATCAAATGCATACTTGCATTTGTTTACTTATTTATTTTCATTGTTTTAAATAAAAAATAGCATGTCTCAATGTGAAAAGTACTTAAGAATCCGTGATTGCATCATGAGCCTACGTGGAATTCGCAAAAATGTCTCTATTATCATCCAGTTTTATCTTTTTTGTGATATGTCACAAATTTACATTTCTAATTTGATATATGGTCCCCATTCACAATGTTCAATTTTCAATTAAATATAACTTGCTCAATTTTAAAGATACAGATATGCGGATTTCTTTAATGATCTTGTTGCATTAAAAATAAAATTTTTCTGATTGATCAAACTTGTCTAAGGGGATCATATAAAAATTAAAAAGTGTAACTTTTTGAAAATTAATGGGAGGACTATTTCATTAGCGTATTATTTCCTACCTTACTTTCAACATTTTTGCAATTTACATTGTCCACTTATCTCCAACAGGTAAAGAATTAAAGTGTGTTTCAATCTTTTTGGGACACCCTGTATATATATATATAGTTTAAGATAATCCAATGAAATAATAGAGATAAATTGTAACTCTTAGATAAAGTCAAAAATTAATCAGTTAGAAATATAGCAAACAAAATAAGAATAAAATACTTTCTACATGGCTATAACTACAGAAAAGAAAAATACAGCTTTAAGCACCATAATTCGTAAATAATATATACAGGGGTCAGGCTGCCGATCACCATTGTCACATTTTGCGAAAGAAAATTCAATTTGATGATTGAAAAAAAGATTTGGTGAAGATATTGACAATTATGAATTCTGCCAATATCAAAATCAAAAATCATGTTATAATAATCGTAATGTGTACTACTATACTATTTATCTTTTACAAAACAATTATTTTTTGAATTTGAGAATTTATAAATCAAAACAAATTTTTAAAATAAAATGTCAAAATAAAATTTTCCAAATAAAAACTCTATTTTGTGAAAGAAAATATCATTTTGCGAATAGGTTGGCGAAAGGAATAAAAATTCCAGAGCAACACTTGTATATATATTTTCACAAAGTGTTTACATTGAGTCATTCATGAAAACACTGAAGGGTATGAGAGTTCTGTGGTTTGCGATCTAGGAGAGGAATTTGTGGAATTAAAGGGGGTCAAACATTAAAGGGGGTCAAACAAAGATTTTAAAGAAATATTTTGTGTAATTAACCTAATATTACAAATATGCTGTCTCTCAACAAGGAGAAAACACATTTACAGTTAGCAATTGCTATTATTTGAAGGTAGGGTTTCATGACCGTGATGCATATTTGGCAAAATATCGGCAACTTTTTGCAAGTTTTCAAAGGCAATGGAATTTTTAAGATCTATCCATTAGTTTCGAAGATACACCTTCACACTAAAAGAATATGAGTAAAAACACACAAAACACTGGGTTTACTGCCACTAGAAAGACTTAAACAGGTAAATTTCCAGTTACACACTTAAAAAAGTAACTATATCTATATGAATGTGTTATTTTATTTTTTTTATATGGGAATTGTATGAAATAATGGGTATATTTTATTTTTCGTTGAAAATACCCTTTTAAACTTGGCTTGAGGTAACATGATATGTTTATTTTACCGACTTGTTTGTCTGCTTAAATGGATCCCTTTTAACCCTCCGTCAGGCGCGGCTGATCAGATTGATACGCGTTGAACATTTTTCTCATTCATTTGTTACTGACAGCTCTCGTTGCGAAAAGTACAGCACCCGATGGAAGGTTAAGCAGGTAAACAAGTTAGTAGCAGATGAACAGGTTCATAAAATGAACATCTCATGTTACCTCTTTACATGTTTACAATGGTCTTTTCAGCATCATAATGTATATATAAGTTATTCATAATGTATTAAATGATGAATAAAGAATAAGAATGAGTTAATAAAAAATTTGTGAGCACTTATTTATTCTTATACAAAATAGTTAAATTAAGTTTAGATAATCAGTTAGGGGAGAAAATTCTCCATTTTTTTAACTTCAACTTTTTTCATCTTGTTTTTTTTTTTTAAATGTTAATAAAGTTTGCTATTTTTTCTTCCAAGGTTAGGGAGAACCTAGTGTTTCTTCCCCCCCCCCCTATAGGACCCAGTTTTAATTCCTGATGGATCCTGGAATTTGAGAATTTTCTATATTTTAATTTTATCTATTTTGTAGAGTTCATATCTCTTTTTTCCTATTTTTAGAGATTTGTCATTACTATTTTTGATATATGATCCTCCTACTTTTTGAAAAATTTGGCTTTTGTCCCTTCTTCTTCTTTGACCCAGACCGTCCGACATACCAGAAAGGTATAAGGTGTCTGTTTGGACAGACGGGAAGTGCCAACCAATTTAGACCAGAACTCAATGGGGGAGGCATCCACAGAGACCGTACCCTCCTTCCCCTACCACCAACCTCTCGGAAGGACTTACGGACCCACATGTTTAACGTGATCATACTCCCTGTGAACACGGCGGCAGTTTTGACAGTGGCGAGAATCGAACCCGGGCCAACCCAGTGCAATAAGTGCAACCGAGTGCAACCTGGCCAACTGAGTGTTAACCACTGGGCTGTCGTGCCCCATGGCTGCTGTCGCTATAAATGCTTTAAAAGTGCATAATATTTTAAATTAAAAATGTGCAAGAATTCTGAAAATATCTTAATTCTTCACATTGTTTAAGCTGCATTTACTATATTTGCGAAATGCAATTAAAGAACTACAAAACAAAAGTTTAAATTATTAATCTTTTTATGAAAGGGATTATTTTTTTAAGATCCTTGAATTTTTTTACCATTAAGAAAATGTGTGATACAATACCCTGCATACTCATCTTTAATGCTGTGTCATGTATTTTCTTATTATTTGAAGAAGGAAAAAACATTCAACTATGAAGGTTCACTTACTGCAACTACAGGCATGAATTTGTTTTTTATCAACAGTCTAATTTTAAAAATATTATTTTAATTAGTCAAATATTAGATGTGGAAATTTCAAAATTTTTGAGAATGCTATTACTTTTGTTGTTTTTACTAATAAACTCTCAAAACAGTTAAAGACTTTCAAAATCATTTACTTTATTAACTGAAAGCTGCAGGTTAAAGTGAATCAATAGCTATTCTTACATGCATATAAAATGGTTGGTTAGTTGGTGTTGTGTCCACTTTGAAGTCAAATAGATCCATGTGCATGAATCACTGCCTTTGCCAGATCCACTATCCTCTCAGTATAAAGTTCACCCCGGAAAGGGAATTCCCCCAAGCTTTGCAGCGCTATAAGTATAGCCGTGTTATATTGTAATTTTCAATTCCCAATATAACATTGCTCTTTTGAAAAAGGAAGTGGACCTAAGAAGACGGTCCCTCATGAAGTGAGGCAATTTTTGTAACATTCCCTCTAACGCAGCTGCACCGGACATTCATTTCGAAAAGAGAGGGTGCTTCTCAAGTTCATGTCAGCGTTAGGTGCTACAACAAACGGAAGGGGTTGAACTTCTTGACCCCAGAGTCAATTCATATCACTTGAACCTTGGGAAAATTCTCGTGAGAACTTTCAACGATTCCTGGTGCACAAAGATTCTCATTTGGTCAGTGACTCCAGCAGTCCAGCGCCTTACAGTTCATCGAATTCCAGTTAGACAGCGGTCCAATCCTTCAGCGAGTTCCAGCAGTTCAGCGCCTTACAGTTCATCGAATTCCAGTTAGACAGCGGTCCAATCCTTCAGCGAGTTCCAGCAGTTCAGCGCCTTACAGTTCAGCGAATTCCAGTTAGACAGCGATCCAGTTCTGCAACGAGTTCCAGCAGTGGAGCGATTTACATTTCAGCGGTTTCCAAGTGTGCAGTGATATCAGTGTTTTTTTTTCCAAAGGAAAGATATTTTACACTTTCCATCATAACTACAAGGGGACAAAGTGATATTATTAGGGACCATATGCGTAAGTCCCTGATCCCAACAAGTATCCAATTGACGGTCAAAGTGACTTTGGTTATCATATGTGAACAATTTTACAGATATACACCTTGAACTTTTGTGGAACTATATTGTTTAAAAAAAAAAAAAAAGACATATCACCAGTGGACGAACTTGTGCTTACATGAATAGACTTTTAATCGATATTAAGTACAACTGAACGACACAGATATCGTCATTTGCAGACACATTGAGAATTGTATTTTTGTATAGTATTTTCGTGTTCTTTTGATGGCATATAAGAGTATATATATGATAATATGATTTGTGTATATGTGTATATAGTGCATTTTTACAGTAGATACAGATGAGAGCAAGACGAGTTGTTGGACTACACAGTGGACACGCCTGAAGCAACTATGAGCTGGCACTTTGTAATTGGCTTTTTTCCCACCAAATTTTGGGGGGGGGGAAGAAGGGTAATTGTTATATTGTAATTTTCAATTCCCAATATAACATTGCTCTTTTGAAAAAGGAAGTGGACCTAAGAAGACGGTCCCTCATGAAGTGAGGCAATTTTTGTAACATTCCCTCTAACGCAGCTGCACCGGACATTCATTTCGAAAAGAGAGGGTGCTTCTCAAGTTCATGTCAGCGTTAGGTGCTACAACAAACGGAAGGGGTTGAACTTCTTGACCCCAGAGTCAATTCATATCACTTGAACCTTGGGAAAATTCTCGTGAGAACTTTCAACGATTTTAAAACTGGAGACTGCATATCTCATATTTCAGGGGGGCCTTGACCAATAATATAGCCTGAAGGGCGTAGCCCTTAATTTACTTAGCCAATTATGGACAGGGGCGCCTTGTTAAGGGGGTAGAGACAGAGAGCAACTTTGGACTTTAAGTTTTGGAAATCGTGGACTTGAATTTTGTGAGTGAAAAGAAGAGGTCGCAAGAGCGACGGATCTCGGAGAGAGCAAGCCCACGGGACAGAGCCGGAGCGCGCGGTCATAAAGTCCGACATCGGCAGTGATGATCGAGGTAGGACAATTCTACACATATTTTTGCACTTTGATTATTATTATCTCTCTGACCCTCCTAAATAAGGTTAACCTGGGCCATTAAGACGTAGGCTTGTAAGAATAGTGAGTTAATGTACATTAATAGGTTAATAATTGTAATGCTCATATTATGATCATAGAATGAGGGGATTTGATTGTCTTAATGTACTACACTAAAGATGTTGGTATATGAAATTTACCAGATGTTAATAGTTATTAAATAAGGTTTTATCTTAATGAAATAAATTCTTTGTTATTGTTTAAAATTAAGCCTCTTCATTTTAATTACTGGTATTATGTATTTCTTTATTTACTCCACTTTACGAGAACGGTCCACGTAGCGTCAATACATGACGTGTGACGACTCACATATCAAGCCGGACATGTAAAGATATGTCCTGGAGAAAGCCCCTCCCTAGGGCAATTTCTGCAATTCTTATATATGTGCTGGTACTGTCTTCATTAATTTTCATGCCCCCAAAGTGACAAGTTCTCAGTCTGGTAATGGTCTTAGTGATATGCATATAAAATACTCACCTGTAATGAATGATTAGTACTGTAGTCTTTATATCGATTAGTACTGGATTTGATTTCTGGATATAAAAGAGTTTAAATATGTGTGAATATTTATTTTATAAATACAAAATGAATTTTGTACATTACGGATAATGAAATTGCAACATAAATTGCTGTGCAAGTAAAATAATAAAATAAAACTATTGTTTCAAAAATGTTTGAATTTCCAACTTCAAGCCAGAAAATGCATAGTTTAATTTGACTACTTAGCTTATTTTTAAAAATCCATCTTTATAACAAAATTCTGCCATTATAATTTTTCGACATTTTCACAAGTATTGGTATGCATGGTGTTTTAAAAACACTGATCAAGCTTATAAATTTTTAACCTCTAGTGCTAGATAAATAATTCTAATTGGAAAATTGTTTAAAAACATAAGCAGAATTATATGAAAACACTTCCAAAACAGTGTTACGTATTAGCATGAAAATACAGAATGTAGCTTTCATAGCCCCTTTAGCAAAATAAGTTTGGTTTCTGAAAAAGATTGCATAAAAGTCCATTAAAAAAATAGTGGTTCCAAGGACAAACTTGTGGTGATATTCATAGGCAGAGCTTGGGGTTTTTTTTTTTAGTTTGGGGGTAAAGCCTCAAAAAATTTTATCATTTCATTTGCAATGTAAAATATTAATATACTTTTTTAAAATTGCTGGGGGCACTTATCCTCCCTCCAAGTTCCACCTATGATATTAATGAGGCACATTTTTTGGGTGAATATATCAATTAAATAGTGGTTTGCAAAAGAACAACTAAACAAAGTGCACTAAAGCTTTATTTCATGGGGATTCCTAAATTCTTTGAAAAATTGCTTGTTAAGAGTGTGGTTTAGGAGTCAGGTTTGGTGTTATAGGTAGATGCCAAACTAGCTAATTATTGCATCAAAGTTTATAAACATTTTTCGAGCCATTAAATATTTTTCTCTAAAAGGGCCATATAAAAAGTTTGATATCGTATTTTTATGCAAATACCACCCCCAGCCTTGAAAATATTTTAGACAAACTTTTCTTACAATTCAAAACAATTTTCCAATTGAAAGCATGTGTCTAGAAATAACTGTTTAAAAGTTATAAAAACCTATGATCAGTCTTTTTGAAACACCCTGTATTGCCAGAGTTAGACTTTCTAACTAAGGTCCATTTAACTGTTCGCACTAAAGAAGGAAGCTTGAAGTATTTTTAAAATGATTGTCACTTTATTTGTGTAGCAACTTTTGTTGTGATTTCTTTACTTACTGTGTGTTTGGTTTGAATCAACTTTAATTTGGCTCTATGGCCGTTTGTTGCAAAAGATTGTCATAGAGCTCCAAAGCCATTCCATACATTTGGCACATGTAGGAAAATGCTCACAAATCATAATGTTGAATAATCTGTTATAAGTAAAATTAACTGCTTCTATTAAGTTCAGAATTTTCCTAAAATTTTCTCTATTAAAGATGCCTGAAGCTATTATGTAAACTGACTATTGTTGTAACTGTTAGATTTTACTTCATTATTGCATTATAAATAACTGGCTGCCTTACGTCAACAGCCCCAAGACTTTTTTTTTTAAAGCTCTTAATTTGCAATAGCTTACTTGCAGTATTTGTTTACCACTTACCGCTCACTACAAGATATAGCTTAAATTATGTGATAATCAATAGCCAGCTGGCTAATAACTTTCAAATTTAATTAGTAAACTTTTGTGTACAAGTAGCCTTTGTAGCTAATAACGTTCTGTGCTACTGGTTTCAAAGAGCAGGCATTAAAATTATGGTAGTGTTTATGAAATAAAACCTTAAAAAGTAATTTCAAATTATCAAGTTATTTCTATATTGAATATTTTTTAATTATTTTATTTAGTAAGTATAACTTTTATAACTTATATTGTTGCATTTAAAACTTGTGTTTAAGTCATGGAAACTCTATCTCCATAGCTAGTAATACATTAAGATTGACTGGTAAACATATGGAGTCTATTAAGCCAGTGGTTACTAAACTCTATAATCATAATTCAAGCTATACTACATGGGCACATGTAATATATATACAATGTTCATTATTATCTTATAAATAATATATTTAATTCCAGTTTTAGAATATAATTTTGATCATCCTCCTACATTAAATGTTTGTTTCAACTAACTGTTTTTATTCTTGACTAGGCTGACCATATATTTACCAATTCTATAATATACTAATTCTGATATGCTATTGAATTTTCATTTTAGATATATGAAGGGTCGGTTGCAGTACACCCAAATCAACTGTTTTATTGATTCTTTCAACAAAGTAATTACTACAAAATACAAACTTCTCTCAATGCCACGTAAGCTAATGAAACCAGCAGAATTCAAAATCTGTAATATAATGAAATCAGAAGAAACTGGAGCAACGAAAGGTAATGATTCGTTTAAAACATATTCTGATCTATGGGTCTAAAAAGATTTAATGTTCAAATCATTTACTTAGCCTGTCTGTTTAATCCATGTCTGAGTTACACATTTAAATATTTTCTACCTTACTGTTTCTGGGGAAATATACAGACAGACAATATTCCAAAGGATATAATATTTGTTCATCTACATATCTATATTTAAAAATATCCTTTGTTAAAAAAAAGTAATCTTGCATTGTAGCTATGATTTATTTACTCTAATGTTTCTTTGAATATTTATGTGTTTGAAGGGAAATATTTGAAATGTAATGAATTTAATATTAATAAAGGCCTGCACGGGCTCAGGCTTGGCCCATGGGCCTGAGTTTTCTAACACTGTTTCAGGACAGGCTTGGGCTTAATTTTTATAAGTTTTAAAAAAGGGTGTGGCTATACTGGAAAAATGTTCTTTAATGAATTTTAATTGAGTACATGAAGTATTGTGTTTATTTCAGTTATGTAAAGATAAATGTTTAAAAAGATACTTTTATCTTTATTCGTACAAAAATTTCACAAATTCCTGTTTTTAATGCATTTGAATACAAATCATTTTGGGCAGAGACTCTATGATCTCCAGGCTGACTGTGGTCGGGTTCTACATTTGTAAATTTCTTTAGGCTCAAGTCAGGTTTAAGCACTGATATTGTCGGGCCGGGTGAAAATCTAAAATTTCAACCTGTGCATACTTCAAGTATTTAACACAAATCTATAGTATTTTGAAATTAATTTTATTGTGATCCAAGATCTTGACTAATCCATGATGAAAAATTCAAACCACAAATGAAATTAAAGGGGTGCAGTCTGTAGATTGCAGGTTTTTGCAAATTTATATTTGAAAAATTTTTACTTAATATTAATAAAATCAATTTAAATTATTCTCTATGCACATAAAAAAAAACCCATATCTCTTTGGGAACTGAAAATTCTATTTTGAAATTTTGTAGTATTATAAATGTCACTTTAGTTGTGCATAGTAGAATGCCTGTGATTAAAGTAGCCTTAATAAAATCTACTTAAAGAATCGGTAACCAGACCACAATCAAATTCGGCATCAACATTACCAAGAAGTGATTTATAAGACAAAGTTTCAATGGACTCTCTATTACTTAGATCAGCAATTCTCTATTCACTCAAATACCCCGACAGTTCCTTTCTTTTAATTGTACGCCTGACATTTTTCAATCTTACTCCTCACCATTCGTATCTTTCAATTGTACATCCACTGTTTGTCTGAATAAAAAGAAACATTTCATTTAGATTATTTCCTTAAAATAATAAACTGTTGGCTGTTTTAAAAAGTATCATTTTATGTGTCTCCCATTGCTGAAATTTTTCAGGACTGGAAGTGATTTGGATAAAAGAAAATGTGGTTAATCTGGTAATAGTCTAAGTATAAAAGCATTACTTTTATTTGTGGAAAAGCAAACATCACTCCATGACTAAAATGTCATCAGATTTTAAAGCTAATTTTATTGTCTTAAAATTTTTCACAAGCCTCTAGATAAAATCTATGGCATGCATTCTAGGAGCAAACATTATTCATAATGTGGAAGCTAAAATATCTCTTTAGAAAAAAAAAATAGTTTAACCGATATTTTAATCATAAATAGCCATCAAATCATTCCAAAATTCAAAACTTTTATTAAAAGAAAAATATGAAATCTAGTCCTGAGATCCAGATAAACTGAAATTTATAAATTTGTAGAGTAAAAGTTAATAAAAAAATATGACTGTAACCATGTCATAATGATTGTAATGTTTTATGAATCTTCTGAATGAAAACAATAAAAAAATACATATAAATAAGGTGCCCATTGTAGACATTTTTCTTCCCAGCATCCATTCAATTTATAAACATATACATTATTTGTGAGCACTGTCGCATATTTTTCTAATGGTAGCTTTTCAACTTAGGAGCAGAACTACAACATTTCATTTGTTACTTAAGTTTCAATGACTGATTACATTTAAGTGAAATGTATCGAAGATTGCACATTCAATGAAGTGTGACACTAAAGCTGCAATTGGTCGAAAGCTTTTTTTAAATAATAGTGGGTGTTTTAAATAACCCAATGAATCATTACTTCATCTAGAGTGGAAAATGTTGTTTTGTAATATAAACAAACAGATCATTTCTCGCAGACTCTGCTATATTATAATTGAGTATGGGTTCTCATTATGATTTTAACTTAATGATTGTGTAAGTGAATTATTGGAAGTTTGAGTTTTAGAAGGATGTGGTTGCAGTGAATTTTTTAGATTATTTCGGTTAAAAGAATGGCTGGGTTAAGACATTTTCTTTCCATGGAAGATTATACTTGCATAGTAATCGAATAGGACACTAATAAACATTCATGGAACTTTAGTATTTCATATAGTATGGTAATGTTTTTCACTGGCAATCATAATTTCACTGGTCAAATATTTTTACTACGTCAGCCCTTTCTATTTCTTTTTGAGATGCATAATAAAGTGTACCATATATGTTATGCTACCCAGTGAAACATTAAAAATGTACTGTATGCATATATTTAAAATTTATTATTGTATGTATGTTTATCAACAAAATTTTATTTTTCCTCTTTACCTATAATAAGAATTCCACTTTTACACTCCAATTATGGGTTTCTTACGCAACGTTTAATTTTTGTTAAAGAAACATTAAAATTGCACTTTGAAATACTCTAGTTTCAAATTCAAGATTATATCTATTACTTACATTTCTATTTTTAAGCTTTCTTTTCTTTATTCATTTCCCATTAGTTTTACAATTTACCACATTTTATAATCCACCATTTTAATTTTAATACAATTTAAAGATGGCCACTTTTCTGGTTTTGGTAGCATCAAAATCTGCAGTTATTTACCAGTTTTGTCGAGTGTTACACATTTTCTTACCAGGCACTTTTCAAAAGTTACCAATTGGCCAGTGGTAATAAAAATTCGTGGAACTTTAGTATTTCACATGGTATGGTAATGTTATTATTACCACTGGCCAATTGGTGCTAATCTACGGCTATATTATTTCGGACATGGGGGGTGTCAGGTAATTGAGTCAAATTTTCTAAATAAAATTGACATAAATATGGAATAGATTTGAAAAAAATCAAATTTGGATCCAAATATTTTTGCATTTCTGAATCAATTTGTATTTTTTTTAACCAAAAGTAACTACTTTCAAATTGTATTCATTCTAGAATTTCCATGATTAATCATCAATAATACCTTCAAGAGAATACAACTGAAAATTTGAAAATCATATTTATTGTAAAATAAGTATTTTCAAAGCATAATGCTTATATTGAATTTTGATATTTTGCAAGTTTTCAACTAGGAGAATGGAATAATAGGTAGACAAAATATGCAGGAAAATTTGAAGAAACAACATTCATATAGATCTAGCCGTTACCATTCAAATATTAGTTATAGATGTAATAAATAAAGATTAAACAAATCTTAAAATTCAGAATATTTTTCATTAAAAAAAATTATATGTATTGATCCCAAAAGAATTTATTTTCAGAGAAAAGTATGAAAAATAAACATATTAAAGGCAGACCAATGACTGCTGCCCCATCCCTTCCACCTTTAAGGTCACATCTTTGAGAGAACATGGCGACGTCACATCTTTTAGTTTTGTTAAAATACCAGAATTTAAAAGACCTGACCAAATTTTGATCTAGTTGTAAATTAATATGTCATTTGTTTTAGGTAGTTATTTCTGTACTGGTGAGAATTTGAAAGAATATGGAAATATAAAAATGGATAAAAGTACTACCAACTTCTTCACTATATTACGTCATTGTAACAGATTAAAGGAAGTCAGGGGACCAGGTCCCCTTGTAAGGTATGTTGTAGTATGAAAAACTAACCAAATGATAGAACTTAACTATAAGAAGAATTGTTCATTATATCGTTTATGCATAAAGTGTGCCTTATTTGAGCTGACTGTACTTTTATAAAATATTATTATGCAATTGTAATCAACTTTTCTAAATAAACTAATTTGAGTGTACAATTTTGTTTTTACTAATGCTCCTTAAAACAAGTATAAAAATTGTCTTTTTGATATTTTAATTTCTTTCATTCAGATAGGTGTGGTGGGCGAGAACAAATTTTCATAAACTTTATAAGTTCTGAAGATTAGTTATTCTACCTCACCAGATTATGCTATTTTTACTCTATCATACTATTGTAAACTATTCATATTTCTTATACTGAAATATTTTCGATTTTGAGAGATAAACACATTTTAAGATCCCCTTGGACAACATTTAAAACAATTTTTGGAAAGATGCTTAAATGTAATATACATATGCCTGCAAGTCATGGACATAATTCAAACAAATACGCATTCCACCATGCAGTTTTATATGTGAATACATTATGCAAAAACTAGAACTAGATAAATTTATTATTTTGCATGATTGGAGCTAAAATTATTTGAATTTTATATTTCCTATGGAAGAACAATGATGAGAGTACAGTCTTGCAAGGAAATTGATAATTTCTATGCAATGGGTGGATGTAAAGGGTTAATATACATTATCCGATTAGCCAAATGCATCCAATTCATTGGCATGATACACCTGTTATCAAAAACAATTTTCTTACAAAATATTAAAGGAACTTGTGTATAAAAATCTGAAAATTTTCTGTGTTGTTAAGACAGTATTAACAGCATTGCTTGAAAAATTCTTAACAATTTATAGAAACAAAAATATAGAAAATAGTTGCATTTGAAGTGCAACACTTGCTGCCTTTAAAACAAAATTCTTAATCACTGTCTAATGAATGAAATTTAGAAATTTAACTCATTAGACAATGATTTAGATTCGGTATAAATATCGATGAAATGAACATATAATTTCATAGGAAAATTTATTTTAGGACAAAATGGAAAAAGGTAGGGGTCCTAAATCCACTAGATTGATTTATTACTTTTCAGATATATATATACAAACTTTTGATTTTATCATACCAAAAAGATAGATGCCAAACTTACATTAAGTAGAATCTGAATTTATCATATCTATAAGAACATAAGCCAAAAGCACAATAAATCTAGATGATATAATTGGGAAGCTATAGAAAAAAAAAAAGAAACTGGTTTCAATTTTTTAGAATGGAACACAATAAGACTGATAATTATAATTTCCAAGATTAGTTTGCATTCAAACAGCTCCAAACTTGTTTTACATTTAATAAAACTTTTGACATTAACAAATTTTATTTTCAATCACCATTTCAAAATTAGGAAACCATATTTATTATAGTGCAAAACAACTTTAAAAATCAAACAGATTAAGAAAAGTAAAAAGGCATTTTATTAACAACTAATTAATTAAAAATATTAATGTTTTTTCTGCTTTACAATATTTTCATACTTTGATTTGCTTCTGTACCACAATAAGAAAGGGATGCCTAATGAAGGTAAAGTCATTACAGCAAAAGCAGCCCAATCAGTCTGAAAACAGAAAAGAAGCTATTAAGAAAAAAGTGAATGGCCAAGTTTCTTTATGCAAAGTTTCTAATCTATAAAAAGAAGTGTTAAGACTAGCTCATTTACTTATTAGAATTTTTTTCTTGTTGCCTTTTTTAACAAGGATAGATACTGATTACTGAAAGAAGAAAATATTTGCTTTAATCAAACTTTGAGTATTTTCATATTAATGTAAAATGTACGTGCATTATAGTTCATTAAGTATTAGAAACATTTCTAAAATATTTGTCAATCTTAATAAAAAGCAGACTTTCCTTTTTTATACATCCATGCTTGTCAAAAATACAGTAGAATAAATATAAGAAACTAAATGAGCTTGAACCTTAACACTTTTCTAAATAAGTTAACATGGGATGGGGGGGGGGGGGGGGGCAACAGTGCACTCCTAAAGCTATCAACAACTGGGAAAATAAACTCACAGATGAAACTTAAATGTTGCATAATGCACTTTTAACATTGTTGTTCAATTTTAGATTTTTGAGATAGTCAAATGTTAATAAAAGTTCCTAAATTGCACTTGCAATTTTACAGGGTTACGCCATATTTCTTGCTATACAATTTAAGAATTTTTAACACCTTAATAACCAACATCATATTTAAAGCTTACTTTTTGTATATCCTTTAAGCACCAAATCTAGTTACAAAACTGTTGAAGGATATAACACAAATGTTTTCTTGAAGCATCACAATTGTCCATAACTGTCACAATGGATTATGGAAGAGCGAATAAACAAAAAGTTAATTTCTTTATCTATTCTTTGAAAATTAAGATATTCTTAATGATTGAATACAAAAATTAATTATTCTTAATTACTGAATGCAGTACTTTTAAAGACCTCTATAAGCAAATTTATAGAATTAAGGAATTTTAAGGACTCAAAAAACCTTGTTTCATATGTACCTACAAAGATTTTCAACAGGGTTTGTCTATATTATATGTAACTTTTATTACAGGGGAGAGGTGCAGGCACAGAACTTGCTAACAAACTGATTGCTTTATTTAGTAACTGCTAATAGGCAAAGCCAGCTAATAAGTGGCCAAAGCCCACATTAACTAAAAATGTGTTAAGTCAATATCCATTGTTCACACTATTCTTGGTTGCTGAGTTCAAGTATTCCATTTTGAATCTGTACACTTACACAAAATTATTAATTTCAAAACATTGGTGATTAAATTTAAGCCCAAGTTATATGGTCAGACTAATTTTTCCATCATATAACCATAAAGTTATGAGAAGTAAGATTCTGCTGGGAAAAAAATATCCAGAGGCATAATATGCCAATGACCATGTAAGGTATGAATTTTAGGGAAATGCCACCAGGAATCTTCAAAAGACTTCACTGAGTTGACATTAAATATGTCAGCACAAAAGTTTAGTGCCCAGGCATTTGCTACATCAGAACTAAATGTGGCAGCGAGAAGGGCTTAGCACCCAGACTGGTGCATCGTTACCCAGTCTTGCGTGGGGTATGTACATTAAATGTGTCATCAGTGAGGCTTGGTGCCCAAACTAATAGTTTCTGAGAAGACACTATCCTCCTGGTACCAGTTGAACTCTGTGGAGCCACAACTGTAGAAGTTGATATTTTGAGACGCTCCCAGGGCTTCATCATGACCCCATCTTCTTTAACATGAATCGTCTGAAAGAGACGATTTAGCTAAACACCCATGTTAGGGTGTCTCTTTATCCATTTTTGTTAAAAATATATATATATTTAATCAATTAAAGAGGGTCATTCAATATGTTTTAAAAGTTTCCATATGCTCGAATAAATTCTTGTATTTTTAAAACTTCTACTATGTCTTCAACTGCAGTTTAGTCTCATTTTCAATTCATCTCAGATATAAACCAGCATGTGAATCCACTTGGGTTTTACACTATTTGATACACTTTATCCCGATTCAGTCACTCCATCTTTGAAGATGGGGAGACAGACAGACGGAAACTTGTTGACAAATGTTTTTGATGCAAAAACTGATAAAAGTCTTTCCTCTATAAGGTAGGAAAACAATTTTATATATAAAGCAGCTTTGGAAATAGGCTGAACTTTAACAAAGTAAAATCTTACCATATGTGGAGAAAATTTTCTATCAAAGTCTTTAGCTTGAATAATCAGAGCTTCTCCAGGTTCAGTTGAATAAACAACCTAAGACAAAAAGCACTTCCATTAAAAAAGCATTTTTCCCCATTTGTTTACCATTTTCTAACAGTTAACTTAATCATTAGATTATGTATTATTAAAATAAATCAACCTAACTACTGCATAATATAATTCGTTAAGGATTAATGTTTTACATATGAGTTTTTTTTTAAAGGAATTAAATTATTTGTATAAAATGATGGAGCTCATTTTGACCAAGACTTACAGTTTAAAGTGAATTAAGAAAGAAAATTGCATAAAAATTAATAAAGCCCTGTTTTAAATAGAAATGCACTCAATTTAATGCTGAAAATCTCAGTTTGATTTTGAATGTATCAAACTTTGTGTAACATGTAGTAAACTTAGTATGTGACCCTCAAGCAACAAACTTGGTTACAAAATCATTAAATAGGGAACATATGGCTTATTTATGTGAAGTCACTTAATGGCCATTGCCCTCATGTCACAGATTTTTATGAAATTTTTTGTCAGCAAGTACATTATAAAAAATGGTTAAATTATTTTTTTTTCGAATTTTCGAAAAAAAAAATGTTAGAATGTTAAAAGAAGCTATACAAGAAATATAAATAAATTATTATTTGTTATACACTAGTTAAAAATTGAACATATAAGACCAATCAAATGAGTATATGAGAACAATAACAATTTTTCACATCTTCCTTGTTTATTTTTTTAAGGTGGAAAGAATTGATTATCAGCATTATGTAAAAAAAATATTCAATGTGGTGAAACTTGTGGTTTTGCTGTAATAAATTCTTAAATTTTGCATAAATTCCTCCACCAAAAATTCATTTATTGCACATTTGTAAAGGTTACCATGTAAATTTTCGGCATTTTAAGAATTCTATTTAGTAGCTTACACTTTTGTCTTTCCAATGTCTCCTGGCCCCAGTTTTGGCCCAAAAATTTGAAAAAAAGTAATTTAACCATTTATGTTTTATAATGTACTTGCTAACAAAAATTTTCATAAAAAATTTTGACATGAGAGCAATGAGATTTTTATATTTTGGGTGATTTGAAATGAAACAAATGCTTTGCATCTTGCATATACAGGGTGTCCCAAAAAGATTGAAACATGCTTTAATTCTTTACCTGTTGGAGATAAGTGGGCAATGTAAATTGTAATAATGTTGAAAGTAAGGTAGGAAATAAGACTACATTAATGAAATAGTCCTATTAATTTTCAAAAAGTTACACTTTTTAAATTTTTATACAACCCCCCTTAGACAAATTTGGTCAATCAAAAATTTTAATTTTTAATGCAACAAGATCATTAAGAAAACCCGCTTATCTGTATCTTTAAAATTGAACATTGTGAATGGGGACCATATATCAAATTAGAAATATAAATTTGTGACATATCACAAAAAAGATAAAACTGGATGATAATACATAGGATAAACTGGTTGGTCCTGTGTTTTATGAAGGGACTCTTATAGCTGAAAAATACATGCAGCTTATTTTAAATGATAGTGTAATGGATTTTATGGAGACAACATTATCGCATCTAAAAAACATGCATTATCAACAAGATGGCGTGCCTGCACACCAGGCTATAATTGTGACAAACTGGCTGAATGAAAACTTTGATAAATAGTGGATTGCCCTCAGATTCCCTGATTTAACCTCTCTCAATTTTTACTTATGGGGGTCGTCTTCGAACACTAGTTTATAATAGTCGCCCACTAAATGCAATTGACCTTAAACAAAAGGTAATTGATGCTTACAACAATATTAGTGGTGAAGAACTCCAAAATATTTACAGAAGCATTATTAAAAGAGCTCAGTTATGTATTGGAGTTGAAGGAAAACATTTTGAGAATGCTTTATGAATTGCATTTTGTGAATTATAATTCTAGTATTTGTAATGAAATTTGTCCCTTTATATTAATGTATGCATATTTTAACTATGTGCCCCAACCACGTAGTGAGTACCACTGCTTTATATGATCTCTGTCTGTGTAATGCTTTATTTAGATGCATTTGTGATAAAAAAATTTTAACACATATTAACGTATTTTTAATCTAAACAATTTCCATCCTCAATTTGTTTATGATCCCTACTTTCACTGATGAAACAGCCTTTCACACGGTACGGAGAAGTGGCATAAGTCAGAAATAGTCATCATAATTCAGTTGATTTTAAAGATACAGATATGTGGGAGGTTTTTATAATGATCTTGTTGCATTAAAAATAAGAATTTTCTGATTGACCAAATTTGTCTAAGGGGGTCGTATAAAAATTTAAAAAGTGTAACTTTTTGAAAATTAATGGGAGGACTATTTCATTAACATAGTCTTATTTCCTACCTTACTTTCAACATTTTTGCAATTTACATTGTCCACTTATCTCCAACAGGTAAAGAATTAAAGTGTGTTTCAAACTTTTTGGGACATCCTGTATATAAATTACATTGCTTAGAGTAGTACACAACAATTGTCTATGGCTAAAGGGAATCGTGAGAAAGGAAATGCACACAAATAAAAAAAAATTAATAAAATATCTTATCAGATACTTTATTGATTAATTAAATCCAAAGTATCTTAGCAGATTTGTAGTTCAATTCATTTTCATCAATTAACTAAACAAAAATGTTGATGTTAAGCACAAATAATTAAATAAAATACTATTCAAATTTAAATTAGAAAAACCAAAATTCAGCATTGTAACCCCATATTCAATACTTGACGCTTCTTCTCCTTTCCGAGATCCTGTCTATACCTGTACTTTTCATTTAAGAAGTCCCCAGCAATCTAAAACCTTAAAAATCATGACAGTACAGATTATATTTTCTTTTGTGAAAGTCAATTTCTAAAAATTTATCTTTTCATGAAACATAAGAATTTTTTCTACATCCACTGACTGATCAGTCAAAGTCTTGATAAGAATTAGGACACATATCTACCTTCCTTGCCAAACTGTGACATTGTATTGCTTCTTCAATGCTAACCAAAATGAACTATATATATATATATATATATATATATATATATATATATATATATATATATATATATATATATATATATATGTATATATATGTATATATATATATATATATGTATATATGTATATATATGTATATATGTATATATATGTATATATATATATATATGTATATATATATATATATGTATATATATATATATATGTATATATATATATATATGTATATATATATAATTTAATCTTGGTTTGCTATATATATATATATATATATACACACTCTTTTGCAAAAAAAACTAAGCACCATGAAGAAAGTGGCTATTTTTATTGAAATTAAATATGCATACAGCTCATACAGGTAATGAAATGATTACAAAATCAAGGCCGCAGGACCCATCAATGGTTAGAAATTGCACATTGAATTTTCAAATCAGTAATTGGTGAAACCCCCCTTGGTAGCAATGCATGCTTGTATACATCTAGATAAGGAGTGATAAAGTTTACTAATGTCATCCTGCGATAAAATTCTGCCAGGTATTCCTTAATTGTTGCTCCAGATCTGCTACATTTCGGGGTGCCCGAATCTGGCGGCCTAGCATGTCCCATACATGCTCGATTTGTGAAAGGTCTGATGACCTTGCTGGCCAAGGAACAGTATCAACAGCATGGAGACAGTCCACAGATATGCGAGCCGTATATATGGCGTGGCATTATTTTGTTGGAAAATGGCCCCAGAATGACGTGCCATGAAGAGTAACGCAAACGGCCGCAGGATTTCATCAGCATATTGTTGAGCAGTTAAAGTTGTATGCAGAATGACTAGGAGCAACCTGCTGCCGTAAGAGATAGCACAGCACACCAGGGGTAATGGCTGTGTGCCTGTCTAAAACAAAGGCATACCTGCCAACCTGGGAAAATTAGAATGTGTAAAATTTTGCGTGAATGACATTTATAATGATTTTTTTTAAACTACACGCGCAAACGACATTTCTAATGAATGTAACTATGTACAAGTACCTGCATTAAAAAAATTCTGTATTAAATATAAGGTATAGTACTGGTAGAATATGAAAATTCAGGACACCAATTTTATAAAATTTCAGGACAATAAATTATAAGATAAAAATATATAAAGGTTTTATCCGGTGAAAATTACTTTAAAATGAAAACAAATATTTATGTTTTGTAAAACACAGGTTTTCACTAAAGAGAGTAACAAATATTGATCTTTAATAATAATAAAAATATATAGCACTGAATTATATTCCTGCCATAATGGTTTCCTTTTTATTTGCCTAAATCATTGCTTTAATACCACTTTTTGGAAAATATCCTTTCACAGAGTTCATACTCATTTTTCAAAATAGAAAAATTTGTATTATGCAAATATAATTAAAAAATTAACCTTAATAATCAGCCATAATATGAAAATAACCTAGTTTAGCCAATCTAATATGCAACATTTAAATGATGGAGATGGATGGAAAAGATATTAATGTACTCTCGGCAATTCACGCGAAGTAACTGAATTGCGCAATCGCACTGTTTATGCAAAAATAATTAAAAAATTAACCGTAATAATTAATTAGAATATGAAAATAAGCTAGTTCAGTCAATCAAAAATGCAATATTTCGAAGATTGAGATGGATGGAAAAAGATACTATTGTACTCTCGGCGATTCATGAGAACAAACTGAATTGCGCAATCGCATTGTTTATGCGAAATTAATGAACAAAATAACATGTTAGCGATTTATGCTAAATTAGACAACCTTTGAAGAAGCATATTTATTACTTTCATAAAATAAGCGATCGAAATCTTAATTTACATTACACACGGCCATAAATCTCCGTCAATTTGATTGGCATTACCCTGCATTTCATTATGGATTTGTTACGATCCCGGGAATGGTAAATATCAGTGCTAAAAAAGCGAAAAATATGTGTTTTCGAGGAATTATAACATGTCTGGTTATTTGATAAATTTAAAAAAAAAAAAGCCGGAGAATTTCGCCGGAGATTGATTTCCTAGTAATGTTAAAAAATTCAAATAAATGCGGAAATGCGGAAAATATAGCAATATATGCATAAAAGCGTAAAGAGCAGTCAAAATGTGTAAATTTTACGCATAATGCGTAAAAGTTGGCAGGTATGCAAAGGCTGATTTGCCTGGCCCTGGTGCCTCCACACACATACCCGATGGTCATTTGCTGAAAGACTGAAGTGTGATTCATCGCTGAACATTATGCGATGCCAGTCTGTGGCAGCCATGATGCTCGGCTATGACACCACTCCAAATGACTCTGTTAATGTTGTGGGGTTATGGGCAGACATCTTAAAGGTTGCCGTGAGCATAACCCCACTTCAGCCAAGCGCCGTGAGATGGTGGAAGGTACCACGGGTGGTATGGAAGAAGCTGCAGCACGTTGGATGGTGGACAATGATGCTGTTGGGTCAGTTCGGGCCTGTCGCACAATCATCCGATCTTGCCTCACATTCGTGCACCTTGGCCTTCCAAAGCCTTCATTCTGCTGATGAGTTCCTTGTAGCAGCCATTGCTGCCAGCACCTTTGCACAGCAGTGTCCGTTCGGTGCAGTTGGTGGCCTATTGCTTGGTATACCCAGCCAGCTTCACGCATCCCGATTATATGACCACGTTCCAACTCATCTAATTTCTTATACGGTCTTCGTCAAAGTTGTAACGGCATTATTGGTTGTGTCTCCACGGAACTGCAATGCTGATAAAGGGCAAATATAAACCATCCACATTTTAAACCTGTTTTATAGGATGCCAGTTGCGTAGTAGAAATGCGTTCTATGACCGAAGTCAACACTCACTGGCCTTGCAAATTTAATCATTTTCATACTTAATAAAGAAATTTGAATGCGAAATTTCAAGATAATCAGATTATTGTTTAGGAGTGCTTCATTTTTTTTTTTTTTTTTTTTTTTTTTTTTTCTTTTTTTTTTTTTTTTTTGCAAAAGAGTGTATATACAGTAGTGGCCAAAATTGTGGAAACCTTTTGGAAAAAGTGTATTTTTGAGGTTTGATGACTCATAACACCACTTTTTTTTGTACCAATACCATAAAATTATGTATCAATGGAAAGATAATTTAATAAAGATTGTAATACAATAACATTTGTTCAATTATCTGTATTCTATCAAAAGTTATAGCCAAATAACCAGAAAAAAGCACAACTTGCTTAGGTTTATATGTAGCTTTCCTTCATTTGAATGTAGCCAATGAGCATAAGTGTTACCAATCAGGTGTCATCTTGTTTTAGCAATGAGCCAACAGATCACAGGACATTTATCAGTGTGTTATGTGATTGCTATCAAGTTGGTTGGGTTTTTTTATGTTCTTTGATTTAGTGAGCTTGTAAAACATAATAAAATTAAAGAAATGGCAGAAAGAGTTGACTGGTCACCCAGAAAGCGATGTAAAATAGTACTATTAAGTGAACAAGGCTACAATTATGAAGAAATTAGAAGAAATATTGGGGAAAATTTAACCAAAGGTGGCATTTCTAATTTTTGAAGAGGTATAAGGAGACTCAGTCACTACAAAACCAGATTGGTAGAGGCAAGAAAGGGTGCACAACAGCAAGTGATGATAGAAGAATTAAGAAACTGCCTAGGTGACAGAAGAAAACCATTTCGATGTATACAAGGTGAAATGGCGTAATGCAATGTGAAGTTGAGTGCAAGGACTGTTCGGAGCAGACTGCATGAATTTAGTGTAAATGCTGGAATTCCATGAAGAAAGCCATTTTTATCTCTCAAACAAGGTTGAAAAGATTAAACTATGGCTAAAACCCATGTTAACTAGACAATGGAACAATGGAACAGTGTTAGCGTGATGAGACCAAAATCTCCCTGTTTGGTAGTGATGACGTAAAATATGTAAAGAGAAGAGTGAGAAGATTTGCATCCTGATTGCATTACACCTACCGTGAAACACCCAGTTAGAGTTATGATCTGGGGTTGTATGACATCAAGAGAGCTGTGGGCAGAATTTGAGTGATCAATGGAAATATAAATGCCCAAAGATACATAAATGAAATACTTGAGCCCAAACCGCAGCCTTCTGCATGTGATCTTATACAAGATAATGAAGCATTTATATTTCTACAGGATTCAGCTCCATGTCAAGCTGCTAGCGTGTTCAAAAAGTGGCTTCAAGATCATCATATTCAACTGCTGGAATGGTCTGGGAATAGCCCAGACCTTAACCTCATCGAAAATCTATGCAGCCGACTAAAGAAACTTGTTAGTCAGAAGCAACCCAACAATAAAACCCAATTAACAGAAGCAATAATTCAATCTTGATTTCACATCATATCAGCTGCAGAACTAAAAAACTTAATTCACTCCATGAGAAAGCGCTGTAAGGCTATAATTAAGGCTAAAGGTTACCCAACTAAGTATTAACTGACATGATGAAAATTTTTGTATATCTCATTTTTTCTATGTATTTCACTTTTCTTCTTTATAAATGTGGTTATATTAAAAAATAATTCATAAATGTTATTGTATTACAATCTTGATTAAATTGTCTTTCCATTGATATATAATTTTATGGTATTTGTACAAGTGGTGTTATGAACTATCAAACCACAAAAATACACTTTTTCCAAAAGGTTTCCACAATTTTGGCCACTACTATATATATATATATATATACATATATATACAGGCCACAGGATAGTTAGAATTAAAGTATCTTTGTTTAGAGAGCACTGTAGAGAAAAAGCCAGTGGTCATAAGAACGCCAAATCTGCATGGTATGCATTTCAGAACATGGGGAAACGAATGATGCAAAAAAAATTGTTCCAAATATGACCGATAGGAGGAGAGATGGCCCTGCAAACAGCCCCTAGTAAAAACATAATTCAATAAAATGACATATTCATGATGCATATGAATTATAAGTGGTATAAACATGCGATAGATACTAACACTAGTCATAAACACCCAAATGCCAATTTAATTAATGCATCTAGAACATGTTGCACATGAAACACTTGGACTGTTCGCAGCGCCTTTTTTCGCATCATTCGTCTTCCCCATGTTCTGAAATGCATACCACGCAGGTTTAGTGTTCTTATGACCACTGGTTTTTTTTCTCTACAGTGATCTAAACAGAGATACTTTAATTCTAACTACCCGGTGTGTGTTTATATATATATATAGAGAGAGAGAGAGAGAGAAAGTAATTATTCTTAGAACAACATAAACCAACTGAACAAGTGATTTAACCATCCTGCAACCGTCTGTGTGTCAAGAATGAATTGGAATAAGGTATAGCTAAAATTTAAAAGCACCTTACATTTTAAACTACATTAAAAAGTAACCTGTAAAGGAAACTTTTGTTTAAAGTTACAAACAATATTAATCACTTTTTAATAATAAATTAATATATTTACTTTTTAATAAATTTACAAAATAAATACCCATTAAATACTTTAAACATAATTTTCTATTTATTGGGGTCAAATTACAGTGTTATAAAATACATACACATATAGAATATTTTATAAAAATATTAAAAGAAAATTAAAGATACCTGTACTTCTTTACTGTCCTCTGATGGAAGATATGATAACTCTGCAGCAGTAAAATTATACACACCAGTCTTCTTAGGACGAAATACAACTGTGTGTGAAATATTGGCTCCTCTAACAATGTAGTTAAGATAAACATATAGAATCATTAGTAATGCAATCAATATAAAATATACAAAGACCTACTGCAAACATTACAAATTTGGTCACCTAACATTTTGGGATCCTTAATGTTGTACTGACATCCATTGTTATGTTAAAAAATAGCCAGCATGTTAGCACATTTTTTTTTTTTTCTAATTTGAAACTACAAAGTTACATTGAAAAAGTGACAAAACACAATGTAAAACAATGTAATAAAATAATACGTTAAAAGTCAATATTTAAATAAAAATATATACTATACCTTATTCAAATTTGGACATTATTTTTCAGTGAGATATCTACACAGTTTTGTTATATTGTCGTAAAAATTGTTCAATGGATAGTCTATATTGTGTTAAAATAATCTCAATAACTTAAGGTAGAAAAAACAAATTGAAAATGTACAAAAATAGCCTCAAAACAGGGGTTTTCATAGAATATAGCTATACTAAGCTCCATGGATATCTTTGAATAATGGGCATTGTCAGACATAGCCTCGTAACCAAAGTGTTTTTCTCTCAACAATAATCTATAATTGTTGGGTGAAGAATGGGCATTCATGCCGAATGAGGAATTAAAATTCCACAGACAAGTCTGGGTTGAATCTATTAAAGGGCCAGATCCACTGACACCAGTTTACAGATTAATGTTGACAATTTTATAGGTGCAGCTCTCCAGATTTAAGACTTAGGGAGAAAAACACAGAGAAATGAAACTTGTGTCAGTCAAAATCTAATTTAAGTGATTGTCACAGAGTACTGAGAATACACCAGTGTAAAGCAGCCAATGAAAGTAGTTAAAAGGGGACATAACCGGCCAATAGCAGGTAAGGGAAGTGATACACACCACCCATCCAGGACTTTACAAAGAATGTGAGGTAGAGTTCAAGAAAGAGGATTATGATGCTTCTCCTAAACTTTTTTTTTTTCTATTAGTGCTGCATTAATTATTCAATTTTGCATAAATAAAATCAGAATTAATACATAAACAAACATTGATGGAAAGAGGAACACCTTGAACATTTTTTATATTAATGTCATGGTATATATTTGTATTCAAAAGTGCCTCATGAGGAGACATATTTAAAATAACATTGTATACATTTGAACAAGTGTTATTTTAAAATATAGCTTTTTGTTTTTTTATTAAAGTTACATAATAAAAAAATTGTCAAGATGCTATATATTCAATTTTGTAAAAAAAATCAACTTGTTAGTATTTACTATGCTACATGGGATTACTTGTGTGTTTTACATATTTATAGGGTACAAACACACATAAAAAAAGCAATAGTTCAACAAATGAATATATTTAACTGCATGTTTGATGTGTACCTAAATTAAAGGATACGGTCCAAGTCTGTCCAATTTTATATGAGTAAAGCCAATCACACGCTCAAAATCATCTTCTGGAAAACTGGAATCTTTTAACTGTACATTCAAAGCAGCACTAAAAAGAAACATTTGATTACTTAAAAAGTTGAAAATATTTTAATATACATCCATGCTGGGAAACTTTATTAGAATATTTATCAAAATTGTTAGGAACAATGTAAATAGTCATTCAAAATAAAGCATACTCTCTATCTCTAATATTTAAGACAATGTCATTCAGAAACTGGGTTAACAATTATCCATCAAACTAAATTTTGACAAGACATGTTTAAATCAGTTACAACTATTAAACTAATTGATCAAATTAATGTACCTATTTGTAATCATCAATGAATAAAATATAAATCACACAATTCTAATGCTTGGCATGAATATGGAGTGATATCTCAATTCTAATAAAACAAAAAATATTCCAGTGATGTTATTTGTGTTCTGTGGGTAAAAACATTCTAAAAGTTCCTAAATACCTAAAAACTCAAAATTTGTAAAGTTCTGAAAACCATCTGAAAGAAACATCCTGAAATAAACATAAAAATGTGCCAGTTGACCAGTCACCCTAAATGCATAAAAATATGATAAAACATAAGAATGGAACTTTCTGAAATAAAAACACATAATTAAAGAAAGAAGGACACAGAATTAAGTTTTCCAAATAACCAACATTTATTTAAATTTTAACTTGAATTTTAAAGAAATTTTAAACATATTACAATTTCTTAACATCTCATTAACCAAACATCATAAATGAATAAATTGGCCTAAAGTATAGTGGAAATACAAAATGTTAACATATTAAAAATTAAAGTTAACTAACAATAATAATTATGTTAAAATTATAGAATAATTTGCCAAATGAGAATTTAGAATAAAAAGGAACTTCATTTAGCCAAAAAGGAAATTTAGAACATTACTAACAACCAAATTACAAGTTAAAATTCCAATTACTATTTAAATATAACACAATGATAACTTTGCTATAACCCAGGTTTGGGAAGACTTAAAATTTATAAGGGGTCTTACCCTTAGCCAATTAGAATAAAAAACATATTTAATTACTGAGAAATAGAAGAATTAAAAATTGTTTCACCAAATGGTCCAAGATAAGCTGCAGAGATCTGCAAGAGAAAACTTCACAGGGAAGAATCACCAAAGTTCCAAGAGAACAAAGGCAAAACACGGTATCTGAGGGTTATGTTCATCAGGAATCAGGAAAACATCTCTGGCCAGATCCAATCCTCAAAGGAATATTCCAAACAATCAGGACACACAGAAATGGCGAAATTAAGAAATTTCTTCCAAACAATTGTCTCTCACAGCTTCTAGACAAAACAACTCCAGAGAGCACAGGAGAAAGATTCAAATAAAATGTGGCAGAGGAATGCTGGTTATAAATTAAACATATGTCACTTTCATCCGGATGAAGACACATCACAGGCTTAGCAGGGGAAAATTGAATGTTTTGTTCTGAAGGAATGGAATGTGTGTGCCGAAGTGCAAATATAACTTCAATTTTAATCTACATTTCCAATTCTAATCAACGAAAAAGCATGTGAATGCCTATTATAAAATAACAAGGTCGTTGCCACAAATTATAAACAAAACTATCGATGAATGATAAAAGAATTAATTACAGACGATTTTAATATAACGATCAACCAATCAAATACTCAAATTTTTAAAGGAGAGAACAGCAATCTTAAAGCAGACAAAAATTAAAAGAAATGAAGTGAAATTACTTGGAATAATTAAATTCTGCAAGATTTTAAAAAAATTGACGATTCTGAAAAATTTAAAAAGGTGAAAATTGAATTCAAATCAAAAATCACGATAAATTAATGAATTCTTAACAAAGAATAAAATTTAGAATCAAATGAAAGGGAATAAAAAGAGGAATAAATGGAATCACAAATTAGCCAATTTAAATTGCTAAAACCTAAAAAGAACGAACTTTCGCCATTTGAAACACAATAACTATGAAATAGAATGCATTTGGAACAGAAGAATATTAAAAACCTAAATAAATGAAACACAGGTAACTAAATTTAAGAAAAGATAATAACAATATGCAAATAAGTCCCCTGAGCAGGTTTTGACTAATCAATAAAATTCCTAAAATTATTAAATAGCAAAAGCAACCCAACATTTGCTAAATTTTAATTAAGCTTGCAGAGAAACTTCTCATAAGTTTTTAAATCTCTCACATTAAAGCAGCAGACTCACATTTTTAACACTTTACAACATAGTTGAAAAGTATTTATGACTTCGTTCATTCATTCATTGTCTGTCTGTCCATTCGCACGATAACTGCCATAAAAATGACTTTATCAAAATGAAATTTTACTATCTTGTTGAGACAGTGTGTGGGACATATGGGAACAATATGAATATCACACAATTAGTTTTGGATTGAACCCGTGTTGAAAAAATGAAATACATTGAATCCTATGAGACCTAATTTTGCAAACATTTTTTAAGTGAATTTAAAATTCATAAATTGCTTTGAAAATTTTAGAAAATATTCAAATTATCCCATAAAATATATAAAAAAAACTTCAAAATATGTTCGGTAGTTTTTTAAATAAAAATTAAAATAATAATTACACCCATACGAGGGGTTATTCCTCTGGACGAGTCGGACGGTCTGGGTCTTCAACCCATACGAGGGTCACACTGAAATTTTTGAGACAGGGGCAGATGATTTACGCTAGAAAATAATTATTGGTCAGATATTTAAATTTGAACTCTTATGTCCACAGACGATAATATGTGGTAATAAGTACAATTTAGCTATCATAGAGTACATTTTAAAAGAAAAGAAAATGGAGTTGGTTGACGTGAGAGCATTATCGAACTATGATTTTATATGATTTTAAAGTAGGGTTAAATCAAGATGAATGTCTTCAATGTCTACAATTAGCATATGGAAGTGATGCTCCATCTCCTACCACTGTATTCAGGTGGTTTACAGAGTTTAGAAGAGGTCAAAATTCTCTCCTGGATGAAGAATACACAGGAAGACCTTTGTTAGCTGCAGTTTCAGAAAATGTGTCAGCTATTCGAAAAATGTTAATCGCTGTACCTACCAAATGATACAGAAGGAACTTAATATTCGATCCGCAGCTATACATAAAATTACTCATGAAGAACTGCATATGAAAAAATTAGTTTATCGTTGGGTCCCCCATAATTTAACAGAACACCAAAAAACGAAGCACGTCGGAATCAGTAAAGAAACCCTAAAATTACTTAATGATGGTTGACACCGCATTATTTCTAAAATCATAACTGGTGATGAAACGTACGTACTATTTTTTGACATTCCAATACACCAAGAAAGTAAAGTATGAGTCTTTACTTTTACAAACTCTATGGTTTTAAGTTTTTAAGTAAAATAAATTATTGTAGTATTGTGATAATTTTAAAAATATCGCTACTGAATGAAAGGAATAGGAAAAAGTTTATGAATGAAATATTCACTGCTTTTATATAGAGAGCCAGGAAATTTATATTTTGATGACATAATTTAAATAAAGTTCATTTGTTTTCAATGAAGTTTACAAAAATAATAAATTATTGTAGTATTGTAATAATTTTAAAAATATCACCGCTGAATGTATCACGTTTTAGGGATGTTTAAATAAAATTGCACTACAGTTGGAAAGTGTTTCATAATCAATGCTTTATGCATGATTGATCCTTCTGGTTTTTTCCTCGCACGAAGGACTTACTCTCTGTTCCAGGACATTTTGTGATTTTGCCTTTCATAAGGGTTTCTGTGAAGTATGTGCAGAGGGAATACTAGAGTTCCAAAATTGTGATGTCACAACTTGACAGCTAATCTCCAAAACTGCTAATGTGTCAGTTTGAAAGTTTCTCAAATCTAAATATTAATTTTAACTTCAGTGTTATATTTTAATAAGAATAATTTCCATCATAGACTGCAGTACTTAAACAGTAAGGGATTCATATTCTTCTTTTTCTATAGATCTTCGAAAAGTATTTTCAGTTCTACTTAACTTTTTGAAATTCACAATACCAGGTTACAGAGTGGGAATTGGGATTTGATTTTATTTAGATTTTTTTTTCTTTTCACTAGAGAGATTTTGAATTCTCAACCATTCTTTACAGCTGGTTCGCAGTTCACCATGCAGTCAAGTTATGTTAAACAAATAGATACAGAATAATAAAAAGTGATTTATTTCGTGAACCTGCAACACTCTAAGTTTCTGCAAGAAGTTATGTTATGGGTCCATGCAATCACTTATTAGAGCATACTACAGATGAAGGTATATGTAAGCATTTATTTAGGGTGTGTATATCATTGAGTGAGATAATTGTCTTTGCATGTATCCATTATGTGTCTGATGCACCCTGCATTAGTACAGTGGGTATACCTAGATTGTAGGTGTATGTCTACACTGCAGGTATATATCTGGTCGAGAGCTACCAAAGAAAGTTATTGCAGCTATTTAAAAGAGCACAATGGTCGTTGCATAGCCATGTATGTGCTTGTGCAGAGAGTTTTTATGTTTCGTTTAAAGCCAGTATTATTGCTTTCTTTGGTTTTCAAGAAATTGCAGCTAGTTCTGGTGTAATTTTCATCAGAGGTTTACATTTTAAAACCCTGGTAATAGCAAATATTTGTTCTAGTATAAAATAAGTTCATAAAAAGTTTTGTGAATTGCTTTTAGCTATTCTTTACTTAACAAGACAATGGCATATTGCGACTAAATATATATCAACTTTGGGATAGAATGTCTCAGTAGTCTATTGTATTAAGTGTATGATAATGGCTGTAGATTTCAACAATTTGGATAATGTTATATTCTTAAATTATACTGTAGCCACTAGCCAGCTGGCTAATAAACTTCACATTTGGCTAGTAAACTAGTAGCCGTTCTGGCTCGTTCTACCATCAACACTAGAGCAACTCCAAAAAGCAGTCAATAAAATTATAGAATCTAGTCAAATGAGTAGAAAATAGATCTGTATTTTTTGTATGTTAGTGTTTATAAAATGTAATCTAAATAGTAATATTGTTTAAATTATTTTATTTAGTGAATATAACTAACAACTTATATTATTGAATTTTAAATAATAGTAATATGTGCTTAGTTAAGTCAGTGGCTACTGGCTAGTAATAAGTCAACATTGGCTAGTAAAAATATGAAGTTCACTAGCCAGTGGCTACTAACTCCAGAATCATAATTTTTACTATAGTTATATATGATCGAAGATATTGTTATAACAAAATAACTGGCTTTCAATAACAAAGTGCTCACCCCTAAATGTTAAAATCAGAGTGACTTATTTGAAAGGGGCAATATTGATAAAGAGCTGAAATCATATTTTGAGATTTTGACACTTTTTTAAACTGCTGCCTATGTTAAATATGAATTATCATGACTGAAGAATTGCCCAATATAGTGCGCATCCAGCTGAAAAACAAAGAATTCGTAGCTGTATATCAGATAAATGAAAATGACAATAAAATTGACAAAGGTACAAAAATTGCATTCCTAAAAAAATCTGTACATGTAGTTAAATTTGTAGAAATTTTGAATGATAAGTCAAGGCTTTTTTTATAAAGGAAAGAAACATTTCTGAAATATCAAGCTGAGTAATTGGCATAAAAGTCACAACTACCTTATTCTGAGATTAATATATTTCTGTTAAAAAAATAAAATTTTACAATTACCTTTCACCCACATTATAAATATTATAATCTGAGACTAAATCTCTTCCCTCAACTAAATACTTGTTTAGGAATCGTTTGTGGATAAGTAAGCGTGCTTGACTTTCATCTTGAGCATAACCTATTATTGGCAATATGCAAAGTGCAATAAGAATATACAGCTTCATCTGCAAATAAAAATAAAATTATTATAATCACAAAAAATAGCAATAAGATCATAAATATCTGTACTTGACATTTTTTTTCCAAAATTCAGTCAAACCTTACTCATAAATATAAAAAAAATCATAAACACCATTAAAGTGTTTTATTAAAGTCCAATTTATTATAAAAAGTACAAAAAGCATTGCTTTCTTACAGAAGGAAAATGACTTTCTTTGTTTTTACCCTACATTCATTACTTCACACTTTGTTTTATAAATTGGTTACACTGTACTGCTTTAACATATCTAAATTTTGAGCATTATGGTAGACACAAAGTTGTACAATGTAATGGGATACAGAGGTCATCCCCAAAGAATTTTTTTGAGAGGTAGCCTAATTTGAAGAGTAATTTTACAAAGCGAGGAGTATTTAAAGGAAAAATAAAATGGGTAATAGTATAAATCATTTTCTTACATTTTTCTAAATACTGCAATACTTATTTTCAAAAATTATAATTATTAAAACATGTATCTATAGTCATTCCATATCAAATCAACACACAAAAACAGTACATTTTCAACTGGACTGACACCATTTTTTTTTTTTTTAACTTGGCTATTTCATTGTCTACTTATATTTATATGTCTTTATGCAAAATTCTAACCCTTATTGGTTTTTAGTTTACTAGTTTAAAAAAATATTAAATTTGAAAAATTTAGTAATTTTTCCTTATTCTTGCATATTCAAATGTCTATATTTTGAGCTGATTTATTAATTGTGCTAAAGAAACCATCCTTGTGACATGTCCCCGTTACTTCCCCTTTCAAAGTCACTTAATTCAAACTTTTGCCTTGAACTGCAGAAAAGTGTATTTTTTTTTTTAAATATATTTTGTTGATAGGCCACTTATCTCTATTATTAAGGTGACCAATCGTCCTCCTTTAGGGAGGACAGTCCTTCTTTTGTAGGTTCTGTCCTTCCTCGAAAAGTGTCCTCCTACCTGTCCTCCTTTTCGATATTTTAAAACTAATCTGTTAATCTCTGTATTCAGAGATGCCGCGCCGAACTGTTGCGCGTCATATGACGGTACAGTTCGGAATAAGGCTCCTCTATATTGATGACGTGATTATGAAACGCATGCGCAGTGCATAGGAGAACTTCACGTGTCTTGCATTTGTCTCGCACCAATGCGCACTTCACTTTGTTTACTTTATATTATACTTCGTGTTTACTTCTAACGGAAATACGAAATTATTTCAATTCTTTTTCAATTGGTAACGATTTTTGGACAAGTGAGAAATCAAGATTGAATGTTGATACTCTAGCTGCAGCACTTACGGTGAAATTCAATATGAAGGATATTTCTTGCTCCGAAATTTCCAATATATTGTTACTGTTAGAAAATGATATATTGACAAAAAATATTCATTCAATGGGAAAATATTCGTTTAAGTAAATAATTAAAAGGGATGTAACCATAATTAGTGTATTTTTGTTTGAATTAATAAAATGTTTCATTTATTTACGTTGTACTTTTTTCTTAAATTTTTTCGTCCTCCTTTTCATTGTAAAAAAATTGGTCACCTTACTATTATACAAAACTTTCAAGTTGAAAAATTAGAGACTCATAGTGAAAAAAAAGTCTTAATAAACATTTGTTATAAGCTACTCGAAAACCCACACAAAAGCATAATGTATTAAATAATTCTTAAGAAATAAATATTTTTAACTAAAAACAATAAAAGTACTCTAATGTGCATGTGATTTTTTAAATTTTATTTTGCTAAATTTTAAGATAATGTTTTTTAAATACACTCACTAACATTGTTAATTTATTTATAGATGGTCCCTTATATAAAAAAAAATGTATTTTAGTGGAATCTGATTTTATAGGGTGCCTATCATCTCATCCAGTGAAAATATAGGAGGGGTTTACCACACTAAACAATTTATGAACCTAGAAATTGAAAGCACACTTGAAGGTCGTCATTCATGGTTCTCACTCTTTAAGCAGATCAAAAATTCAGATCTTTTTAAGGACCTTTGTCAGACTATATTTTAAATTTACTTGTACCACGTTTGGCCAAAATGTGTGCCCATGACAAAACTTGTTTTAAACTAGCATATAGCATTTTTATTAATTTTAATTTATATAAAAGAGAAAATCGCTTTCAAAGTTAAAAAAGAAAAATTAATTCTTCGATATCTTTTATACTGATAGATAAAAGTTCCAAATCTATTAAAAAAAGGAAAAATTTCAAATAAAAGTAACACATTATCATCAAATATATTAAGTTATAAGAGGGAAAATGGGGTAATAAGGAACAGCTGTTGCTGGAATGTGTTAGACCAAAATGGAAATTCTGGCCTTTTTACGGTATTTCTGCAAAAAATTAGGTCTTTAAAAGGGCCCCATAAAAATGGAAATAAAAATTCAGGATTTCTTAAGGCCCATGAGAACAATATCATCTTTGTGGGATTGGTACTATTGGGAAACTATACAAATTCTGAATATAAAATTCAAGATTCCATTACAGCTGTTATTCTTTGTTCTAAACTAGTCTTTAATATCACTGAAATACTTCATCTTTTATAAGAGACAATATAGATACACAAAATAACAATGTTAGAGAGTATACTTATTACTTACTCTTTCAAATCTTAAAATTTATAAAATCATATGCACGCTAGAAAATGTTTATAACTTTCTTCAGTTAAGAATAATATTTATTTCTTAACAATTATTTAATATATTAAGCTTTATGTAGGTTTCCAGCATTTTTCAAATAACAGTTCATATGACATATATGCGAGATCAGGATCCAAAAATCTTGTATATAGTTCCTTCTCTTGAATAGTTTAAAATGCCTATGCACAACCACTTTCAAACTAATCCCCTTGGATGATAATACACTTTTGTCAGTGCTCGTACAGCTTCTGGAAGCATTTCTGTAGGTCATCTTTTGCAACCACATATAATGCCGATGCTGTTTTTACATTTACCTCATTTGTTGATACAAAACAACGTCCCTATAGATTTTGCTTCATCAGTGGAAAAAAGTAAAAAGTGCAAGCAAGGGATAGGGTGTAAAAGCATATTAGTACCATTTCTGGTGAGAAACTCTGTGACCATTAGGGACAAACGTGCAGGCATGTTGTTATGAGGAAAGTACCATTGTCCACTTCACCACATCTCAGGCTGGTTACGATGGATGGATTCCAGCAAACTTTATAAAATGTCCAGATAATGCTTTATTCTTCTGCCCTCACGAATCAATTCTGAATAAACAATGCTGTGAAAATTAAAAAAGCATCTCTAGCATGACTTTTCCTTTGCTGTGATCCTGATAGCATTTTTTTTTTCAGTGAAGATGGTGATTTTCATGTTGCTGAAGAAACATGCTTTGGATGAATATCAAGCAAGTTAAACCTAGTTTCATCACCTTTGGTAATCTTATCAAAAAAAGTTGGACTGTTATTGGCTTTGTTGATTAACTTGCCCAATATCCACATTCGTTTCTCCTTTTGTCTGGAGGTCAAAAGATGAGGGCCAATGTGCTGACATATGATACTCTATCAAAATGTGCCTCAGATAAGTGAGTAGCATTAGTGATGTCCTTGTAGGTTTAGAAACGATTATGGCGAACACACTTTGTCAACAAAGTATTCTCCTCAGTCCGGGCAGTCACAGGTCGACCAGAGTGCTTATTATCTGTGATGGATTCTTGGCCCTCTTTAAAATGCTGATATCACTTATACACTTTCAATCTCACCATCTTTAGAGTCACTGAACACTTTCATTACCATTTCTAAGGTCTCTGCAGCTGTTTTACTCAAATGCTTACAAAATTTAATGTTACAACATTGCTCTTGAAAATTATGTTTCCTAAATAGCAGAACAATAATGACTAACCACAGCACAACACATCTATGTGCACATTTCAATCATGGTTCATGGGCCAAACCATTCTGACTATGGAGAGGAGGGATGGCGAGATGTATTTCAGACAGTGTAACTTTAACTACATGCTTATGTTGTCAAGGGTGGAAGTAGTCCCCGAACTTTTGGATCATACCTCATATATATATTAAAAATGTTTTTCACTATGATCTCATGGTTTTTCTAACCAGAAATTTTTGTAAATGCATAACAGAGATAAATAGCATATCACAAAAAATATATTTTGACAAAATTAAAGATATAAATACATATTTTTTGCAATTCAAGTTCAAAGGTCAAATCAAATGACCTTGATAGGAAAGTAACAATTACAAAGTCAAGTGACATATCATTAGAAAGATCATACATTAAGCTACAAAATATGCCATAATTCAGCATAATCATTCGATTAGGTCAAAATATAGACATTTGAATATGTCAAGAATCATGAAAAATTATATTTTTAAAATTTTAATAAACTAATGAGAATTGAGGCTAAAGTTTTGTATAGTCATATGAGTAGACAATAAAATAGCCAAGTTAAAAATATATATATCAGTGTTGGTTGGATTGGGCACTCTGCAAATTTGACATGGTATACACTAATAGATGTTTTTCAGCTTTTATGGAGTGCCTGATCGATTTCTCTTATTCTGAAACAAGAACACTCTGTTTTGCATCTGAAACCGGTTGATATCCTTCTATATTTTTGTTTTATGGTATTTTACTGAGGTTTTATCTAAACACAATTTATTTATAAATAGTTCATTTTTCATTACTATATTAAAAATAAAATACATTTTACTGTTTGAAAATGTAAGAATTTTATTGATTACATGATGAACAATAACATTACAGGCATTATTTATTGATAAAAAATTATGACAGACGTGTGCTAATGATGGAAAGTAACTATATAACAATATATTAAAACTTATGAGGTTTATTAGCATAGCAATATAAACTTTATTATAGTAAACTTTTAATAATGAAATAGCATGCATATAGTAAGGTAAAAATTAAAGAATTTATATATACAGCAATTAAAATATAAGGAAGTGGAAAAAGAAAAGTGTTATTGCACAAATGTTAGACATACTACTTTAATGCACTGGTAGACTTCCAAAGAATAAACAGGTTCATTTTATCCATATGTTCATATTTCAATATATACCAGATGTGTAATTACATATTTTGGGGAACTGAATAGGATGCAACTTTTAATAAGTATTTATATTTTAATACTGGCATGTAAGAATTTTATTATATGATACACTTTGTGATATATGATACACAAAGTGTATATCACATACTTATTAAAACATATATCACATACTTATTTAAAAAGCTTATTATGTTTAAAATTAAGTAGCTAACATAGCATTTTCTAAAATAAATTTTCATGATTAGATAGAAGTAGCTTAACATTTTTGAAGATCTTCCCATTCCCTCTTTTGCCTGTTACAGCAATGTTTTTCAAATCTTTCACATCCTGAATTTAAGATGCAGTCATGTATATTGAATTTTACTTTAGGTGAAAGAACAATTTTACAATATGACAGTGCACTGGAAAAATAAATTTGCATGTTAGTAAATATTTTTGTAGCTGGATCTTGTACTTTTGTCAGGGTTGGGCGTAGAATACATATTCTACATTTGAAGTAGTGGTTTTCTACTGACATTTTTTACATGGCAGAAAACATTAGGTTTCAACATAATCTATATACAGAAAACCTAAGCAATCATTTCACTTCAAAGTAATATTTGAAGATTTTAAAGAACGTATGATATTTAAAAATATTAACATATTTTTACTGTTTAAGATAAAGAAAAACATTACCAGTGTATAATATCATAACTAAATACGGTAAATCCGGAGATTAGGTCACCGCAAATTTTTTTCTAAGTACAAAATCGGGCCAAGTTGGCCTGTGGTTGGCGCTTTCTTCCGTGTTTTGAAATTGGCTCCACCCATCCTCAGTGATGTCATTTACCGTCATTAGAAATAGGCTCCTCCTACCAAAATGATGTTTTGGTAGAAAAACCCTGTTTCTAAAGACAGACTATTGTGTTTGTTCTAAAAAAGATTTTCTAATACAAATGATAATTTAATTTAACTTAAATAACAGTGAATAATACTCAAAAAAACGTTACAAAATAAGATTTTTGTGTATTTTAAGAAAATTAAATAACTTTATAAAACTGCAGAATAAAAAAATTAATAATACTCATGTAAACGTTCCAAAATCAGATTTTTGTAAAATTTAAAATTTTTATGCTACAATTTTATCTGTGCATATCGTACGTATCAAGATCGCTTTCTCCATCTAACTGAGGATCCATATAAAGGAATGGGTTCGACCTACAGGTCCGTGTAAGAGCAGGGATTTGATCTAAAGATCGAAAATTGTGGAACGGATGTATTAGTGGTCCGTATGTACCAGTGGTCCGTACAAGGGCAGGGGTTCGACCTAAAGGTCGTTCTACACCGGAACGGGACCCCCAGTGATCTCCGGTTTATTAGGAACGGTCGCCTGCGGCGCCCAGACTCAGAATATGCTACAATTTTATATGTGCATACACTACACTCACCTTCCATTTGCTCGCGCATACCAGAAGACATAAGGGAAATATAATCGACGACAAAAGCAAATCCGCAAAACTAAAATGAATAATTATTACAAAATAAATCAAATAACGAAAGAACAAGCAAACACGCACAACAATGGCCAAAAATATTGATAGAAATGTTCTTTTACATCAAAAAACTGTAGCAAACACAAAAACGTATTCTTATTGGATGCTACACAATTTCCGCCGAAAACATCCGATACAAGAGGTTACCAGATTGCAACATAAAGTGCGTGGCGTCTTCTCCGATTTAACCTCACAAAGTGCGTGGCGTCTTCTCCGATTTAACCAAGGTGACCTAATCTCCGGATCAGCCCTAAATACATATACAGAGTTCCACTGTATATATGTATTTAGTTATGATAGTGTTTCACTGTATATGTGTTCCACTGTATATGTTCCACTGTATATTTAGTGTTCCACTGTATATGTAATGACAATTCAACTTATTATCCACACAGTTAGCACAATACTAATTTCTATGGTGAAAAACTCTAATTTGACACATGTTAGCAGAAACCTGCTTAAGTCAACTACAATTTGTACTATTCTATCACAACTAATCTTTACAAATTGGTGAAAGTTGGACAGTTCTAAGAATTTGATGTCATTCTCGGGTCAAGTATTTGCATAATTCTTTGTTGATGGTGTTTCTTGCACTTATAACCTGTACTTATAGCACAAGCTGGAGTTCAATCATTTTGGCATCATATTGGAACAGAGTATGAAGGCCCATATAGTGCGATTATTATTCTGGATGGTGATGGTAACAAAAGTTATGCACTTTTCTTATTTTATGTAATGGAACCATAAAAAATGTTAAGAGGTGACACTTTTATTGTTTAAGGTCAAACTTCTACATTTTTTTAAAAATCAAGCAACATAATCATGAAAAGAATACACCGGGACAAGCACCTTGATACTGGAACGAAATGTCCGGGCCTTGCATTAAACAGTGATTTTAAATTTAACCTTCCTATTGAAACTTTTGAAATTCAGAGTAAAAACTTTTTTATACAAAATTCAAAGATTGGAAAATGAATGAACATGGGATAAAACATGTAATAATATCCTGAATTAACACTCTACACAAGTTTAATTACTCGACTAAATAAAAGTATTTATACTATTAATGTTGCTGACGTTTCAGATTCTATTAAATTTCTTTCTTGGCCTAATTTAAAGCTAGTGATTTAAATGAATAGAAATATAAATAGAACAGACCAAAAATAGTGCAGTATATGAAAGCTCGAGTTGTTTGTGCTAGACAGCTAGTTTGTAAACATCAAAATACACCATTAAATATGCAACATAAAATGCAAATTTGAAACAATACAAAATGTATAATAAACTAAATAAAAACTAAAAAGTAAAGTAAAAACTCACAGCGAAATGAAAATTTTAAATGTTAAGCGTGATCACCAAACAGTTTACAGACGTGTCGGCGAACTTGTTGCCAAATCTGAGAAAGTTAAAATTAAACTGTTTTCAACCACTGAGTCACATCAAGCCCTCATTCTGTAGGTTCATGAAGACTAGAGAGAAGGAGAGGACACGCCGTAGTAAAGAATTGCATTTTTTTCCTGGCCAAGCGATGCACTTCACAATTCTGCTAATGGTGATACAAATGGTCTATCTAGTCTTCATGGTAGGTTATCATTATGTAGGTTATATAATTTTGCTTATTCGAAAATCAATATTATACAATTTTTGATATCTCATAATCTATCAGCTGATTTTATGCACTTTATGACTATTTATCCAAATGAATGTATTCTACAAAATTTCAAGTAAATGAAATTATCGGAAGTAATGATTCAATAAAGACAAAATACAAAGAATTTCATTTCTTTACATCATGAAGAGCTAAATAGTTTGGCTTTTATGCTTTACATGTTACGAACAACACAAAAGAAAAATGAATTTCACTAGAGTCCCTACATATGGAGACTCCTCGGGCTTCGAAATTGTACTCTTCAAATTTCGGGGCATACATACAAAAAAAATTATGGACCTGAATCTAAAGTGACCTGACCAGATATTTGGAAGTAAAAATGAGGACAAATTTTCTCAAAAATGAAGACAAAATATATAAAATATTCTATGAAATTTTAATAAGATATTACAAAAACATAATTTGTATTTTCTATGTACCGTTGAATTCCGTAGATCCGACAGCCCCCCCCCCCCCCCCCCCCCCAAAAAAAAAAAAATACGACCAAGAAGTAGTTAGAATTTTCGGGACCAGAAGCAATATGTTTAGATGGCCCCATGTACAATACTTTATCATTAGATATGAGGGCCCTTATTCGATATTTTCACGCTATAACGACAGAATCCTGGGTATGGACTTTTTTTTCAAATAGCCCTCATTAGTGGCCTCAAAGTATCTATTTTATCAGTAACATGTTACTGCATGTAAATGTATATTTATACTAAAAATAGAAGGGGTCTTAGAAAAAAAAGTTGAACCATGGATCAACAAAAATTAAAATCTGATGTGGGCAGCACATGACTTTCCCTACAGGCTCAAATTCATTTTCTCTTTATTTCTTTAATAATTTATTAAATTGACTTTAATTGCACAAAATAACACGCATAATAATTGAAATTATTCTGAATTTGCACTTTTTAATTCAATTTTTGTTTTCATTTGGTAACTGGACGGGATTTTAAAAGGGGGTGTGCGAAAATGCCATAAAACTAAAATATTTCGAGTGGTCCTAGAGCGATGGAATTGGGTTTATTCTTTACAAATTACCTTTGATACATTTGAGCATACGTAATCTGTTATTTTGCATTTTGACAATTTTTACTGGCCATTTCGTAAAAAAACCAGGTTCTTTTGTTGCTGAATCGTACTAAAATCTAACTAGCCCCATGGTCACCTACAAGTGACTTACGTACAAAATGTTATGAAATTTGGTCAATTAGTTCAGTTATAGTGGATAGAACATACATACACACACACACAGCCGTCACCCTAAAAATAGTTAAATAGTTTTTCGTGTTCTAGAGGTCCCAACTCGAGTTGTGATTTCTGACACGATTCCAATACTTTCCCTATACATTACCGTATATTGTAGGGAAAGTAATAAAGTGTTGTAAATAAGTCCAATTTATCGCAGGATATTCGGAACACGAGCACAGAATATCTGAGTTGCATGGCAGGCTTCATAATGATTACAGCTGATCAAAATTATATATATTATGTTCATTTACTTGGACACAGGCCTATCAAAATGGTCTTCTAAAAAATAATAAGCATATCTAAAACAAAACCATAATAACTTTACTCAGTTCATGATTAGGCCAACGGCCCTACCGTGCTGAAAACACCGGTTCTCGTTAGATCACCGAAGTCAAGCAGCATCGGGCGCGGTTAGTACTTGGGTGGATGACCAACACCGCGTGCTGTTGGCACATTTCGGGCGCGGTAGCCCGGTGATTTGCGCGCTGGATTTGCACGCTGCCGCAACTGCCGCCGTGTTCATGCGGAGTACGATCACGTTAAACATGTGGGTCCGTAAGTCCTTCTGAGAGGTTGGTGGTAGGGGAAGGATGGTATGGTCCCTGTGGATGCCTCTCCCACTGGGTTCCGGTCTAAAATAGGTGGCACTTCCCGGCCGTCCAAACGGTTACCTTACACCTTTCTGGTAGGTCGGACGGTCTGGGTCTCAACAACAACAACTCAGTTCATGATTATAGAAATCTCATGAGCTGTTGTGGGTGCCAAATGCTTTCGACATATTTAGAATTACCTGACAAATTTATTAAAAATCCACTTGATTGGGTAAAACATTGCAGGCTAGTACTCGGGCTGAGCTGAGTAGGCCAATTTATAGAATGATGAAACGTGTCAATATTGAAAATTGCCTCAACAATGGGCCCTGACAAAAGGGGGCCTCAAAAGCGACATTTTTCAAACAACAAATATTTATGCTCTATATTTTATTTAAAACTGAAATTAGACTTTTAAAATGTATTAAGTATCAACTTCCCAAATGGTTAAAACGACTCTGATAGTCCTCGAAAGAAAAAATCTGACGTGGGCAGCACATGACTTTCGCTGTAGATTTATATCCACATTCTCTTCATTTTAATTAAATTTAATTAATGTTTAATTCAATTTTCGTTCTCATTTGGTAACTGGACTTATTTTCAAAGGTGGCACAGAGAAAATACGAAAAAACAAAAATATGGCGAGAACGGCTTGTAATGGGGTTGGTCTTATTCTTTTCTTCGTTAAAAATTACGCATAAAACAAGCATTTAATGGATATATTTGAGCATATGTAGTTTTTTATTTTATATTTTGACGATTTTTGAGGGCCATTTCGCAAAAAAAGGCAGGTTATTTTTTCAGATTCGTACCAAAATCTAATCATTACCACGATAACCATCAAGCGATTTATCAACCGACATTTGTGAAATTCGGTCTATTAGTTTTTCAACTAGAGTGAATACAGGCAATTTTTGCAGGTCATCTCGCAAAAAAAGGCGGGTTCTTTTATTCCGAATCGTACCCTAAACTAATCAGCACCAGAGTCGCCCACCAGTGACTTACCTACCAAATTTTATGAAATTAGGTCAATTAGTTATTTAGTTAGAGTGGATAGAATATCTGCACAGACAAACACAGACACACACACACACAGACGTCACGCTAAAAATAGTTTATTTTCGTATTCTAGAGGTAACGAAACGTGTAGATCCGTCGAAAACTCGAGTTGCGATTTTCGGCATGATTCCAATACTTTCCCTACATATTACCATGTATTGCAGGGAAAATAAAAAATCTGATGTGGGCAGCACATGACTTTCCCTGCAAACTCAAATTCATATTTTCTTTATTTCTTTAATAATTCATTAGATTGAGTTTAATTGCACCAAATAACACTAAATTTGCATTTTTTATTCAATTTTTGTTTTCATTTCGTAAATGAACATTTTTCCGAAATCGGCGTAACAAAAATAGAAGAAATCTCAAACATCTTAAGAACGGTTAGCCCTAAAGTATAATGGAGTGTGTTATATTCTTTTCCTCGTCAAAAACAGCGTATAAAATAAGAATTTAATTGATACATTTGAGCAAACGTAGTCTTTTTTTTTTTTTAGATTTAGGCGATTTTTGCGGGCCATTTCGTAAAAGAAGGCAGGTTGTTTGTTCTCTCCCAAATCGTACTAAAATCTAATCGGCATAAGAGTATCCCACATGTAACTTATTTAACAAATTTTGTGAAATTTGGTCAATTGGTATTTTAGCTAGGGTGAATACATGAAATTTTTACGGACCATTTCGCAAAAAAAAAAAAAAAGAAAAAGGAAAAACCCGCGGATTCTGTCTCTACGAATCCTACCAAAAACTAATCAGCACCAGGGTCTCACCCAAGTGACTTACCTACCAAATTTTAGGAAATTCGGTTCATTAACTTTTTAGTTAGAGTGAATACATATATTGCGCAGCAGACAGACACACACACAGACAGACACACACACACAGACGTTACGCTAAAAATAGTTTTTTCGCATTCTAGAGGTCTCGAAACGTGTAGCTCCATCGAAAACTCGAATTGTGATTTTCGGTATGATTCCAATACTTTCCCTCTACATTACCATGTTTTGCAGGAAAAGTAAAAATCTGATGTGGGCAGCACGTGACTTTCCCTGCATACTCAAATTCGTCGTCTCTTTATTTCATTAATAATTCATTAAATTTAGTTGAATTGCACTAAATAAGACACATAAATAATGGACTCAAAATCGGCATAGCAAAAATGCGAAAAAACAAAAATATCTCGAGAACGACTTTCACAACGGTTTAATTGCACAAAATAACGCCCACAATTATTTAACATGACATTGAATTAGCACTTTTAATTCAATTTTCGTTCTCAGTTGGTATTCAACTGTGGCGCTGCGTAAATGCGAAAAAACTAAAATATCTCGAGAACGGCTAGTCCTAGTGTAATGTAGTTGGTTTTATTCTTTTCTTCGTTAAAAATTACATAAAAAATAAGCTTTTAATGGATATATTTGAACATACGTAGTTCTTATTTTAGATTTTGCGATTTTTGCGGGTTATTTTGCAAAAAAAGGCATGTTATTTTTTTCCGAATTGTACCAAAATCTAATCAGCACCAGAGTAACCCACAAGCGACTTATCTACCGAATTTTGTGAAATTCGGTCCGTTAGTTTTTCAGCTAGAGTGGATACAGGCTTTTGCGGGCCATTTTGCAAGAAAAAAAAGGCGGGTTCTTTAACCCGAATCGTACCCAAAATTAATCAGCACCAGATTCGTCCACAAGTGACTTACTTACCAAATTTTATGAAATTCGGTCAATTACTTTTTTTAGTTAAAGTGGATACAATATCTGAACAGACAAACACACAGACGTCACACTATAAATGGTTCTTTCGTATTCTAGAGGTCTTGAAACGTGTAGACCCGTCGAAAACTCGAGTTGCGATTTTCGACATGATTCCAATACTTTCCCTATACATAGAGAAAAGAGGAATCACGATAGCCCCGGATGAACCCCCTCCCCACCTGTCGGGGAATTTCTGACGACGCCCCTATGTGGGGCATCTCAAAAAAGTTTGCTTGGGGCCTCAAGAAACCTTGGAACGCCACTGCGTGACATGATATAAGAATTTGGAATAAGAATTATGAAAGAAAATGGTAAGGGAAGCTTCAAATTTCTGTATCATATCTCCCTCTCCGAAAACAAAAGGCTTGGGCATAAACACACTTTATGCCCAAGGCTTTTCAAAAAATCTGATGTGGGCAGCACATGACTTTCCTTATATAATGCAATGAATGTATTACTTTTACAGTTAAAAAATTTTATTCTTATAGTAGATACTTATATTCTTTCCAAGATATTGAATTTTTTTCAATTAGTTGTCATTTTCATTTATGTAACGTCATTTTTATCCATTTGGCGAGATTTTCGTTAATTTGGCAACATTTAAGAGTCGCCAGGTTGGCGACATTCCGCTAAATTTGTCGCCAAACCCTCGCCAAGCGTTATGGACGGAGAAATAAGTTATTCTTACACCAGATAAATGACTATTGGAGTTCAAATACAAAAGTATTACTCAAAGTATCCTTTCTCGTGAATGGAACGAGTTAGATCCACGAGAATGATATCACCAAATTTATCGCATGATATTACATATGGAAATTGAACGTATTTCTTAAGAGTTAATATTTTTGTTTATTTTACTTGATTTTTTGATAAATTTATTTGAAAAATGTGCAATATCTCGAGAACGGTTCATGTTAGCGTCCTACAATTTATGTCAATCGTTTTCTAAGGAAAAATTACATAAGAAATCTCTATTTGCGTAACTTTATTAAAGGTTTTGATTTCTTGATGATTTTTTCAAAATTTCCCTGGAAAATTTAGGGGGTTCTGAACATTCGATTGTGTTTAAAAACAATAGGCTTCCAGTATTCATGGTTTGTGAGTTTTGTACCAAATTTCATCCGAATCGCTCCATTCGTTCGAGAGATATCGTCTCCACACACACACACACACACAGACATCACCTCAAAAATGTTTGATTCGTGATGAGGGATGCTTGAAACGTCCCGTCGAAAACTCGAATTCGAATTTTCGACCCCGTCACAATACTTTCCTTATACATTATATATGTAAGGAAAGTAAAAATAGCATTTTATTATAAAATCAAAGGTAAAAATCACAATAAAAATTATACTATAAAAAGCAGTGATAATATAAATATCTGAGAACTGTATATACATATCTGAGAACTGTAAATGTTTTCCTGTAGTTACAATAATATTATGAAGATTTTCCCTAATATAAATGATTCTAACAGACAAATGACACAGTATGATAATAATTCAATGAATTATTCTTTATTCTATGTTGTGTAAGTGCGGTGAATTTGTTTATGTCTTGAAAAAATGGAGAGTTCCTTGATTAGGGAAACTTGCGCACACCATTCACTATTCTTTACACTAATACAGTGTTATGTAGTTTGTACTTATGTTTCTGTTGCTGACTCCGCTCGAAATCCATTTTGAGGCCGTAACACACGTGACTGATTAGAATTTAACTCCAGTATAGATTTGTCTATGGATTGATCTCAATTTTTTTTATTATTATTTTTTCCCGCTGCACATCCCCAATCTGTCGATTTCTGTCATAGTTGTAAAAATCTGATGTAGGCAGCACATGACTTTCTCTGCAGACTTATATTCACGTTCTCTTTATTTTAATTAAATTTAATTAAATTTTCGTTCTCATTTGGTAACTGGACTTATTTTCAAAGGTGGGTTAGAGAAAATAGGAAAAAAACTAAAATATCTCGAGAACGGCTAGTCCTAGTGTAATGGAGTTGGTCTTATTCTTTTCTTCGTTAAAAATTACGTATAGAACGTGCTTTTAATGGATATATTTGAGCATATGTAATTTTTGATTTTAGATTTTGGCCATTTTGCAAAAATAGGCAAGTTTTTTCCGAATCGTACCAAAATCTAATCAGCACCAGGGTATCCCACAAGTGACTTATCTACCGAATTTTGTGAAATTCGGTTCATTAGTTTTTCATCTAGAGTGGATACAAATTTTTGCGGGCCATTTCGCAAAAAAAGGCGGGTTCTTTTATCCCGAATCGTACCCAAAACTAATCAGCACCAGATTCGCCCACAAACCAAATTTTATGAAATTCGGTCCATTAGTTTTTTAGTTAGAGTGGATACAAAATCTGCACAGATAGACAGACAAACAGACACACACACACAGACGTCAGACTAAAAATAGTTATTTCTTGTTCTAGAGATCTCGAAACGTGTAGATCCATCGAAAACTCGAGTTGCGATTTTCGGCATGATTCCAATTCTTTCCTTATACATTACCATGTATTGCAGGGAAAGTAAAATAGTCCAGGCAAGAGCAGGATTAGACCTTCGACCATAGATATTGGACCTATATTTCACCTCGATGGATTAGACTGGGTGTGATTTTCGTGTAGCGGCTCTAGTGATGGTGTGGTGTGTATGGATGTGTATGTGTGTGTATGGGGGGGGGGGGGGGGGTCAACTTAATTGAAAAAAAAAATCGCGAAAGCCCGTGCTTTTTTAAGTAAAGTTATTTTACATATAAGAAAAAAAAAGTCTGTGTGTGTGTGTGCAGTCTGTAGAGGGAAATCTAACCACCGTACGGCTATGGAATTTGGTACAGAGGTACTTCAGGACCTAAATAGGTGCACCTCGGAGTTATTATTACTTTTTATTTCGAAGCGGTTTTTCATTTTCTTTATGTTTTAGTCCAATTTACAACGATTTTAGACGATATTCATACAAATCGATTCCTTAGCGAACTAAAATCTTAACACAAAGTTTCCATCTTGACACCACCAAAATGATCAAAAAAATGTTCTTTCATACAATGTTTGAACCAAATCCGAGAGACAATTCCTTCATAAGTATTTATCTTTTTCGAATACATCGAAATTTGCATTTTTTACGTTATCGGATATATATATATATATCGTCACATCCGAAAAGTTAAGATTAGCACAATTCAATAATTTGGGAAAAGCTCCATATATATCACAACTTTCTAAGAAAAAATTCTTTCTCGATTTCATAAGTGATTTTATTTTTTGTAATGTTTTAAGTGATCGCATTCCGTCATCGTACCAGATATTCCGTGAAGTACACGTTCAAGGGACATTCGACTCTACCGGTTGATTTTAGCTACGCCGTCCCTCCTTTTTCTTTTGCGGAGAGCTGCCACATATTCGCAAACGATCGAGCAGCTGGGCAGATATTTATTCTGGAGAGAAAAATTAGCTGTTCGTAGCAAGTGCATATATATTTACGAGTTTTCTAAATTTGCGAATACCAAAGATGTCATCGTATTTCTTTTTATTTGGTATTATATTATCATTATGAGTATTGTGCTAGACTTTGACTAAAATTGGATGAAAATTAGCTGATATAGCATTGCGATTTTAAATATTTTCATTTATTTGTACAACGAATTTAGTTCAAAACAGACGATTTGGAAATTGAGTGTTGTTATCTGTATTTGTATTATAATTCAACGATTTCCGGTCGATTCGAGGACAGCACTTCTGTAGGCCAGCATTAGGTCACATGGTAGTCGGAGATTCCGGACAAAAAGTATTTTTGATGGTGAATGACCGGTCGATTCGAGGACAGCACTTCTGTAGGCCAGCATTAGGTCACATGGTAGTCGGAGATTCCGGCCGAAAAGTATTTTTGATGGTGAATGGCCGGTCGATTCGAGGACAGCACTACTGTAGGCTAGCATTAGGTCACATGGTAGTCGGAGATTCCGGCCAAAAAGTATTATTGATGGTGAATGACTGGTCGATTCGAGGACAGCACTACTGTAGGCCAGCATTAGGTCACATGGTAGTCGGAGATTCCGGACAGAAAGTATTTTTGATGGTGAATGACCGGTCGATTTGAGGACAGCACTTCTGTAGGCCAGCATTAGGTCACATGGTAGTCGGAGATTCCGGCCCAAAAGTATTTTTGATGGTGAATGACCGGTCGATTCGAGGACAGCACTACTGTAGGCCAGCATTAGGTCACATGGTAGTCGGAGATTCCGGCCAAAAAGTATTATTGATGGTGAATGACCGGTCGATTTGAGGACAGCACTTCTGTAGGCCAGCATTAGGTCACATGGTAGTCGGAGATTCCGGCTCAAAAGTATTTTTGATGGTGAATGACCGGTCGATTCGAGGACAGCACTACTGTAGGCCAGCATTAGGTCACATGGTAGTCGGAGATTCCGGACAAAAAGTATTTTTGATGGTGAATGGCCGGTCGATTCGAGGACAGCACTTCTGTAGGCTAGCATTAGGCCACATGGTAGGCGAAGATTCCGGCCAAAAAGTATTTTTAATAGTGAATGACCGGTCGATTCGAGGACAGCACTTCTGTAGGCCAGCATTAGGTCACATGGTAGTCGGAGATTCCGGTCCAAAATTATTTTTGATGATAAATGACCGGTCGATTCGTGGACAGCACTTCTGTAGGCCAGCAGGAACAAAGGCAGGTGACGGTCCCAGTCTTTCTGATTTCTGGTATCGTTCCGTTGAATCTCTCTACCATGTCGTCCGATTGAGGATAAAGAAGAGTAGTCCGATTTCTGTCCATTCCAAGTAGTTTGCATTGTCCCGTGAATATGCCAGAACTGAAGTTCGTTCCCTGGTCAGAATGAATGAGTGAGGGAACCCCGTAACGACATATCCAGTTCCGTGTTAGAACTTCACTAATGGTTAGGCAAAGAGGATAGCGTGGGATAGAATTTAATGTGGTAGCAATAAGCGAGTGACATGAGGTAGGAATTTGGAATAACGAATAAGGATTAAGAAAGAAAAAGGGTAGGTTAATAGGGGACGATTCAAATTTCTGTATCGTATGTATCCACTGATTACAGCATTATTTAAAAATAATTATTAACTCTTTAGATATACAGGTTTCTTTGTTATATCATTCTAAAAAACTTAAAACTGCAACTATTCATAACATTTTAGTGAAGGTGAATAGTATAAATGCATAAGTATGATGAATAAAACAATTTAAGACTTCCAGAATTTAAATTATTTAGAACTTCAAACTTCTTCAATTTGTAGTTCAAAAAGTTTGATAGGCATATATATATCCATATATAAACATATTTGTCAGATGAATATATTTTTTTTTATTATTATTCCGCAAACTCTTATCTTTTAACATGTTGTAATTTGTACTTGACAGACACAATATTAATTTCACTGCTCTGCATATTTTTGTGGGGATTTTTTAAAAATGGCAAAACGTTTCCAGCCACCACTTATCACTGCCCTTAAAATACATTCCGAGAGCCTCTTGTATTCAACATATCCAAAATAATTTTAAACATTGTAAAATTACGGAAAACATGCAAAAGAAAAAAACCCTGCATTTTTTTAAAATGGAGGACAAATTTGAAAACTAAGGGCATTTCATATCCTTATTAAATTTTAAAAAAAATGAGGACTGTTCTCAGGGTTCTGAGGTCGTCTGGTCACTCTACCTGATTTACCAAATGGATTGAAATTTCACGTAAATTATGGTATACAAACATTCCAGTAGATGGCAGCACCAGCTACATTTTCAACATTACGTTATGAATGTTATTTTCGTGATTACTAAAGTCAAAATAGAATGTTTGATTAAAAAAAATTAGGAAATACTACAGTTAATAAGCAACAAGAAATAATTTAATTCTAAAGACTCGATTGGCCATTCATCATGGAATCCCGCAGTAAAATATGGTATATAATTGTTCTACCAGAGGGCAGCACTAAAAGAATTTTTGTAGTTTTTTTTAATGAACTTTGATGAACCATGGCAGAAAAAAAGTTTTTTATAAGTAGCTATTGATGTTCGACCATGTTTCTTTATAGATATGAAAGTACTTAAATTTTTTACAATTACATTTGAAGCTCTTCTTAGTAATTTCGAAACTCAAAGTAAAATTATAAAAAAAAACTTTCAAAATTTTCAAACCTTACCCAAACATTGCCTCAAATTTGAAAGTGATCCTGTGCTTTCTAGCCTAACTGTAGATTCCTTATGGAAGATGAGGCACTGGATCTAGTTAGATTCAAAGGCTTTCTACCAAATATTTTAAAGTTCAGATGTAGCATAACATTATATGTTTAAAGCAAATAATTTAATGGAAATCAAGATCATTCAACATTATTTTGAGTTATAATAATTTTATATTTTTCTTAATTAATTTTATAATTCTCAATTATTTTAAAAACTTTAAAAAAAGTTTCATACCTATATGGCAAACTTGGGGCCCTCTAAATTTAGGTTCTCAGGTCCATGATCTGTGCATAAATCAGGCCATTAGGTGTTGTTTTATATAGAACTAAAATCAGATTAGCATTTGGCACTGGAATGAAATTTAACTATATACATATACATAATATGACTAGAAAATAAAGATCAATCTTTACCACTATACATTCATAGGTCTAGATACTGTTGTTCTGTATGTATCAAAACTTTTTTGCCTGAAATACTTGCATTGAAGCAACTACAGAATTTTCTGAGATGTTTAAGCCAATTCTTCATATATCACATCCCAGATGAAAATATTACAAAAATTTGTAATTGCTGTGTATGTTGTATCATACTGCAAGTATGGTACAAAGAAAATATAAAAAGTATAAAAGAGCTATTTGTGAAAAAAGTAGACCCATGGAGCACCATAAAACACAACCCAGGTGCAGGTGGTTCAACCCAGGTGCAGGTTCAGCCAATTCTCTCCTCTCTGAGTCAAATTTTTAATTAATCATATTCGATATTTCCTTTTTAATACTTTTATATTTAACTGGTTTGTCTTATAATTATATTGATTAAATTTTCAGTCTATACTTTTAAAATCATACTGGTTGAAGCCAAATATATTTTATATTTAGAAATTCAATATACATAGATTAAGAGTTTAAATAATTGATAAGAGTTAAGAGTTTAAATAATTGATATGCAAGACACAATTTTTTCCACTTCTGACATTTACTGGAGTTTTCCTTTACACTATGGGGCCCTGCCCAGTGCAACGGCTGCCACTATCCCTATTTACGATGTTTAGACTATATTTAAAAAAAAAAATTCATAATTTTGTTATACAGTCAAACCTGTTTGAAACGGAACACTGTCATAAGTGAAAATATTTTTAGCCCTGTCCAAAAATATAAGAAATTTATGTTATCTCTCCTGTGTGAAATGGAATCTGCACAACATGGAAATGGACCGCCAATTTAAAGTAATTTGTTAATAAAGCACCTGTTGCAACAAACTGAGAAAGAAAAATCATCCAACTGTTTCAGCCATTTATTTCCCAGACAAAGACAAAGTGTCACTTGTAAATTAAAACAGTATTACTAAAAAGGTACGTCTATTAAATCATATGGCAGTTTTCTAAAAGCTGTTTCAGAAATTCAAGAATTATTAATTAATCAGGGAGATTCTGAAATGCTAGAAATATTAATCAATGCACATTTTGTGAGTGAAAGTCGCATTATTAGTGAGACATATGTCCAAAAACCATGTTGGATTAATTTAAAAGTTCGTTTCAACAAAAATACATTTTTTTTGGTTAGTTACTTGTTTCATAGTAAGCAGAAATATTATATTATAGTAAGTAAATTTATCTATTTAATATATGGTAAAAAGCTAGCAATCAAGGACATGGGGTATACTATTTTTGTATTTACATATACTCCTGTGATAATAGAATACAAAAATGTATATATATACAATATATATATATATATATATACAATATATATATATATATACAATATATATATATATATATATATACATACAATATATATATATATATATATATAGAATAATTAAATTAGTTATTATGGTATAATATAGTATTAATTAAGTGCATCTAAATAATTTTTTTACAATTTTTAAAGTCATATATAGGTAAGCAATTACATCAGCTAAACCTTAAACTTAGCTTTTCCTGAAATAACCTGCAGGAAACAGAAACCATTTGAAGACAGAAAATTCTTCTGGTCCGAAAATTCCATTTATGGCAGGTTCAGCTGTATATAGTTTAACAGTCTAGAATACAAGTTTATACCTTGATATTAATTTGTCTCAAAAGAATTTTAGCTATATCTTTTTAACAAATATACTTATTAAAATGTTTCACCTGCTGTCCAAACAGAAATGCACTTTTTTTATAACTTGAGTATTTGATTTAAAGAGAGTTAAATATGTGAGATATATGAAAGGTGCTATAACATAGCAAGATTTTACTAAAATTTAATCAATAAATTTCACAACCCTTTTACATTTGAGTCATTAAACTACATATTTAAAGCAAATCATTTTTAATGGGTAAAGATTTTTTTTAAAGGTATGGCTTGAAAATATCTTTGAAAAAATTAACATAAAAAGATCCAAACTTCCAATGCCAACTTTTAAAAAGTTTATCTCAAATATATGCAACTTAATACACATTCTCAGTTGCTTTACCATTCTAAGCTATTGTTGGTTTACTTTGTCACAAGATTTGTAAAATCGTAGTACTTACTAGGCATTCGGCAAGTTTTCTTGCTGAGAATGCAATGTGAAAGGCTGTTTATATTGATGAGTTTAAATGAAAGTGAAACCAGTCCACCAAAACTGGTTCCTTTTCTAATAGTTTTGGAAAATGCCCTTTGATACTTCTCCTTTTGGACTTTTGCATCTGTATTGGACAGCAAGACGGCGTATGGCCGAATGGCCCAGGCTGGGCGTAGGATAAAAAAAAAAAAATGGAAAATGCCCTTTATAGCCAGTTTTCAAAGTAAACTAACATTATCTAGAAATTAAAATTTACATGAATATAAAGTGTTTGATGTTGTATTTCATTATCAAAAGATATATTTTTTTAATATTAAATTTTATCTGATTTTATTAAATTATAGATTTGCTTCATGCTTTAAAATTAACTGTTATATAAGCACAAACTGCAATAACAGTATCAGAATATTAGTACTGTAACCAGTTTATTTGATGTTGTCTGAACATCTTTGCTTTATACTATGAACAAGCAAGTTTATACCATTTCCTTCAGCAGGTTTTTAAAGTAATGGTGTTATCACACAGGGCAGTCTTATTGCCGAAATTCGACAATTATATACCTGTCAATCATACTTTAGGCCTCTCCTCTCTAACAGACCCTGTCTCTTTAATGCTGCTGATTTCATTCCAGGAAGCATTCTTTAACTTTTTTTGTATAATTTGGATCTTTTATATTCCACAGGTTTCTGTAATTTGGTAGATGTTCTATTATTATTTTTTCCATCTCCAAATACCACTATAGTTGAGCTGGTTGTGATGTGCTTGCAGTCGCCATTACCATGTGTAAATGAGGAGAAGAAAGGCTGAGCGGAGTGACGTCCAATCTCGTCGTCTCACTGGTTCGCGCTCAGAAATTGAGCAATTTTTATTGTCGACTTCGAAAAAATTTCTTCCCATTGAAATGTATGGTGTTGCTGAAAAATTGCTGGAAGGAATTGCACCATGTAATAACACTTTAAACAAAAATCATCTAAAAATTAAAATTTGCATGGATTTAAAGTGTTTGATGTTTATTTTATTATCAAAAAATATATTCTTTCAATATCAAATTTTATGTGGTTTTCTTAAATTATAGATTTGCTTCATGCTTTAAAATTAACTATTATATAAGCACAAAATGCAATAAAAGTATTGAAATAAGAGTGTAACCAATTTTTTTTTATGTTGTTTGAACATCTTTGCTTTATGCTATGAACAGGCAAGTATTGTTTAAATAAACAATTCTAAACATTACAAAGTATCTAAAACAAGTCATGTTTTCAAAAAATGACAATATCAGAACACTGTCATATTATAACTCAAAATCATGCCATGAAAATGATTACTTGAGCAAAGTATAAACTGGTGATGTACAGCATTGGAACATTATGAACTTGTAAACTCAATTTCTATTGATCAATCTAAAAGCAAATTACTGATCAGTCAAAAGTCAGTAAAATTTTTAATTGTAAACATACAAAGAACTTGTATGCTTACAATTCAAAGTTTTACCACCCTTCTGCAAACTGCCTATACTTACTCTTAAGCTAAAATCTGTAGAGAATTTATGATCATAACAAAACATCAGGACTAAAACTTACCAGCTGTTGAATTATAAGCTAGCATACTTCTAAGGTTATAAATCTTGAGGCAATAACTAAATAAAAATAATTTATAAAATTAGGTATGTAGCTTTATAGGGCATTCTAGGGATCCATTTAAGGAATGAAAAAATATATATGTTTAATTAATCATTTCAGTACCCATTTATCAAACATTAGTGAGAACATAAACAATATTATGAAAGGTAACTAAAGGCTCTAATTTTTATTTTCTAATTTCAATTAGATTAATATCATAAGTTTTAAATTACCTACACATTTTTTATATAACTCCCCCCCCCCCCCCCCCCATGAAAAGTACAAATATAGAAGTTAATATCTTTGCATTGTAACAACATAATAAGCAAAAAAAGACAGTCAAATTAAGTTAAATAATCATTTTGTACATAATTTATTATTAGAAAACAAAATTCTCAAGATATTGCATGCTTTTTGTAATAAATCTATCCTTTTTGTAATAATGTTTCCTGCTAGTCCGTATGCACCCCCCCCCCCCCCTCCCCCTATTCTTTTGTTTCAGTGGCATTGGCAACTCCTTTTTTCCTACCTGCAACCAAGTGGATAGTATTTGGTTGCCAACTTTACTTAAGTAAGTGAAGTCATGCTTGTCAGTGTTGAAGAAGGCTGTTATTTGTCTTCGAAACTAGTAGACCAGATTTTATATGTATGCTGTATTTACGAAGTTTTTGCGTATTTATTGTGGAATAACAATACCCTTAAAGATATTTATAAAAACATTTACGTATTTGAATTATTACAATAAACTGTTTTGATGAGATTATAAACTTAATTGTGTAATTACATTTGAAACTAAACTTTGATAAAACTAATTAATTATTTTTAGACAAGGTAAAAATATGTTGGATGTAAATGGATATTTTCAGTCTATCTTTGCTGCTGAGAATACAAACTGAATTGCACAGTCCCACTTTTTAAGTAAAATATTTAAAAAAAAAATAAACAATGCTTTTTACAAATAAAGTAAAAATGTAATAAGTGTTTTGCATTATTATTTTTTAAGTTTGAAAGCTGGAGAATTGTTGCAATTATCAGTGGATGGCCAGTTGGCTTGAGTGACAGGTCACCAAAAGGCAATTAGGTTCAAATTTTTTAATTGACACATCTAATTAGTTGCCCTGTAACGACAGTTACTTTATTTCTGTGCTTAAGAGATTTTATAAATACTAAATTTACAAAAACACAGACCCAACTGATTAGACTCAAATTCATTTGAAATACATCAAATTTAATATATAAAGATATCACATTGAAACAGATGGTAATGTTATTATTTCTGTTCTTATTTTTAAATTATAAAATGTAGAATTTGATTTGCTTGTCAATGCATGGAACCAGCTTTTGACAACACTATCTGTTTGTTCACTCACATTTTCAGGAATGCTAAAACTGAACAGTTCATGACAGATTGGAATGTTTTTAGAATTAAAGCAAATTTTTGAACAATCACTGGGTAAATAAATGTCAGTCATTATTTTATGCACTTTTAGGGGTAACATTGACAAGCAGGTAAACTCAGAATGAGGAGACTGGTGAGAAAACCAGTACAAAACTGGATAACCAAGAAAAATGCCAAAAAGAGTACTTGGATTGCATGAAGTACAGTCAATGTTCGTCACACAATTTTGCTCATTTTCTGTAAGACGATTAAGAATGTCTTGTGAACATTTTATAATTGGTTTTAAAACCTTTGTTTTTTCTTCGATATTTAATAATGACGGTATCGCAACAGTTTTAGAGACGTCGATAAGGTCTATAGAGGAAGGGCATGAATCTATACGATGCTTTAAACTATTATATTCAGCAACAAATATATTATCGTCAATACAAATCACATTTAATTTGTGATCAATCAATCTAAGAAGATATAACTCTTCTATGTACATTTGAATTTCGGTAACATCTGCCAGAAAAGCATCCCACAAATACGATGGCTTTAATTTTTTATCAACAGCTTGAATACACAGAAATACTTCAGACAAATGTCGCCTGGCATGTTTTGAATTCTTAAAGAGTTTTGCAGACATGGAAGTTTTTCACATGCTTAAATTAATAAAATTTTGTGGAAACCATGAAGTTACAAACTGACTACGCGGAATACTTCTGACATCAGCCTTTGCATTGCTAAGAGATATTGGATAAATACTGCTGATAAAATTTCGATGGAATAAATCACTTGTTAGCAAAGTATGGAAAGCATTGATATTTTTTGTTTATCTTGATTAGTTTATGCGCTTATTAATGAGGTTGAAAGGGTTTAATAATTCATTTATAAAAAGTAGTTCCTCTATATGACAGATTCTCTCTTTTAAAGGTTATCAGAGACATCTGGCGACAAAACACAAATATAAATACGTCATGGATCGAAAAATTGTAAACATTGTCAGACCGAACCGTATCCTGTGAGGTTGGTTGCGTCAAAATTTTTTAAAGAGTTATCGCATTTTCTATTAATTTATTATAATATATATATTGATTTTTGTAAAAATCCAACAAAATGAATGACTGTAATGAAGAAAGTTTAGTCCTTGACAAAAGGGAAGAAAAAATTCCTTTATTTATTTATTTTGTAGCTCTTTTATCTGCTATAGGGGGCTTACTTTTTGGTTATGATACCGGAGTAGTCTCTGGGGCAATGATTTTATTAAGAGGTCATTTTTCGTTAAATGATAATATGCAAGGAGTCGTTGTTAGTGTGACTATTATTACTGCATGGGTGTTTTGTTTAGTAGCAGCTAGCCTCACTGACAGGTACGGCCGAAAAATTGTTATTATTTTAGCAAGTGTGGTTTTTACAATTGGATCCATTCTGATGGGTTTGGCTCACAATGTAGCACTTTTAATAGTTGGACGAGTGGTTGTCGGTATTGGAATCGGTAAGTCTTTAATTTTACATTTTTGACTAAATACTATTGATATTTATTTTAATAATGTGCACTTTGTTTTGAGTGTTTTTGTGTTTAAAAAGTTGAAGTTAATGGTTTATATCTCTGAATTTCTTTTTTCAATTCTTAAATATGTTTAATAATATGCATTTTATTCAAAATGTTCAGAAATATATTTTTCAATACCCCATATATTAACAAATTGCTTATATGTATATAATTGGTTAGAATTTTAAGTGCAATTTTAAATACTTAAATTAAGTGGCGTTCAAGATTCAACCTTTAGAGCAGTGGTTCTTATCTTTTGTAGCAGAGGCCTACTATGAGCCTACAGAAGTTCTCCACAACCCACTTGTCTGAGTCGGGTGGCCTGGATCTTCCACAACCCACTTGTCCCACCTTCTGTTTCTTTTCTATACAGTAATTTATCAATCATAGATGGTTTCTGAACTACCATGATCTTTTGACACCAATATTTTGAAATTCAAATTATCAATGCATCAATCTATGCCGGTTCCACGATTTGGGGTTCCTTTTAATGTTGATATAACTCTTTCGATAATAATACAATTATTATTTAAAATATCAATTTTGGAGGTTACTGAAATTCGAAAGCCCAATGTCTTGCAAGCCATTGATAAAAATGGTTCTAGAATTAATCCATAACTAAATGGTCAGAGATATTGAATTCATAGAGATTACAGCATGTAAATTCAAACGGATCTCTGGCCATCCAATCGGATAAAGTGTAGCAAACTTCATCAATTTTCTCACACAGCTTGCAATCTGAATAAATGGAATATTTTCCATACAGATATTATCTTTGTGCTTTTACCATCTTTTGTATTTTTATTTTAAATTTTCTGTGACCTGCCTCTGTTGTCAAGAGTAATTCATAGTTAGCCATAAAGAATGATATTACTACTGTATTCTTTATAGCTAACTATGAAGAATATGACTGTTATATAGGAGGTTTTCTATTTAATAATTTTCTTTTTCGGGGGGGGGGGGGGGGGGATAAAAAGAAATATTGATTTCTAAAATCTTATACTGATATATCTACAAAATTTTTGCAAATCTGTTATGAAACTGTTATGATTTGATCTGTTATGAAAACTGTTATGATTTTAATAATATTTATTATTAAAATAAAATGCTATTACAATCATGATAGTTATATCGTAATCTCAAGGGACGTGACTGCAAATAAATTTTAATGAAATAGTTTCCAGTTAATTAATTTTGAGTGATTTTCCTGTTTAAAAAGTTTTAAGTTAATGTTCTGTGAATATTTTTTCTCAGGGTTTAAAAATGCTTTATAATATGCACTTTATTGAAAATGTTTATGAATAAATTTTTCAATATATCTTAACTAATTAAATATGTGTATATAATTGGATGGAACTATGTGTGCAATTTTAAATGCTTAAAATCAGTGGCGTTCAACCTCTAGAACAGTGATATCCTCATTTGTAGAAGTGGCCCGCAAGGCATGAGAACGAACTATTTCTAAAATCCTATACTACTATACCTACAAAGTTTATGCAAATCTGTTATAAAAGTCTTGCAATAGCATTTTAATGGTATTGATGCAATTACAATCATCATTTTTATATCATAATTTGATGGAATGTAACTGCAAATATAAATTTTAATGAAATATTTTACAAGTAATTAATTTTGTGTTTGTTGTGAGGTGAGAAAAATAGGTGATTCAGTTAAAGAAAATTAGTATTTCCATATTTATGGTATGTAAAATTGGTTTAAAACACAAACATATAAATATTTTTTCACTGATATATAAAAGCGGTTTCATGAATTTATACCTTTTTATAAATATTTTAAAATGAAATGTAGACATGTCATATTTTATATACATACATTAATTCTGTAAAATTCACTGGGAACTGTGCTTGAAATATGTCTCTTGTACTGGAGGGGAGTGTTCTCTACCAAGGATGTGAAACTTCACATTCTTTTCAGTTAAGCATATTTTCAAATAATTCATCATGTTATAATGCTTCCTATCATATACAGGGTGTCCCAAAAAGATTGAAACATGCTTTAATTCTTTACCTGTTGGAGGTAAGTGGGCAATGTAAATTGCAAAATTGTTGAAAGTAAGGTAGGAAATAAGACTACGTTAATCAAATAGTTCTCCCATTAATTTTAAAAAAGTTACACTTTTTATATTTTTATACGACCCTCTTAGACAAATTGGGTCAATCAGAAAATTTTTATTTTTAATGCAACAAGATCATTAAAAAAACCTGCATATCTGTATCTCTAAAATCAACTGGATTATGATAAAGGCAAAAATCTGACTTGTGCCACTTTTCCGTACCATGTCAAAGGCTGTTTCATCAGTAAAAATAGGGATCATAAACAAATTGAGATGGAAATTGTTTAGATCGAAAATACGTTAATATGTGTCAAATTTTTTTTATCACAAATGCATCTAAATAAAGCATTACACAGACAGGGATCATATAAAACAGTGGTATACACTACGCTGTTGGGTAATCCTATGTATTATGATCCAGTTTTATCTTTTTTGTGATATGTCACAAATTTACATTTTTAATTTGATATAATGATCCCCATTCACAATGTTCAATTTTCAATTAAATATAACTCGCTCAATTATAAAGATACAGATATGCGTTTTTTTTTTTTAATGATCTTGTTGCATTAAAAATAAAAATTTTCTGATTGACCCAATTTGTCTAAGGGGGTCATATAAAACTTTGCAAAGTGTATCTTTTTGAAAATTAATGTGTGGGAGGACTATTTGATTAAAGTAATCTTATTTCTTACCTTAATTTCAGCATTTTTGGAAATTTATATTGCCCTCTTATCTCCAACAGGTAAAAAATTAAAGCGCTTTTTAATCTTTTTGGGACACCCTGTACATCATCTGTCAAAGAATCATTTATTCTTTCTGTTTCATTGTCTGTGTTCTCAGTACCCATTCAAAATTTCTATATACAGGGTTAGTTAGGAAAGTTCTTAAACACCCCAATAACTTTGTAAGGAAAGGTTTATGAGTATATATGCTAGAGATAGCTATTCTAAAGTGACCATGCCCGATCTAATAAAAGAGATTTCAACGTCTCTAACAAATAACTTGAAAAGTAAGGCTAACCAACTCAGCAACGAGTGAGATAGACAAAAAAACAAACAAAGTTATAGAGCATTGTATAATAAATTGAAAATGAAGCTATTACAGAAGGCCTGGATTTGTGACAATATGGCTGTCCTAAAGATGTTAAAGAGTTTTTGCTTCACATTGCTTACTTTCGCTCGAAATATCTTTGTACTGTAAAATATATACAAGGTAGGATCAAAACGTTCGGAGACTGTGCTGATATCTCCAACTCTGATGGGAGGAGAGGGGAACTACTTTACCATGGCGTAGAGGTATATGTGATGCGAGATGTGAAAAGGAAAAAACAGGTTTGCAGTGCAGGGTTTTTCCAGACAATGTGTGTCAGTCAACTGCGTTCGTCGAAAACGGAAATGGCGTTTGAAGAACAACGTGCGAATATCAAATTCTGCCAGCGTTTGGGGAAAATCGCCGATAGAAACATTGCACCTGCTGCAGCAGGTGCAATGTTTCTGCTGGCGGAAATCGTAATGTCAATTTTGGGAAGAGTGAAAAAGTTTCCGTTTTTCAAGTTTGTAATACTTATATCTCTAACTAAAAGTGCTAGCTATGAACTATAAAATGTAATTTGTGTTTTGAAAAGATGGCTTTTATCTCGATATTTTAATATTTTGAAAATGTCTTAAAAGACAAACCCCCCACAAAAGATGTTATTCATGCAAAATCATTTCGGCTCCGTCAAACTGGAACTACTGCCGATTTTTCTTTGCATGGATGTGTTTACTTTTCTTTCCATATGTGCTTCAATAACTGCCAATTATATTTCAAAAAATTCTTTCATGTACTAGACTGATAAAACCTAAAGGCAGGGCGACCTCTACATTCCATTCCGCATTCTCTAGGTGCTTTGCTAGGGAATGCCAGATGGACTATTTGCTTGATTCTGAACATAAACCTCGTATTTTAACTGTCATTTGTGTCTTTCTGCATCTGGGAGTTGGATAATCTTTCAAAGGAAATAAAAAGAAACGTTTCGTACGATATAAGATTGTTACCGACTCTGGAAATGAGGAAGACCGGGGATTTATAGAGAATTTGGAAGTGGACTAAAATGTCAGGGAAAATCCGTTTTTGGTTCAAAATTCTGGAAAAATCATTGAATTTCCAATTTACTGATCTATGTATACTATAAACAAGAAATAATTAAACAAGATCGTATTGCAAGAGCACTGAGGAACAAGGCCATTAACACTCTGACCTCAAGTGGGGTAAACATCAGCAGCATTCAAGATCACATTCCTTTTGTTTATCATGAGTGGTATTTTTCTTTATAAGAAAGGTTATGTATTTTATCTATTGCGATATTATTCACGTTATTCATAATAAGTTTTTCCTTTTTCAGAGCAATCAGGGATGCTAGAAAATAAATAAAACTTTTGAGATTTAAATTTTTTGTTTTTTGTTTGGGAGTGCCATAGTAAAAAAAGATTAGCCAGAGTGTGGTTTAATTCCACTTTCTCAATACTAGAATCCCTTTTTTAATAGCTTGCTTATTTTTTTTAATGTAAGAAAAATCTATATCCTTGGTCTTAAATGATCGCAATTATAGCATGTTACCATTCATTTTAAAGGGCTTGAAAAGTCTTTCGATTGATACAAAGTTTGTACCCCCTAGTAAGTAACTTGTTCCCCCCTAGGTGGTTAATGACTTTACGAACACAAAATTATATCGCAGCTATTTTTCACTATAATGATTGTAGCTGGTAGTCAAGTTTTGAGCCATCCCGTTTTATGCATGATTATGCAAACTTCTGTCTTATGCTGCCATAGAAAACATAAAATTTGGAATAAATTTCGTTTTAGTCAAGTTTTGGCTTGAATTTCAAAGCATTCTGTCTAGTTCTAGATGTATTAAATAATATTTTTTAATTGGTTAACATGACTTTTTGTTATTATTTTTACTAAAAATAATGTTTTATACTGTATTTAGTTGATATTAAGTTTAAATTTTATCCATACTCTACAATCCGGAAAATTCTAAAATCTGAAATCGGCAAAAGTCCGGATTTTTGAGGTTGTACTGTATATGCAGATACAATTGTATACAAATATAGAAAAATTTTAGTTATATTTTTAATGTTTCTTTTTCTCACTGCCAATATTCGTGGTAAATATCAGTTAAATCTAAAATTATTTTGTGAAAGTGGCGTTAAAACATCATTACGCAGTGCCTGGAATTTTGATGAAGACAACAGGGTAAACCTGGAAAACTCTGGGAATTTCATTTTGAAAAATGGGCATGAACCCTGTAATATCTAATTTTCAAATCTTATCCACAAAACTCGTTTTTAGATAGTAGATAAATTATCTTTCAGCAAAGATAACCCAGATAGTTATTACAACAGCACTTCTGCATTACCCACATATATCTTTTCCCGAAAAACCCACCATGAATCACATACTTTTTTTTTCTTCTGAAAATCTTCCTTCCTCTATCACATAACAAATCCAAAAATATATCTCTAATTTGGTCATAACTTATACAAATATTAAATTGCATTAGGGACCATTATGTTTCTTTTGTCACCATCTCGTACATTTTCTGCGACAACACCTTCTCATTTAATCATAATATGCTTTTAACGATCGAAAATAAACGACAAAAACGTTTTGGGGCTGTCTTAATATTTAAGATCAATTTAAATAACTAGTGAAACCGAATGTAATTTCAAATTAAAAACGATTTCGTGTGGTCAGAACATGACCTTCTCCAACATACTGCAATAAATTTATTTTTGTAACATATTAATTCGGAAAACAAGATAGTATAGTCAAATATTATTTTAAACATTGGGTTTAACTTTCTCACATTTTGACGTCCACGGGTATTAAACTTTCACTGTAATGTTTCACTTTACAATTTACAGTTAATCCTGATCCATTACTTGTTAAAATGGAAGGCCTGCGTTCTCGCTTTATCTGCAACATATCCAGTTTTTCCCTCTAGACCAGGGGTCGGCAACCTATTGAAACGGAAGAGCCAAAAGTTACAATTTACAAAATTTCCCAGTTTTTAAAGAGCCACTAAAAATTTTCGTTTCAATATTATAGCATTTGCTTATATATATTTGATTTCTGATTTAAAATAAACGGCTTTAAATACGGAATAATATTTATTCATATAAAAACACAAATATAGATAGTTACATCAATGGGAGCATTGGCTTTGCATGCCTTTTGAAAGTTTGATTAAATCTGGCTTATAACTTGTTGTTTTAAGTTTCAAGCACGACTCTAGATTTTTATTTGTTAGTTGACTTCTAACTTTACTTTTTATTATATTCATACAAGAGAACGCTTGCTCGCACGAATATGTCGACCCGAAGATCGTCAGCACTCCATATGCCAACTTCTTCACCTCACTGTAGCATTCTGGAAGACTATTCCATGCGCCGAATATGAGGGCCTCAACCCGCGGAATTTCTTTTAGAGCTGTCCACTTGTGCTGCGCGATGTGCATGCATTTCTGGACCTCCAACTCTTCCAACTTGCTCTTGAGTTCTGTGAACTTGCCACTCCGCACGTCTTTACTTTTCAAATCTAGCAATTGCATTTGGAGCGATCCAGCATCAATTCCAAATGGCTCGATGTTGATCTCATTTGTATTTGTGTTGAGACGATTTACTATGAACGCGAGAGTACTTTTGTTTGTTTTGAATTGCTCGAATCTCTCAGCGAATTCATCCTTCATGTTTTTTCAAGCTATGCTGAAGTAATTTGTATCAATAGTTGCATTGGTCTCATCGCGATATTGCTTCAGATTTTTAAAATGAAGTAATTTACCGCTCTCCATGTCTTCAACAAAAAGAAGTCTTTTTTTTAAAACAAACTACTTCTTCAAGCAAGGCGTAGGCTGGGTTGCCCTTTCCTTGCAGTTTTAGATTTAGTTCATTTAGTTTCATTGTGGTATCTACCATGAAGTTGAATTTTTGCAGCCATTTGTCTTCTTCCAATTCGGGATGGTCAATGCTTTTTTCATTGACGAATGTTTTTATTTCACTCAAGCACAATGCAAAACGTTTCAATACGTTACCTCTGGAAAGCCATCGCACTTTATTGTGCAGAAGTAGGTCAGAAAACTGGCTATCTATTTCTTCAAGGAAATCTTTAAACTGGCGATGGTAGAGTGCTTTTGCCAAGATGCTGTTAATAATCTTAATTACCAAGTTCATGACCGCAACTATTTCGGCCGGAAATGTTTGGGCACAAAGCGCTTCTTGATGAATTATGCAGTGAAACGTTAGAATTTCGTGGTTTATTTTTTTCTGAAGAATTGATGTTACCCCTCTATGTATTCATGTCATACTTCTGGCTTCATCAGTTGCTATAGAAACGATTTTATTTATATCGACTCCATTGTCTTCCAGGCATTTTTGCACAGCATTTGCTATATCTTCTCCACGAGTTTGCCCTGAGAGCGGTAGCAATCCTAGCAGTTCTTCTTTTGGACCTTGGGATGACATATACCTGACGAAAAGGGTAACTTGTGCCTTGTCTTTTATGTCGCAAGACTCATCTATAGCAAGTGATAAGGCAGAAGTCAGTTGAATGTTTTCCATTTGCATATGTGTTACATTTGAAGACATTTTAGCAGTTCTATCTTGTACTGTTTTAGCAGATAATGGCAAATCTTTGATTTTTTTCATGATTTCTGCTTTGTTTTTAAAATCACGAAACAGTTCTTCAGATACACGTATAAAACAATCTTTGACGTACTCACCATCTGTGAATAGTTTTCCTCTTTTTGCAATTTCTAATGATACTGCAAAGCTTGCCAGATTTACATTATTGGAAGATTGCGCCCAGTTACTTGGATTGCGCATGGAGCTTGACTGTTGTTTTTTTTTTGTTTTTTTGAGCTCTTCAACAGCTTTTTTTCGTGCTTCACCGGTTGGACATTTACCAGCAAACTGGGTATGTTTTGTAGTGAAGTGTCCCTCCAAATTTGACTTCTTATTGTGTGCGAGTTTTTCGTGGCAAATGAGACAAGTCGGAAGGCCATCTGTGTTGCATATGAATGCAAACGACTCCGTCCAATCCTGATTGAATTCTCGATTTTCTTCTTCAGTTCTTCTCTTTTTTTTACCAGATGCCATGCTGGCGGCGGCGCTGAAAAAATGATTTTTTAAAATTTTACTTAGCTATCTAAAACGGCAAACAATTTATTTACCATTATTACTTCGTTAACACGATCCTCAGATATGTAATCCAATTCTGTTACTGATTTTATTATATTATACGCGTACATACCTTTGAGAAGATAATTCGCTTCTAAATCGTATTCTTCTTGAAACAACAAGCGAATAGACACGCAAAAACCGCAAGTGATTAAATTAACACACATGCAACGTAACGTCGACCGCGCTATCCGAGGATGACTGACTGACAACACTTCTAGAGCCTAGACGGTGGCTGTTTGGGTGAGACGGAAATGGAATGCAATTGGCTGAAAGATAAACATGGTCACGGAGTCTCATCTCTAAGAACTAAACAATAGTTCAAATTTATCTCATTACGGTCATGTTAAGCGTAGCGATTTGTAATTAACGATTATGAAAATAGAAGCTATTGAGAAATTAGGTACTTAAAAATATTTTTTCTTATTTTTTTAGGGTTTTGATAATAAATTATTAATTTTTTCGTATAGAACTGGAGAGCCGCAACTTTACATCAAAAGGGCCGCATGCGGCTCGCGAGCCGCAGGTTGCCGACCCCTGCTCTAGACCATCGATCCTCAAACTTTTCGACGCTCGGGCCACATTAAAAGTTTTCAAACATTTAGTGAGCCAAAACAACTTTCAAAAAGTAATACCTGAAATTTGCTTTTAAAATAAAAATAGCAAATAGAACATAAAACCATTTTTTTTTTTAGAATAAAGAATGTCATAAACATATTCCAAATAAATTATTTTCGAACAACACTAATGGAGGACATGGAAATGTTATCCCTTTGCTCTAACATTTACCCGGCGTCTCTAAATTTGCTGCCTCAATTATTAAAATAATTTGCAAGTGTTCATCAGTTAGTACTGACTCACGCTGATTTAAAAAAAAAAAATCTGATGTGGGCAACACATGACTTTCCTTATATAATGCAATGAATTTACTACTTTTACAGTAAAAAAATAGGTTTATCTTATAGTATTCTTTCCAAGATATTGAATTTTTGACAATTAATCGTCATTTTCATTGATTTAGCGTCATTTTAATCCATTTGGCGAGATTTTCGTTAATTTGACAACATTTCAAAAAGTCGCCAAGTTGGCGACATTTCGCCAAATTCACGCCAAAATCTCGCCAAGCTTTACTGACGGAGAAATAAGTTATTCTTATAGCAGATAAATGATTATTGGCGTTCAAATACAAAAGTATTACTCGAAGTATCTTTTTTCATGAATGGAACGAGCTAGATCCACGAGAATGATGTCACCCAATTTATCGCATGGTATTACATATGAAAAGTGAACATGTTTCTCAATAGGAAATATGTATATTTTATTTTATGATTTTTTGATAATTTTTTTGAAAAATGTGCAATAACTCGGAAATGGTTCATGTTAGCGTTCTAAAATTTATGTTACTCGTTTTCTAATGAAAAATTACATAAGAAATGTCTATTTGCGTAACTTTATTAGCGGTTTTGATTTTTTGACGATTTTTTCAAAATTTCACTCGGAAAATTTAGGGGGGTTCTGAACATTCGATTACGTTTAAAAAAATAGGCTTCCTTGTTTACGGATTGATTGATTGAAGACCCTGACCACACGACCAACCCGAAGGTTTATGGTAGCTTAATGTGTGGCCGGGAGAGGGAGTAAGCCGAAGCTGACTCCCCCGGTCGCGATAAGCCCAAAGGTATACCAATTCAGAAAGCTTCTCTCACATCACACGCCAAACGTCGTTTTATCGCCAGTTCTGGTACACTATTTTTGCAACTCCTGCAAAAGCGGAGAGAAAGACGATTGTTTTTAATCCGCGATATTGTTCATGAAGACCGATTAGATACATTTGTTTCCCATTATTTAAATCACGTTTTATGTGCATTTTGGTTTTAAAGTAATACTATGAAAATACATGTATTTAAGACCTTTTTGTACTGCACACAGATTGTTTGCAATGAGTGTAAGAAATGTTCCACCCACATATATAATTTATTATTTGAATAAAACCTTTAAATGCGAGATTTTGGAGTAAATATATGTGTAGGATCCGTATGTTGTCCAATACTTATATAGTACAAGAATCAGTGACGAAAATTGAAGATTATTTGAAAGGAAGAAATATTTGTCATTTTAAAAATGCAAAATTTGTGACATTTTAAGGAAATTTGCTTGACATTTTCGGTTTGTGGGAGCAATAAATGTTACTTTTCTGACATACCTAGAATAATGCATCGTTTTTCAAGGTGGACTTTTCAAGGTTTTCGGAACCCTTGGGATTCGCGACGTGCTAGTTTCATGCAAATTGTCTTAAATTTAAAAACGTGTAAAATTTTGATGCATAATTTGGACAAATGGGGATATTTCTTATTTTGGGGTTCTACCATCAAATTAAATTTCAAAAGGGTTTCGTGAGAAAATAAATTTGTAAAACACTGATATAATGTATAGGGAAAGTATTATGACGAGGTTGAAAACTCAAATTCTACTTAGTGTTTTCGAGTAGAGCTTGTTTCAAACATTCCTGAAATCGAATTGAATGTTTTTAAAGTGATATCTGTGTGTGTGTGTGTGTCTGTATATTAATGTATGTAGTATGTGCATGTATATTAGTGTGTGTGTATGTATATTAGTGTGTGTGTATGTATATTAGTGTGTGCGTCCTTGAGTCAGTGGATGCAATATCTAACGAACGGATGGAACGTTTCAAACAAAAAAAAATCGATTATTACAATCTGTGAATACTGGAAGTCTATTGATTTTATAAGCAATCGAATATTTGGAAACTAGCTCCAAACTTCCGAATGAAATTTTGAAAAAAAATCAAAACCTTTAATATTGTTACATAAAATATCATTTTTTATTTAATTTTTTATTAGAAAATGAATAACATAAACTTTGGGATAATAGCATGAACCGTTCTTGATATATTGTACGTTTTTCAAATAAATTTTAAAAAATACATGAAATTAAAACAGTGCTAACTACCGTAATATGTTTCCATTCCATGTACAATATTATGTGACAACGGTGTTAGCATCATTCTGGTAGATTTTATTCACGAAACACTGTTTTACAATAGTTTTGTATTTTGACATCAAACAATTTGTCAAATGTAATTTATTAGTTTGTCTGTCTGTAATGCTTATCGATAAATTAACAAAATATCGTCAACTTGACATTTTATTTAAAATGTTTCCAAATTGACAAAAATGACACTAAAATTAATAAAAATGATGTCAAATTGATGAATAGTCAATATCTTGGAAAATGAAGTTTAATTTATTTGATAATTCCTGTCCCTTTGGGGAAATTAATGTTCTTGATTTAAGATATGTTGAGTTTCGCGGTTATAATCGTTTCAAATACAATATTTGCACAAAATAAAAGTTAATTCGGTTAAGCTGTGAAGGACTCAAAGTCATTGATTGATAAAGTCTTTTTGACACTCCCACCCATTTTATTCGCCCTCGAGTGAGAAACAAAAATATTAAGCTCCGTTAGATTTTGTCCTGTTGTCGATACTATAAGCATGGGCGCCCATAGCACTTTTTAGAAGTTAAACGCAATGATATGTACAATATCGACTACCTTGATCCCCACATTTAGGAACCTGAATGTCCAGGGAAGCGGAAGTGCCTCCTTTCCCTCCCCTATGGGCACTCATTGAAAAAACTCCCTGCTTATACTAGTTACCTCAGGACAGAACCTAACGGAGTTGAGTTTCGATTTCCCAAGAGGTGGAAAAGGGAGTCTTTCCAAACCCCACAAAAGTTTCCGTGAAGTCTAAAACTTTACACACTTAAGCCACGCCACGTCGTTAGATCACCGAAGTCAAGCAGCATCGGGCGCGGTTAGTACTTGGGTGGGTGACCATCTGGGAACACCGCGTGCTGTTGGCAGCTTTAGGGCGCGGTAGCCCGGTGGTTTGCGCGCTGGATTTGCACGCTGCCACAACTGCCGCCGTGTTCATGCGGAGTACGATCACGTTAAATATGTGGGTCCGTAAGTCCTTCCGAGAGGTTGGTGGTAGGGGAAGGAGGGTACGGTCCCTGTGGATGCCTCCCCCACTGGGTTCCGGTCTAAATTGGGTGGCACTTCCCGGCCGTCCAAACATTTACCTTACACCTTTCTGGTAGGTCGGACGGTCTGGGTCTCAACAACACTTATAGCCACGCCGGCCACTCAAATAGCTGCTGTAAGCCCTCTGGGTCAGTCGAGTGGTTTGGGTCTGAAACACTTATAGCCACAGAATACTATATTAGTCTGTACTTATAGCCATCTCTTCCGGCCACTCAAACAGCTGCTGTAAGCCCTATAGGGCTAGTCAAATGGTCTGGGTCTTCAACACTTATAGCCATGGGTGCCCATAGGGGTGTTCAAAGTCACAAATGTAGGTATCAAACTATAGGTATCAAACTATAATATATTGTACTTCTCATCCATGAGTTTACCCTCTGGAAAATGTTCTATGGGCACCCATAGGGGAGCACGAGGGGGCACTTTCGCTCCCTCGAACGTTCAAGGTCAAAAATGTAGGTATTAAGTTAATAGGTATTTACCTCCCATCCTTGAGTTTAGCTATCTCAGGAATAAGTTTTATGGGCGCCTTTGAAGTCTACTCGTTCGAAACAAGGTCGACCTCTCCTGCAGTTATCACACTATATTTTGACCGTTCTATATTTTGACACACACACAACCACACTCTTTCTCTCTCGCTCTCTGTGTCTCCCTCCCTCCCTTTTACCCGTATTCTAATCACGTTAATTACATGATGATGTACCTAATTCTAATTTTTTCAGAATGTAGCTACATATAGAATTTCGTGGCTGTACGTACTCTCTCTAATTTAAAATCTCTAATTTCGAATAATGTTTTAATCCCATTTATTATAAAATATTCCACCTGTTTCTAATTTTCTACAGAATGCATCTACATATAAATTGCCATAGTGATACGTGCATTGGGACCCTACAGATACACACACACACTGGTGGAAATATTTCCCAAAATGTTCGAAATGTGTTCATGGTGTCTTTAAGTGGAAACCCCAGGCCGTCCGACTCGTCCAGAGGACTTGAGTAACAATTTGGAGTGTATTTTTTCGTCTAAATGTCGTGATATTATCCGTGAACTTCCTCTATACAATAGCATTAGAAAATATTAAAATGATTCTTTAATTGAGTCAATACTGAATTAATTTAATTCCAATCTAAGAGATAATGCATTTAAAAAGTGTCTATATTGCTTAATTGTAAGTTATATATCGGCGATAAGCCCATATTGCTTAATTGTAAGTTATATATCGGCTTCTTTAATCTAATCAGTATTGAATTAATTTAATTCCAATCTAAGAGACAATCCATTTAAAACGTGTCTCTATTGCTAAATTGTAAGTTATACATATATATATATATCCTATAAAAGATAAACCAAATTGCGAGAGTCCTTTCTCTTGATATGGCTGCTATAGTAACCTTGACAGAGAGAGAGAGCACTCCTTCCACGCTGGCGATAAAACGAAGTTTGGCGTCTGATTTCAAAGAAGGCTTTCTGGCTTAGTATACTTTTGGGCCTTCCGCCCCCCGGTCAACTCCCAACAATCCGCTAGCGTTTATTAATGAGATTAAAAGTATTTACAGAAAATTACATGCTCATGGCCAGCATGATGCCATGGATAATTGGCACACAGTGCACGCAGAACAACACAAAGATAGTATATATATATAAAAAAAAAAAAAAAAAACAAACAAACAAAAAAAAAAACAAAAAAAAAAGTACAGATGTACAGAACACAAAAAGTACAGAACACAAAAAATGTAGAGGTGTATAGATATGCAAGATATGTCCAATAAGTTTGTTTTTAAGGTAAGATGGCTGGGAACAGTGAGAGGGTTCACGGATCAGGGGGGGGGGGGGGAACCCAGGAATTAATTAGTTTATTTTGTTTGAGATTTCTTTTGCAGCGAGGACACAGTCTTTGATTTTATGAATGGAGGTGTGATTTTGACACACCCTGGAGAACCAGGCCGCAGCGTTCCGAGGGGAGGGTTTAGAGAGGTGGAAAGGTTTGGTAAGAGGGCTTGTTTACGGATTGTGATATTTGTACCAAATTTCGTTCGAATCGGTCCATTCGTTCGTCAGTTATCGTCTCCACAGACTCACTGACACACACACTCATACTTTCACACACACACACACACACACATACTTTCACACACACATACACACACAGACATCACTTCAAAAATATTTGATTCGTGATCAGGGATGCTTGAAACTTGCTCTCCCGTCGAAAACTCGGAATTCGAATTTTCGACCCCGTCACAATACGTTCTATATACATTATGTGTATAAGGAAAGTAATATAATTCACATAAATATCTCGCACCAAAACAACATGCAAGTTTTTGTACAAACTTTTCAGTTTGTTGAAATTTGTTTTTTGGAAGAAATTTATAGAAATACGTTAGTAATCTACTCCTACAAACCGCAGAGGCGAATCTTTCGAACACTACGAGTGGGGGGTGAGCGAGAACGTAAAATATATATATATATATATATATATATATACATACTGAAGTTGTAGCACTGTAATAATATACTGTATTTTGTTTTTAAATTCACTATAAAAACAGCATATTTCATATGAAAAGAGTAAAATCAGCGTAGTATGTAAAACGGGATGCTCCTAAATTATGATAAATGTTACATTCATTTCATTCTGTTTTTTACCTTAATCATGCCGCGGGGGCCAGATTGGAGCAGCTCGAGGGCCTCATTAAGCCCGCGGACCGTAGTTTGGAGAGCCTTGCCCTAGACCGTTTGACCGAACCGAAGGATATAAAGTAATTGCTTGTACCTTGGGGGATGGTGGCACCAAATAAGGGTGACAACCATACGGATCGTAACAACCTCTTTCCCCTAGCCCATCACCTCTCGGATGGACTTTCGAACCTACAGATTTAACGTGTTGAAGACCTAGACGCGACGTCCGACTCGTCCAGAGGACTAAGAGAGACTACAGATTTAACGTGTGTTATTCATTATCATAACACGACGTTAGACGTGACATCACACGAAAGTCATCCAAACTTGTGTGCAATTGCTGTTGGATGCACATTTTCTAAGCCGAGTTTACCTGGCATACTAAAAATTACACTGCACACAAGTTTGAATGGCATTCGTGTCACGTCTATAATAATGAATAAGATTATACCTAATAAGGTCAAATAGGTGGTTATGATTTTTGCCATTATATATATTACTAGAACGAATTACCCGACGTTGCCCGGGTCCTAAACAAGCGCCACTACTTATAAATAAAATAAGTGCCTGCTGCTTAAATAACACAGTAACAGGTAACACCATACTTAATTTCTAAATCATCTGTTTCGAATAAAATCACAAAATGAGAATCGCAATTGACCATATATTCAGCACAGTCCTCATGAAGCGTGAAACTACGTCAATAAGCATGGCGTCAGTAGGTTTAAGAACTTCAATCGCGCAGGATCCGGACTTCTATGGGGAAACGGTCCACTGATTCAAAAATTTTAATAATTCGCTCGTTTAAAAAAATTATCAATGGATCCACTGAAGATCAATGGATCTTCAGTGGATTAATTTTTGCTTTGGAGCAATGGGCGGCTTTTAAAGTATCTAGTGTTAAATTGTAAACAGTGGATTGGCCGTCAATTTTTTTATATCACAATATAAAAATTGGTAAGTTTTAGAATGCATGCACGGAAAGTATATATATATATATTTAAAATACACGAAAATTCGTATATTAATTGTATGGATTCCATTCAAAGTTTGAAAGAGAATTTTTCGATATTCCCGTTGGTGTCAAGATGGAAACTCTGTGAAAATATTTTAGGTTGTAAAGGATCGATTTGCGTAAATATTGGGCTAAAACATAAATCAACTAAAACACAAATTCGAAATTTGAAAAAATAAAGCCGAGGAGCACCTATTCGGGTTCTGAAGTACCTGTGTATCAAATTTCATGGTCATACGACACTTAGATTTTCCGCTACTGACTGCGCGGACAAACAGACAAAAATCTGATGAGGACACATGACTTTCCCTGCAGACTCATATTCCCTTTATTTCTTCAATATTTCATCAAATTGAGTTTAACTGCACAAAATAAGACCGATAATTATTTTAAATTACATTGATTTAGCACTTTTAATTGAATTTTCGTTTTTAATTGGTAACTGGACTTATTTTCAAAGGTGGCGTAGCTAAAATGCGAAAAAACTAAAATATCTCGAGAACGGCTAGCCCTAGAGTAATGGGGTTAGCCTTATTCCTTTCATCCTAAAAAATTACGTATAAAGCAAGTATTTAATTGATATAATTGGACATACGTAGTCTTTTATTTTTAGACTTAGCGATGTTTGCAGGCCATTTCGCAAAAAAAGGCGGGTTCTGGTATCCCGAATCGTACCAAAATTTAATCAGCACCTGGGTCACCCACAAGTAACTTACCTACCAAATTTTATGAAATTTGGCCAATTTGTTTTTTAATTAGAGTGGATATATACAGACACACACACAAACGTCACTCTAAAAATAGTTTTTTCGTATTCTAGAGGCCTCAAAACATGTAAATCTGTTGAAAACTCGAATTCCGATTTTCGGCACGATTCCACTACTTTCCCTATACATTACCATGTATTGCAGGGAAAGTAAAAAGAAGATAGAATCCTTCAAAATGTTTGGCGACCAAGATGTCTACGATTCTTTGCCTCCTTCCCCTTGACCCCCTGGATGCTTGTTCCCTGCTTGTTCAGCCCCTTTGTGTTTCCTCCTATCGAGATACTTTAAATTTTATCAGGAATGGGATTTCCTTTGGCTAGAATGGCATAGGAATTGAGAAATACTTTGGTGCTGCGAGGGGTGGCTTGGTTATTGTGGTGAAAGCTATGCAGCAAGTTGATACCTTAAAGAATTGCCTTTTGAAAATATCGACTTTGCAGATAAATATGAGTTTGACCCCTTTAGACGTAGAAGACCAAAAATTATAGTCTTTGGTGTCGGCGAGAATCTCTGATCAGCGGAAGTACTGAATGGTATTTTGGATCAGAATGACGGTTTCAAGAATGGAGACGACTTGAAGATCTGTTTCAATATAAAGGCCAGAGGGGGACGGCATTGGGTCCTAGAGGTTGCCCCCGGTTTATTTAAAGAGGTTATTAATCCTTTTCTGCAGAATGGGACATTCCCCTGTTCGAGAATTTAATAGTGTACTTCTATGCATGAAATGTGGCCGTCTGGGTCATTCAGTACGAGATGTGCAAGGGACCCACTTTGTCTTAAATGCAGCGAGGTACACGTAGGCGGGGAATGCCCAAATAGGGAAAGGTGCATACATTGCCATGAGGCCAATGCCAAATTTGACTTAAATTTGGATGAAGGTCACTCTTGTCGGCATAGGGGCTGCCCGCGTTTTCTGGGGAGTACGGAGGCCTCTCGTAACTATGTTGATTATGGTGGGTAAGCGGTCTTTGTAGGTGGATTAGAATATTTGGTTGTGAATTTGTTTTTGGACACTGGTTTGAGATAAGTTTGTTAATATGGACTTTGTAAACTGGATTTTTTTTTTCCCGGTCGTGCTTTCCACCCTTTAAGCCTTTTGTTAGTAAGGGGCACGGTCTGGGTCGCAAAAAAAAAAAGTCTATGAAAATCATTTATTTGATGCAAACGCTTGATTTAACACGTGTCAAAATAAAATGCCCAATTATACCCTGCGTCCAACATTTGCATATTTTCCCCTTTTCGCGCCGTCATCGAAAATGTAATGTTTGCACACGACCTTTGGTCTTTACGGAAACACAACAGAACTCGGACGAAGGCTCTAGTCTAGGTTTTCTTTTTATTGATTCATTTATTACTGTGCAAATGCTCGGTTCTCATAACCACGTAAAGGAGAGATAATTAATGCACGCAGGAGGAGGGCTATTTTCACCGCTAACCGCTCCTTAATACACGAAGAATGATGACTCATATTTGAAGACTTTTTCTCTTTAGTGTGAGTGGATTACTATTTACATTTCTGGAGTCGAAGAAAAGTGATTAAATAGGATCGTAAAAAGGGTACTGGGAATTTTTTTTTTATGGCAAATTAACATCTTTAGTATAGGCACACCGATGTAAAATGTGTAAAAAACGTACTATATATGTCTATACGTAGACGGGGGGGGGGGGGGGTTAGTGTCATAATTCCCCACATTCATAGATATACGCAACCACCGTAGAGAGACAATTACATTAGTTCATCACACCATTTAAAAAAAAAAATCCTGAATTTTACCCTCCCCTTCACTCGCATCCGGTTATTAAATAGATGTTAACACCAATAGTGTATTCAGATCCTACGCAGCCCGGCAGTACTATGATTCGAACCCGGACCGGTTCGAAGACCCTTTACTTCGAAATGTATCAAAACCAAGAGCTTGTGCTATCTTTGTGCTCAGATTTAAATTGAAAGTTTTTTTTTTGTTTTCTATTTTTTTAATAAACATTTCTCGTTCGTACACACACTCTCGAAGTTTACAAAAAATCCCCCCCCCCCCCCCCAAAAAAAAAAAAAAAAAAAAAAAAATTGGATATCAGAAGGATAATTTGCCCTCTCGAGGGGGGACAAATGACGTCACGAACACAAAAATTGTGCCGCCGCTACTTTTCACTACAATGATTGAAACTGTTACGTTTCATAATAATTACGTCATAAATAATCCCTTTCATGTATAATTATGTCAATTTTTGTCCTATGCTGCCATGTTTTAAAAATATATAAAATTTCGAAGTTTTCATCCGAATTTCAAAACATTCCATCTAGTTCTAGATTTTTTGGATAACAAAGCCTGGCATAAAGTTTCGGGAAAACCCATCAATATTTAGGGCAGTTATCGTAAGAAATTGACTACAAACGGACATCGCTCTAGAAATAGTCAAAACGTGTTTAGGAAGTATTAAAACATATATTGGCATCAAAATCGAAAATGTTCGTGAAAATACTTTCTCTATACTATATTCAGTAGTATGAGAAAGTAAAAATCATACTTCTGTTAAATTTCATTTGAAACCTTTTCGAACACTGGATTTGTACTTCCAGAGCCAAAGTTTGATTCGGCCAGCGCAAAACAATATTTGGGGTCTTTCTTTTCGAAATGTTAGAATTGTTTTTCAAAAAGAAAATAAGCGAGTTCTCTCGTAACTGAAATAATAAATAGACCGTCAAAAGAAGCGCAACTTGCAATTTTATTACTTTCCCTGCAATACATGGTAATGTATAGGGAAAGTATAGGAATCATGTCGAAAATCGCAACTCGAGTTTTCGACGGATCTACACGTTTCAAGACCTCTAGAATACGAAAAAACCATTTTTAGCGTGACGTCTGTCTGTGTGTCTGTGCAGATTTTGTATCCACTCTAACTAAAAAACTAATGGACCGAATTTCATAAAATTTGGATGGTCACGTTTATTTGGAGACTGAAAGAACGCTTGGGTCTCGTTTGTTTGGAGGCTCTCCTATAACGATTGGATCACTCTCAAAGGGAAAAAGCCGTTAGAAGAACATGAAGACTATAGAATAGACAGATGCCTAAATGTTAAGAGCGAAAACCGACCGAGGCTACCCTTCAACATTTCGTGAAACTCAATACAACAGTCGTTCTCCCGTGATGATAAGACAAACAGATGGCTTTTCAATTTTATTTATAGATTTTGTAAGAAGTCCTACTTATGCCGTACTCATAAAACGTGTGTGTGTGTGTATATATATATATATATATATATGTATATATATATATATAAATATTAGAAAAATGTAATAATAATAAATTCAAATAATATTAACATCACCATTAGAGGCAAAATCACGGTCATAATGCTGATAGGAGAAAAGAACAGCACCGGCCCAAATTCGATGATTAGTCGGAATTAAATAAATTCCGCTTCAGGTCTGAGCATTTAATTCTAATTAACCCAAACAAATGCCTGTTTGATTGAGCAATACGTACATTACTATAAATACTCAAACTCATATATATATATATATATATCATATTTAATTATTTATTTATAAACCCCTACGTATTGATTCGCGTACCCCATTTTGGAGACCACTGGTCTACATAATAGTATTAAAAGTAAAAATGCGAAAAAAATCGCCTCAGATTTTCCCTGAACTGTTTGTAAAACTGTGAATCACTGGTTTCGCATCGAGATTCCAATCAGATTGTTGGTTTCATCCATTGTACGTGTAAATAAATTCCTCGTGCTCGGCAAGTATTTCTCAATCAAATTTTGTCACCTACGATTATCTCGATTACATTCAGAAGGGGAACGACGTTCGTGATTTCAGATTAGCTTGGGAGGCTGCAGTCGGTGTCTTCGCTTGGAACTTCTCGGAACAAATATTGTGTTTTAAAACCATAACCTGAAGGCATTTTCGCAAAACTGAAGAAAAATATGTTTACTGTTCACGTTTTTTCCTACGCACTATAACGTATTTTGATTTTATCAGAGAGCAAAAAAAAAAAAAAAAATTGTAACAAGAACTCGTGATAAGAACAAAATATTCTGTTTTCAATTTCTCCATATATCAATTCTTTGAAATTCAATCAGGTTCGATTAGTTTTTTTTTTTTTTTTTTTTTTTTTTTTTTTTTTTGGGGGGGGGGGGGGGGGGGGTTGTAACCTCCCAAAATTCTCCCTTTGGCGCCGCCGCTGCTTTCTCTACACATTAATACGAGAAAGTAAAAATGTTAAGAAAGTCATACTGGTTGCATATTGAATTGTTATTGCATATTAGTTGTACCTCGAGTAATGGGGTTGGTTTTATTCGTCTGTATTCTTTAAAATTTACATATAAAACAAGCATTTAAGTAATACATTTAATCATATTTAGTCATCTATTTCAGATTTTGACGACTTTTTCGTACCGTTACGCAGAAAAGACCTGTTCTATTTGCCCGAATTGTACTAAAATCGAATCAGCAATAGAATATCCCCAAAGTAACTTACCTACCAAATTTTATAAAATTTCGTCAAATACTTTCTGAGCTAGAGTGGATGCATACCTTGCACACACACAGAGAGAGATGCTAAAACATTGTGAATTCGTGTTCTAGAAGGCCCTAAACTTGTAGATTCGTGGGAAACTTAAGTTCCAATTTTCTAACTCGTTCCAGTGCTTTCCCTATACATTGCTATGTTTTGTAGAGAAAGTTATACAGAACTTATAAGGCACCAAAAAGAACTCTGCTTTCTTTTTATCGATTTATTTACGCACTGTTATTTTTGAATGAAGCTTGCTCGTGGTGGACCCCCAATTCCACACACGTACCTCCCCAAGGGGTAGTTACTAAAACTTCCAGTTAGCATGTGCGTGTTAGATATGTATGCTAATGTACACTTGTGTGTCCACTCTTTAATAAAGTAAAACTACACTATATTCTTAGACACTGCCGACTAGCATCATGGCATTTGAGTTATTAGGTATTTTGTTCGAATACTTTATTTAGCGTGGATATTTATTTAAATACTTTTATCCATAACCTATATAGATTAATTCCACTTAAATTTATGAGTCTTGGCCTTTGAAATAATTACAAGAGTCGATTCATTTTAGTGTCGTTCTCACTTCAAAGCGCTCTCTGTCAATGTATTTTTCATGGTCGTTTTAAATTCACCATTTTATCTGTAATATTTTCGCACTCTTGCGTATTCTTTCCAAGACATTCTACACCTTGTTTAAACAGTCGTCGAACCATCCTCGCCCGCATGGCCTCGGTAATGTGTTCCATCTCCGTCCTTGAGGTTGCACCTATAAGATTTACTGGAAGATGGACCAATGAATGTCTTGCTCCCCCCCCCCCCTCCCGCCACCATTTTTTATTTCTGATTCTATATAATCAATTGGCGACTCGTGAGGTGACGCAGGATAAGCGCTGCTTCATTTAAAGTTATCGGCTGAATGGGTTATTATTATTATTTGGCGAATTTTTCAGACTCATTTGGCTATTTTTAGATAATATTTGACAACACTTGTGTCAGTAGCGTGATGTGTTTTGATGATATTCGTTGCCAAGGGGGAGGGGAATCTCGCCGCTGAATCTGCTTCACCCATTTCTGAAGTCACGAGCCGCCACTGATATAATCTAAAGAGAAATCCCCCCCCCCCCCCGAAAATCTGTTAATTAAGTACTTTTAACAGATATGCACTTTAAAATGCCACCTAGAAACTCTTTTGGAACCCGCCTGCAGGACGTGTTTCCCACAGTTAGATTCGCGCTCGCATTGCAAATTACAGCATCCATGGATTGGTTTCGCTCTTATGTGTTATTCAGAGAGGAATAGCCGTTATCTGTAATAGCAGCAAGAAAACGTGCTGTGTGCCATAATTTTTGCGAACATTTACGAAACCTGGACAATCCACCAGTTATTTCATGCCGACGAAAGCGCGAAATCGGTCCATGGATGCTGTTATCTGCAATAAAAGTGTCATCCTAGCACTTTTCAAATTGTCCTGTTTCTGTCAGTGGTGTATTTTTAACACAGTTTGGGGTTGTATGTTTGTCAAAAATTAATTCAAATAAAGATTTACAATGCCATTTTGAGATATTTGTGATTTTTGGTAGGTTGAATCCGTTTGGTAGGTTGAACCCTCTCGACGCCCTGCTTTAATACGCCCCTGGTTCCTGATCGCTTAAATTACATTTCTGTTGTGTACTAGTCACTGGCTACTAGAGTCCAAAGCCTTTACTAGCCAATTACAACTCATTATGCTAGCTACTTTAAGAGCAACAGGTAACTTTTCTAAAATAGACTTAATTCTAAAACAATTTGATATTTTCACATAGAAGAGCTAGTCATTGAAATAATATTAAAAATGGAAATAATTTTGGAGACTCGAATGACTTTGTTTAGTATGCATTTAATGGACGCTCCTCACAAATAGATACGCACCAAACATTGAATTCAATTATATGGGAAAGAAAAAAAAAATTGTTGAAGTTTGGTATTCCTCTTTTCTTTAAAAGGACTAGGCGTAAAGAAGATCCTGTGGTTTACAAATGTTGCACTCGAGATAGAAGTAAGATAGAAGTAAGGAGTTAAAACTTCATATTAAGAAAACGCCAATATCGTTTGAGACAATAATTCAGGTGGCGCTGGGATAAGTAGCTCTGTGTTGTATGCATTTCTATGGCGAAAGTTCTAAAATATTTATTTAAACTGCCAATTTTGTAAAAATAAATTATGAGCACAGTGCAAAGTAGAACAGAAACAATAACGAATATTCATTCTACGTATTCAAAATTATTTTACCTTTCAATTTATTTTTATTTCCATATATTGTACACTCTATCCTACAACTATGAAAATATACTAGTTAATTATACTCATGATTGGGACACCTTTAATTTAAAATAATCAAAAATATATACAAAAAATACTACGCCATTTGCTGTGTCAACTAACAATAGCGGCTACTTTACTAACACTAGCGACACCTAGATATAATTCTCAAAGCATTATGGCATTTTCAAACGTTTCATCCACAAGAGTTTTATCTCCTTCCTTTTAATAAATAAAGATATACCACCTTTTTAAAACTGGCTATCTACCTATATACGACACTATGCACTTTATTTAAATTTGATATTCGTGTCGATGCGGGATAGTTTGTCATCTATCGTCATTTTGAATTTGAATTATAATACGCATTTTCACCATGGAATATAAGTTTCGAATAAGGGTTCGAATATATTAACTTCTTTCTTTCTGCGAGAAAAATCGTCCGACGAACTCGAAGCTGTAAGTATCGTTTGGATGGCAAAGGCAGTGCCACCCCATTTAGACCAGAACCCAGTGGGGGCGACAACATCCACCAGGGATTGTGCTCTCCTTCCCTTACCACGAACTTCTCGGAAGGACTTTCAGACCCACATATTAAACGTGTTCTTACTTCGCGTTAACCCGGGGATAGTTTGGGCAGAGCCGGGAATCACACTCGAGTCGTCAGAGTGCAATCCCCGCGCGCTAACCACTGGGCTGTCCCGCCTCGAATATATTAAATTCAATTCTCATACGATTCTACGATTTGATGTTCTACGGATATCTTCATATTATTTCGTATGGCCTATTTATAAATTTGCAGGCGACCGCCCAGTTGTTTGCCCATTGTCTTTGAATAATTGGTAAATATACTAGAAATCGCTTGCGATTATATTACCGCGGTATTAAGCTTGAAGAGGACCACGGTTAAATACTATTTCCAATTTTGAGATATTCTGTATTGCAAGTTATGCAATACAGCAACAGAGCAATGCAGTCCTGCGTACATATCCGCTGATTCAGTATCCGCGGTTTACTGTATCTCGAAAAAAAAAGTTGAAAAATTAAAGAAACAAGAAAGAACAATCATGCATAAAGCATTGATTATGACACACTTTCCAACTGCCTCTGGACGAGTCGGACGGTCTGGGTCTTCAACACTTTCCAACTGCGGCCGTCCAAACAGTTGCTCTAAGTCCTCTGGACGAGTCGGACGGTCTGGGTCTTCAACACTTTCCAACTGAGGGCCAACGGCCGTACCGTGCTGAAAACACCGGTTCTCGTTAGATCACCGAAGTCAAGCAGCATCGGGCGCGGTTAGTACTTGGTGGGTGACCACCTCGGAACACCGCGTGCTGTTGGCCATCTCGGGTGCGGTATCCCCGTGGTTTGCGCGCTAGATTTGCACGCTACCACAAATGCCGCCGTGTTCATGCGGAGTACGATCACGTTAAACATGTGGGTCCGTAAGTCCTTCCGAGAGGCTGGTGGTAGGGGAAGGAGGGTACGGTCCCTGTGGATGCCTCCCCCACTGGGTTCCGGTCTAAATTGGGTGGCACTTCCCGGCTGTCCAAACAGTTACCTTACACCTTTCTGGTAGGTCGGACGGTCTGGGTCTCAACAACAACACTTTCCAACTGAGGGGCGCGGTAGCCCATTGGTTAGCGAGCTGGAGTTGCACTCGGTGGGCCCGGGTTCGATTCCAGCCACTGCCAAAACTGCCGCCGTGTTCACGCGGAGTACGATCACGTTAAACATGTGGGTCCGTAAGTCCTTCCGAGAGGTTGGTGGTAGGGGAAGGAGGGTACGGTCCCTGTGGATGCCTCCCCCACTGGGTTCCGGTCTAAATTGGGTGGCACTTCCCGGCCGTCCAAACGGTTACCTTACACCTTTCTGGTCCTCCGTCTTCTCCGGTTCCGGGAACTTCTTCAAAATCTGACGAACCCTTATCCACTCCTGGTCGATCAACCTCTTCCAGTCCCGGCTCAACATTTACTGATATTGAAATTCCACACCTCAACATCAACAATGAACAAGTGGCAAAAATTCTCCAAAATATATTAAGATTAGAAAAGTATTATGCTAAAAATGTTAAACTCAACGCCACTCACAAAGCATACACCGAGAAAAAATTCAAGGATATAAAAATTTCTTGTCACATCTTAGAGAGCAACGTGGGCTCGATTCCTTCTCCTCGTCCTCGTCCTCCTCCTGTGAGTGCCGAATCCTTTGCCACTATCTCAAAAAATCTGAATGACAACTTAGCAAACTTTCAAAACAAAATCAACTCAGAATTCAAGGCCTTGTCCTCCTCCATCCTTAAAGAAATACCGTCACAAATTAAGAACTCTGTCCAACAATCCATAAAGAAAAATGCTCCATCCTTGGCTTCTACCTCCATGCCTTCGACACGTCCTTCTACCGTTCCAGCCAGCAGACTCTACTCCAGCATTCTCTTACAAGGAATTGATCGCTCTAAATACAATGCTCAACTTTACAAGGACCTCATCTCTCTCCCGTGTCCCCAGGGCATCAACATAAAGAACATCTCTGCCCTCCCCAATGGGACTCTTAAAGTCACGTGCAAAGAAACCAACCCTGAAAAACTATTACCAATTTTTCAAAACTCATTGATCAAGGATAAATTTACAGTTAAGCTGCAGGAGGACAGAAAGAAGGCTCTAATTCTGTTCAACATACCAGCTACCTTTAATGAAGAGAATGTGAAAGCCCTCTTGTGCATCAATCACCCTACAATTAAATCAGAGGATATTCGAATCTTAAAGACTTTCCAAACCAGGTCCGGAAGTGTTAACTGGGTGGTTCTCACAAACATTGGATCAGCAAACCTCATCTTAGAGTCAAAAAAACTGTACCACCATTTTAAATCATACCAAGTTAAAAAGTACATTGCTTTGAAAATGTGCCACAAGTGCCAGGGGTATGGCCATGTGGCAAACTTTTGCCATTACCAAGTCGGAAACTGTAGCCACTGCACACGCAGTGGCCACACATATCGGGAGTGCACAGCTGTGACTCCTACTTGCGTCAACTGCACTACCTCCAACAATGATGACCCGAATCTGAAATATGGAACTGGACACACCGCGCACGATCGCAAAAACTGTCATTTTGCTGAGTTGGCTAGAATTCGTCAGCTCCAGAAAGAGGCTTGATATCTACACGCCTTGCCTCTCTCCATTTAGTTATACGTTGGATTATTTGCCTTTTTATATATTAATGTTTTACAATTATACTGTATTTTTATGTTTACTGTATCTTTTATGCTTTTGTATATCATTATATGTTTATTCTGGGTTTTCTCTCCCTCCCGAGCTCTGTTCCCCTTAAATGCCATTAGCAGGACTCCAAATCAACGTTAACCATTCTCTTGCCGCCCACTCTAACCTATTCAAATTCGCCTTAGACAATTCCATAGACTTTGTGTGTCTTCAGGAGCCTTATGTAAACCAAAACAAAATTCTTTCCCCCCCTCCTGGTATTCGTCAATTCGCTTCCGCCTCCCTTAAAGCTGTTATCCTTATTTTTAACCCTCTTCTCATTGTAAATTTCAAATTCAAATCCCTCTCTTCTATTTTTATCGAACTTCTTCTCCCTGCTCTTCCTCCCTTAAATGTGGCAAGCATCTACTTCCCTCCCCATGATCACCTACCCACTTTACTTAGTGAAATCGAAACCTTTAACTTCTTTAACTCTAACTTCCTCCTCCTCGGAGACTTTAATGCCAGAGCTCGGTTGTGGGGATATGGTTTCACTGACCAGAGGGGATTGGACATAATAGACTTTTGCCTAAATAACAATTTAATAATATGCAACGATGTTAAGTGCGGTCCAACATTCGTTTCACATTTAGGAAATGGATATCCCGATTTATCTCTTATAAACTTTTCCCTTTTCGACTTTATTCATTGCTGGGAGGTCCTCCCAAGTGACACACTTAGCGATCATAAATTTATCAAAATTACCCTTAATCTTGACCCCCCCCCCCCCCTCGGATAACTCATTTTTTCTAAAAACTCAATATGGCATAGGTAGATTCATTTATAACTTCAGAAAAAAACCTAACCTCCCTCTCCTCCCTTTTAGAAAACATCCAGGATACGACCTCTCTAGATTCCTTTTTCGAAACTTTTATTGATATTACTAAAAATTGTGCCATCAAATTTATAAAGAAGAAAAAATAAAAAACAATTGAAAACTTTTCCTGGTGGAACCCAGACCTATCTAAACAAAGAAATTATGTCACGGCTCTCTACAAAAAAATTAAGTCACTTGAGAGGAACTCTGCCTCCCAAGCCGAAATTTCAACAGTCAAAATATTATACAAGCAAAACAGAGCAAAGTATAAATTGCAAATCAAGAAAACAAGACAAGATTCCTGGAGATCTTATTGCTCAAAGTGTAGTGAAACCTTTGGCTCTCACTTTAAATTCACATTTAAAAAACACAAAAAATTTAATGATATCAATCTCCAGTTTCCTGACTCTCCCTCCATAAATCACGAAGATAAATTGAAACGTTTGTTGGACCACCATTTTAAAGAAGATAATGACTTTTCCGTCTTCCCATCTCTTACTTTGCCTTCCGAGGGTTTGGGGTTTATCTCTGATGAAGAGCTTCTAGCAGTCTTTAAAAACTTGAAAAATGGCAAGGCCCCCGGCCTTGACAATATTGACTTCACCATTTGGAAACAACTCTTTAAATTCTTCCCCTCTTTCCTCTCCAAAATTATAAACCTTTGTTTTAAATTCTGTCACTTTCCCTCTTGTTTAAAAAATGCAAATATCCTTTTCTTCAACAAACCTGGAAAAGATCCCTCTCTCTGCTCCTCTTACCGGCCTATCTGTCTTCTACCTACCTTTGGAAAAATTCTAGAAAAAATCTTTATAAATAAACTCAACTTTTGGCTTTCCTCCTCTGGAGCTCTTCATCCTCTACAGTTTGGCTTTAAAGAACTGACAAGCTGTGAGGACGCTACTCTTAGGCTGATTGAGAACATCTCCAGTCATAAATCCCAACACTTTGTATCTCTGACCACCGTAGACATCTGCGGGGCTTTCGATAGCCTTAATTGGACAATTTTACCCTCTACACTTCTAAACATTAATCTTCCAGAAACTTATCAAAATTTTATTTTTACCTATCTGAATAATAGACAAATCTAATTTACTAACGGACCTTTCCAAATTACTAAAAGCATCTCTGCGGGCGCTCCCCAGGGTTCGGTAATATCACCCTCCCTGTGGAGCATTTACTTTAATAGCATTCTCAAACTAAATGATGATCTATATTATCTCCAGGCTTTCGCAGATGATCTTGCGGTGGTCACCTTCTCTTCCAATCTAAAATTGCTTCGCCAAAACACAATCTACTAAATCTGATCTCTTCCTCCCTGTCAGACTTTAAACTTTCTATTGCCCCCGAAAAATGTAGATCAATCGTATTCAACAAAAATCGCTCCAAAATCAGACAACGCCCTTCCTTCAAAAATTTAAACCATAGAATCCAAACTACTAGACAACTTATATACTTAAGCATTACGATAGACGATAATCTTAAATGGAGCTCCCACATATTCAACCTTAGAGAGAAATGCTTAAAGTTTGCCAGCACCTTTGGGAGGATGACTGGTAGTAATTGGGGTGTTGATAAATCCTTTCTAAAAATATGGTATCTTTCGGTAATCGAAAATATCATCACTTTCGGCGCGGGAGTTTGGGGAAAAGCTTTGACCGGGGCTCAGGTCAAAAAACTTTTATCTCTTCAAAGAATTTTTCCACTAAAAATTTCTTGTGGTTTTCGGACTACTTCCAACATTTCTCTCTACTCCTTAACTGGTATCCCCCCTGTTCACCTTGTAATAAACTCTCTCTATAAAAAATTTACCTTTTGGAAACTCCGCCTCAATCTTTTTGATAATCCTGCCCTCCCCCCCCCCCCTCTAAATTTGATCATAACCTTCCTCTCTCCTTTACCCCCCCCCCCCCTCTCAACGTTTGGTTAATCTGGTCCCCCGTGATCCCCTTCAATTCTCAAACATTAACATTTATACCGATGGCTCCGCCATAGAAGACAACACGGGTTACGCCATTTGCATATTTACAAATGACTCCTTAGAAAATATATACACATTTAAACTCGAGCATGGGAACACAGTTTTCCAGGCAGAAATTGCTGCAATCCACTATGCCATAAATTGGGCTTCTTCTAAAAACTTAAAAATTAACATATTTACTGATAGTCAATCATCTATTTCGGCCCTTCAATCTATCAAAAACAAATCTAACTACCTCTCCAAAATCAAAATTAACGCTTATACTAATAAACATCTTTTTAACCTTTGTTGGGTAAAAGCACACTCCGACATCTCGGGCAACGAGGTCGCCGATAAACATGCCAAACTTGCCACCTCTTCTGGTTCCCCCTCCGCTCTTCCCTTCCCTTATTCCCTTTTAAAAAAACATTATAAATTTGACATTCTAAAATCTTGGCAAACCTATCTAAATAATTATATTTCGCCCCGTACCCACGACCCGGCTAGAATTTTAACTTTCCTCCCTAAGGTAAATTTCAACTCCCAAATTACTAATAAATACCTTATATATTTTATAACGGGCCATGGACCCTTCCCTGACTATTTATATTCTTTTAAATGTAAATCCTCTTCCAGATGTACTTGCGGTTCCTTCGGCGACGCCGATCATTTTGTATTTTCCTGCCCCCTTACCAAACCTTTTCACCTCTCTAAACCTTCTCCCCAAAATTTTGCGACCTGGTTCTCGAGTGTTTGCTCCAACAAATCCTCTATTAACAAAATCAAAAACTGTGTTCTCATTGCAAGAGAAGTTTCAAACAAAATCTCTTATTCAGCCTGGGGTTTTTCTGCTTTCAATTTTTATCCCTGGCCGGTGACTCCTCCCTCTTACTTTCCCGGTGGTGTGTCGTCGTTTGTTAGCGTTTTTGTCTTTGTTTAAGCTGCTTGTTCTTTGCTCGTTTTGTTGTAGTACTTGTGCGTTTTGTCCCTTGTTTGAGCTGTTGGTTGTTTGTGTTTTGTATACCAACCTTGATAAGCAATAATTATACCATGTTTCGTATTACATCCTATTACTTTATACTGGTTTCATATATATCATTAGTAGTAGAATGATATTTTTGTAATTTACCCTTGTCTTTTTCTTACCACCATTTTTTTCATCAACAAAATATCATATAATTTTTCTTCTTTTCAATTTTATATAATGTCATCCTCAATTTTATTCATGTCTTCATTTTCATTTTTGTCTTCACGCAAAATAACTTGTCATCAATTCTTAAACATGTCATCATTCTTCAATCCTGTCATCTAATCATCTACAACTGTCATCAAACATCATGTTTTATATCATGTCATCTATATTTAATCATGTCATCTAATCATCAAAATGTTAACTCATCTTCACCTCTTTGTACAACTCCTTGTAACCTCAATGTATATTTTTTGAAACTTAAATAAACTTTGCCCCAGACCGTCGGACGTCGGCCGCCCCGGGAGTTGGCTTCCGCTAACTCTTTTCCCGGCCGTCCAATTTGATACTCAAGTCCTCAGGATGAGTCGGACGGCCTGGGTCTTCTACACCTTTCTGGTAGGTCGGACGGTCTGGGTAACAACAACAACACTTTCCAACTGAGGGGCGCGGTAGCCCATTGGTTAGCGCGCTGGAGTTGCACTCGATAGGCCCGGGTTCTATTCCAACCACTGCCAAAACTGCCACCGTGTTCATGCGGAGTACGATCACGTTAAACATGTGGGTCCGAAAGTCCTTCCGAGAGGTTGGTGGTAGGGGAAGGAGGGTACGGTCCCTATGGATGCCCCCCTCACTGGGTTCCGGTCTAAATTGGGTGACACTTCCCGACCGTCCAAACTGTTACCTTACACCTTTCTGGTAGGTCGGACGGTTTGGGTTTCAACAACAACACTTTCCAACTGAAATGTAATTTTATTATGCGATACATTCAGCGGTGATATTTTTTTAATTATCACAGAATTACAATAATTTATTTTACTTGAAAACTTAAAACTTCATTAAAAAAATTAACTTTATTAAAATGACGTCATCGAAATATAAATCGTCTGCCTCTCTATATAAAATTAATGAATATTTCATTTATATCACTTATATTTCAGACTCCAGAATTAAATAATTTTACGTGAAAAAAAAAATTCAGCAATTCTTATACAACTCACCTTACTTGATTTGTTTGCATTCTGCATGCGTTAAAATTAGGCTTCGTTGTAGAAATAATCATAGTGACCATTTAAAATAAAAAATATTGTAGTTGCGTTGCACAGAATTTAGATACACAGATAATAACCAAAAATAAAGCAGTTTTAGGACGGATGCAACACTAAATATAAATTAAAATGATCTTTAAGCATCACGATCTTTATTTACACAGCGGAGAAAATTTGGATGCAATAGATATTTTATTTTGCAATGAATCATGTGATCTTTTCATATATCATGAGTGTAATTATTATTTCAATTTTTATTTAAAATCTACTCAACATATTTTGCTAAAATTTTTGTTACATATTTTATGTGATAATTTGAATTTTTTCTAAAATTTTCGAACCAGTTTGTGAATTTTAACTAATTCAATTTTAATTAATTCAATGTATGTTATTGTTTCAACCCGGGTTAAATCCAAAACTAATTGGGTGATATCGATATTATTCGTTTTATTCCCATATGTCCCACAGACGGTCTCAACAACATACTAAAATTTCATTTTGATAAAGTCATTTTTACGGCAATTATCGTGCGGACAGACAAACAGACAGAATAACCAAAGTCATAAATACATTTCAACTATGTTGAAAAGTGTTAAAAAACGGTTCATTAGTTCCAAATTAAAACTGCGGGCAGCAGGTATATTTTTTTACTGCAGGTTGTGTACAAGTACGTACGTAGGATATCTATTGTAAAATTTGTAACAATAACCCGCTTTTAGCACTTTCCAATATAGTTGAAAAGTGTTTATGACTTTGGTCATTCTGTCTGTCCGTTCGCACGATAACTGTCTTAGAAATGACTTTCAAAATGAAATTTTAATATGTTGTTAAGACGCTCTGTGGGATATATAAGAATAAAAAGGAATAATATCACCCCATTAGTTTCAAATTTAACCCGAGTTAAAAATGAAATACGTTGAACCGTATGAGACCTAATTTTCCAAATATTTTTTACGCGAAGTTAAAATTCACAAATTGCTTCGAAAAATTTTGGAAATATTCAAATTATCACATAAAATGTGGAAAAAAAGTTTCAGCAAAATATGTTGGGTAGTTTTTTTTTTTTTTTAAATAAATCTTGTTTAAAGTACCTTGACACCGTTTGACCTACCCGAAGATGTTGTTGTTGTTGAGGCCCAGACCGTCCGACCTACCAGAAAGGTGTAAGGTAACTGTTTGGACGGCCGGGAAGTGCCACCCAATTTAGACCGGAACCCAGTGGGGGAAGCATCCACAGGGACCGCACCCTCCTTCCCCTACCACCAACCTCTCGGAAGGACTTACGGACCCACATGTTTAACGTGATCGTACTCCGCATGAACACGGCGGCAGTGTGCAAATCCAGCGCGGAAACCACCGGTCTACCGCGCCCGAAATGTGCCAACAGCCCGCGGTATTCCCAGGTGGTCACCCACCCAAGTACTAACCGCGCCCGATGCTGCTTGACTTCGGTGATCTAACGAGAACCGGTGTTTTCAGCACGGTGCGGCCGTTGGCTCCTACCCGAAAATGTGGGGTATCTGTTTGGACGGCCAGTATGTGTTACCCAATTAAACCGGAAACTAGTGGGGGTGGCATCCATAGGAACCGTACCCTTCTTCCCCCGCCATCAACCTGTGGGAAGGACTTACAGACCCACATATTTAATCTGCCCGTACTCCGCTTGAAAACGGGGACAGTTTGGGCAGAAGCGGAAATCGAACTCTGGTCTTTTGAATGCCATCCCCGCGCTGTAACGACTGGGTTGTCCCAGCTCCTGGGTAATGCCTTGGAGCGTATTACCCGCGAATTCGAAGGCGTATCTAGTATGTGTTACTATTTCAATTTTTCCATTTGTAATATGAAGCTGCTACGCGCGCTGTATGTTGGAATTTTTGTCCATGTAGTATACGATCTTCAAAAGCTCATTTGATATGTAACCGTTGCGATTTTCACCATGCTGCTGATAATGCTGAGAGCACTTTCTGCGCTATGTACTGTACTCACAATTACTTTGAACTGTGTGCTCAATAAAAGGAAATTATTTTTAAAAACAAATCTCTTTAGGCCACATGAAATTATTGTAAAAATATATATCATTAATATATTTTTAAAAAATATCATGAACATTTTGAAATCACGTGTCACATGATTATGGCGCAAATTGAATCAAGCAGTTGAGAATATTCCAAGAAAATCCATCTTAAAGCCGCCGAACCACCCCCCGCCCGCATGACCTTGGTATTGACTGACGTCTAATTCTCCGTCCTTGACGTTAGATTTGCTAAAAGTTGGACGAATAAATCTCCAGAAAGGGATGATATCTAAGCTTTATTCTATTTTTCTTTTCATCTTTCTCTTTTCTCCTCTTTCTCTTTCATCCTGATATTTTAATTCATTAAATTATAAATTAATCGAAGATTTGTATGACTTTTAAGGTTGCTACTGTTTTTTCCCTTTTCTTTTAATTATTATAGGTGTGATGCAAAAAGTCCTCGATATTTCAAAAACTTAACGTATTGTTGTGAACGTGTAAAATGCCCTCATTTATCGTCACTTTCGAAGACCAGACGGAGAAAACACCCGTACAGGCAACCTTTTCTATGACCTGAATCTAGGGTTACAATAAGCTGAAGTTCGGGAAGGGTTTCCAGAATTAGCAACTTTTCGAAGGTTCGAGAAACACCTCGAAATAACCAATATACTACGAGATATGAGAGCTTTCTAGAAGTTTCTATAGAGAGTCTGTAAAAGAAGTCATCATCGGTCAGTTGGAGAGCAGTTGGCGTGATACAAGCTACATTAAACTGTGATTTTTCATCAACGTTTTGAGAATGGTAGCTGCTGCTTTGCGAAATTAGTGAAGTATTTAAGTGCTGCTTTACTGTATATTGTTCCTGTTTACGCTGTGCTTGTAAATAAACGTGTTAGATATCCAGAAATTTGGACTCATTCTTGTATCGTGAGCGTGAATGCACGATTCCAGAAGATACGTCGTAACAACAACTAATAGTTTCTTTCCCATTAATTTATATTTGAATTCCCATTAATTTATATTGATGATTTCTAGAAGTATATTTTATTTGTATAGTAAAGTGATTTATTTTGTCACTTTCATATCAACTTACCCGAATCTAAATTTTTTACTTTCTCGTACGAATATATAAGGAAAAGTACCGTCCTTCTCGAAAATTTTCAAATTCGAAATGTTTTATGCGTAAAGCAAGTTTGTCATCCCGAAAGCTTTAAAAGGCGTCAATCAGTCTGTATTTTTATGTGAGGTGTGGAGATGATAACTCAAGAACGAATATTCGTATTATATATGTGTATATTCGCATTATATTAATAAAAACTACAATGACGTAAAATTTATTACTCCGATTATAATATTTCAAATTTCCATAGCATTATTTCGACCGTCTTGGCCTAGAAAGTTATGACCCGCAATAAATGCACGTGACTCGTGTAAGGAATTAATGGTGGGGTTTTGCGACCTTGATAGCATGTGCTAGTTTAAATTCATGACCACTTGAATTAAGATTGAAAATTTAATTCACCACATAAATTATCCGTCACAAGTGAATACAGGAAACGAATAGTTTTAAATTCGTTAATCTGTAAAAAGTAGTAAAATTGCCCTACCCGACATAGAAAATGCAACACCATCGAGCCTCGGCCGTATAATTATGCAAACACAGCTGGCCGACGTATGCAAATGATCTGAAATTCATGTAATTCGTGATTAGAGCACGGGATAAAAAGGATGGAAACGGCAGATGAGCCAACAGTTGTTACTGTCTATCGCCTACGAAAACCCGTTTTCCGAGCTGTTTTTCGTTTCAGAAGACCCGTATTGTTGAAGAGATGGCTGGCCGAAGTCCGTTTCAGCATTTGGACGATCGTGCGAGGGAATTCATTTTAGGCCTACGTAAGGCTGGGTGGTCGTACCGGCGTATCGCCGCTGAAACACGCGTAGATGCGTCCACTGTGCAAAGGATTTGGAAAAGATGGATTGAAGAAGGGCACGTGAATCGTCGCAGTGGTACAGGTCCATCCAGACTTACGTCAGCATGCGTTGATCGACGCATTCGAAGGCATGCGGTGGCGGTCCTACAAACGACGACTGTCGACATTCAGCAGAATTTGCAAGGTACATTGAATGTTTCAATGTCAGCGAGAACAGTTTCTCGACGATTGGCCGAAAGCGACTTGCACTCAAACCGTTCTATACGAAGACTGCCATTGACGACAGGACACCGACCTGAGAGATTGCAATAGTGTCGGGCCCGATCCTCTTGAGCGATTGAAAGGGGCAGGGAACACGAGTCTCAGTTCAGTTTCTCGAGTGACGGTCGCCGTGTGAGTCTGGAGGTGACTTGGAAATATATTCAATCCTGCTGCGACTAGTGAAAGCTATACTGCTCGACAACGCGGCATCATGGTTTGGGGGTACCATCGGCTTCGATAGCCGGTTACCTTTGGTTCTTGTCAGAAGCACAATGGCGGCACGACGATATGTGACTGAAGTGCTGCGGCCGGTTGCACTGCCTTACAGCCAGCTGTTGCAAAATGCTGTTTTCCAACAAGATAACGCGCGACCGCACATGGCAACTACCAGCAGACAAGCCTTGCACGGTATCCAGGTGCTTCCTTTGCCTCCGCTGTATCCAGATCTCTCATCCATCGAGCATGTATGAGACGTGATTGGCCATCGTTTGACTGCCCTTCCTCCGCCTCAAACAGAAGATGACCTGTGAAGGATGATTGAAGGCGTATATAGTCATCCATTCGTCAGGAAACTATCCGCACGCTTATTGCATCTGTTCCTCGAAGGGTTGCTGCATGTATCACCGCAAGAGGTGGTCCTACTGCGTACTGATCACCCTGTCTATGCCATTACTGTATTGTATTGGCCTTCTGGAATTAACATCACATATTTATATATACCATCTCTGTCGGTGTGCCCTTTATCATCATGATCTATTCACTCCTTCATAGTGTTGCATTTTCTGTGTCGGGTAGAGTAGCAAAGATTTTCAATTATCCGTCACAAAATAGATTTTGACATGCCGTGTGTTTGAGCCTTTAAAATCGTAAAAAGAGGCAATGCGGCATGCTAATCAAAGCACTAATAAAAAATTATGCATACATATTTTTTATATTAATTGAAGCAAGGCAGGTTTCGATTAACACAGACTCGTATCGAATTATGTACGAAAGTTTCGTTGGCATGGTAAAACTCAACCTATTCGAATAAAATTTTATATACATCGCTTGAATTAATCATGCTTTAAGTCATGACGAAGCCTGAATTTTGAATTTCGATCTATGCACTGGGATATCCGAGACCAAAGGTCAGATAAAGTTATTTATATAAAGAAGAATTAAGTTAAAAACACACATTCGCTCATCAAACAGAATTGTCTGTTTGTTGTCGTAGATTCTGGTCTACACCCGTGTACGCACTTTGCAACATAAATTGTAAAGAACCTTGCTGTCCCAACTGGGCCTCGAACCTCAGATCTTCGTGCTGGCCAGCCGATGCTTTCCTAATTGAATTACTGGGACGAAATGTATCTTGTACAAGTTACTAGGGTTTCTTGTATAGTTATTTAATGTTTTGAGTTTTTTACCACTTTCATGCAATAAAATTAATTAACATGTAGTTCTTTGGTTATTTAATATATAGCTCTAGGATATCCATGTTTCGCTTCCGTTTCAGCTCTCGAGAAATAGCCTAGTTACAAAAAAAATGCTATAATATTTATGGTATCGCTTCATGTCGCAATAAAATTGGAAATAAAAATCTAATGTGGGCAGCATATGACTTTCCCTGCAGACTCAAATTTATTTTCTCTTTATTTCTTTAACAATTCATTAAAATGAGTTTAATTGCACAAAATAACACTGAATTTGCACTTTTCATTCAATTTTATTTATTTTTTTTATTTTTTAGTAATTGGATATTTTTAACACTTTACAACAAAGATGAAAAGTGTTTATGACTTTGTTCATTCAGTCTGTCTGTCTGTCTGTCCGTTAGTACGATAACTGCCGTAAAAATGACTTAATCAAAATGAAATTTTAGTATGTTGATTCAGACGGTCTGTAGGACCTATGGGAATATAAATGAATAATATTACCCAATTAGTTTTGGATTGAACCTAGGTTGAAAAAATGAAATACATTGAGCCCTATGGGACCTAATTTTGAAACATTTTTTAAGCGGATTTAAAATTCACAAATTGCATCGAAAATTTTAGGTAATATTCAAATTGTTCCATAAAATATATAAAAAAAATTGAGCGAAATATATTCAGTAGTTTTTTAAATAAAAATTAAAATAATAATTACACCTCTTATATGAAGCGATCACGTGACCATGATATGAAAATATCACATGACCCACTTCAAAATGATATATGGCATCCATCTTGTCTCAAAATCGTGATTTTTGAAGTTCTTTTTAATTCATATTGAGTGTTGTATCCGTCCTAAAACCACTTTATTTTTGCTTAAATTCTGTGCATCTACATACTGAAATAACGCAATTACAATATATTTGAGTTTAAATGATCATCCAAATTTTATTATTTCTACAACGAAGCCTATTTTTCACTTATGTAAAATGTAAACAGCAAAATATTTAAAATGAGTTGTATTAGAATTGCTGTATTTCTTTAACACAAAATTATTTAGACCAAGGAGTCTGCATAGCTGATATGAATGAAGTAAATATTCATTGATCTTACAAAGAGAAGGACGATTTTTTCGATGAAGTTTTAAGCATAGAGTTTAATTACTTGTAGTTCCATGGTCTTAATTTTTAAATAAAATAAATTATTATAATATTGTGATGAATGAAATGAATTGGAAAATGTTATGAATGAAATGCTGTTTTTATAGAGAGATCCAGGCGTGTTATTTTTTCTATGACGTCATTTGAATGAATTTCAGTTGTTTTCGATGAAGTTTTCAAATATAATAAATTATCGTAGTATTATGATAGTTTTAAAAATATTACTGAGGAATGTATCGTATTTTAGAGATGTTTAAACCAGACAATTTATATTTCAATGCCGTCATTTGAATGAAGTTCATTTTTTTCGATGAAGGTTTAAGTTTTCAAATATAATAAATTAATGTTGTATTGTGATAAGTTTTAAAATATTACCAAGGAATGTATTGCATTTTAGACTTGTTTAAATAAAATTGCATTGAAGTTGGAAAGCGTTTCATAATCAATGCTTTAAGCATGATTGATCTTTCTTGTTTCAAAGGTAGCGTGGTAAAAATGCGAAAAAGCTCAAATGTCTCGAGAACGGTTAGTCCTATAGTAATCGGGTTAGTTTTATTCTTTTGTTTGTCAAAAATTACGTATAAAATATGTATTTGTATTTAATGGATATATTTGAGCATACGTAGTCTTTTATTTTAGATTTTTTCGGGCCATTTCGTAAAAAAAGGCAGGTTCTTCTTTTCGGAATTGTACCTAAATCTAATCAGCACCAGGGTATCCCACAAGGGACACATCTACCAAATTTTATCAATTAGTTCTTTAGCTAGAGTAGATACATGAAATTTTTGCGGGCCATTTCACAATAATAATAATAATAATAAATGCTGGTTCTTTGATCCCGAATTGTGTCAAAATCCAATCAGTACCAGGGTCACACACATGTGATTTACCTACAAAATTCGGTCAATTAGTTTTTGAGTTAGAGTGGACGCACACAGACGTCACGCTAAAAATAGTTTTTTCGTGTTCTAGAGGTCTCAAAACGTGTAGATCCGTTGAAAAACTCGAATTGCGGTTTTCGACACGATTCCAATACTTTCCTATACATTACCATGCATTGCAGGGAAAGTAAAACAGTGGAAATATTTTCTGCACACTAGTTCAGTTGTAATTGTAAAGAAATAGTAATTTAGTAATTATTGAGAAATTTGATTAATTTTCAGGCTAATGATGCCAGGAGCACAAACATTGTATCGCGGCTATTTTTCTTTATATTGATTGACACTGTTAACTTTGTGATCATTGAGCCTAAATAACCCCTTTTATGCATAATTATGTCAAATTCTGTCCTATGCTGCCGCGCTAAAAAATTTTTTAAATTTTCAAAGTTTTAGCTCGAATTTCAAAAAATCCTCTCTAGTTCTAGATTTTTTAAAAATATAGCCGCATATAAGATCGCATAAAAATTCATTAATGTGTGTGACGGCTGTCGTACACAAGAAATCGGCCACAGACATCTCTCTAAAAATTGTCAAAACGCGTTGAGGAGGGCCTAAAACATACTGGCATCAAAATCTCGAAATCGAAAATTTTCGTAAAAACAATACTTTCTCTGTACTGTATTCTATAGTATGAGAAAGCATAAATGCAGGATGTATGTATGAAAAAATTGAGTAGAGATTAATAATCTATAGCTATTATTCTGTATAATTGTAGCCGATTATTTCTAAGCCTTCTAAATTAAATTCTACCTTTGGCCTTGCAACGGCAATAGAGCAAACATGCTGAGTAGTAAAAGTGTCTGGAGTCGCCTGTACTTTAGATATTTAATGACGTCCCATAACGCTCTTTAGGGGCATCCATAAAAATCTTTGTGGCGCCTCCTTCATTAAAGTGCTCTATAGAAGATGATATAATCTATGTTTTACTATTTATTGTGTCATCTCAGAGAAAATGGCGAGAGATAATTGTCAGTCTCGATGTCTCACATTTCATTTTTCTTTTGTCTGTGTGTGTGTGTATGGGGGGGGGGGGGGATTTAATTAAATAACTAGAAAAGTGAACGTGAGATGCTTGTCCCACAGATAGACATAGGATGGTTAAGATATTGTAACTAATACCTAAAATGTCTTCACGTCGTATTGCCTATCCCTGAGGGAAAACAACTTTACAGGCAACCTTTTTTATGTGAAGGTCAGGGGTAACAAATTTGGTGAAATGTCGCCCTTTTAGAGACTTCGATTTTTGTAAATTGTGTAAGAATTTCTCAAGTTAATGTCGATTTTTCTACAAATTTCCATAGAGGTTATTATTCATCATAAGAATAACCCATCTCTCCCTAATGGCCGTCCGTCTCTGTAACGCTTGGTGAAAAATTTGCGACTTTTTAAATGTTGCGATAATGTAGCCAAATCGATAAAAATATCGCCAAATCAATGAAATTAATTGTGTTTTGGATGGGGATAGTATTGTAATGATGTTTCGGTAGCGTTTGCCTATCAGTTCAACAGTCTCACTTGGCAATAAATTTGACGACTTTTTAAAATGTCGTCAAATTGATCAAAATATTGCTAAATTAGTGAAAATGTCGTGAAGTCGATAAAAATGGCGATAAATCAATGAAACTGTGTTTTAAAATGGGATATAATTTAATATTGTAATGTTTCGGCACCGTTTTTCTGTCACTCCAACCGTCTCACTTGGCGACAAATTTGGCGATTTTTAAATGTCGCCAAATTAATTAAAATATTTCCTAATCGATAAAAATGTCTTCAAATTAATCAAAATGATGCCAAATCATTGAAATAATTATGTTTTGAAAGGGGATAGTATTATAATAATGTTTCGATTGCATTTGTCTGTCAGTCGAACCGTCCCACTTAGCGACAAATTTGGCAACTTTTTAAAATGTCGCCAAATTGATAAAATGACGCCTAATTGATGAAAATTCAATCTTTTGCAAAATGAAGTTCAATTTTCTTAATAATCCTTGTCTCTTTGTGGAAATTAAATATTATTATTTGTAAATTTGTTTACAAAATAAAAAATTTGTTGGACCAGGGTATTTTATTCTTCAGATCTACCTATGAAGACAATTTTGCATAGTGAGAACAGAGACTCTTTATACATCTTTTTAGGATAATTAAATATTCTAATAGGATGTTTTGAATAACAATGTTATTTGAAATATTATGGAAATTTGCACATAATTGTGAATTTAAAATTTTAAATTTCGAAGAACGGATATATCGCCAAGTTTCTCTATAACCCTCATTCCGAAATCATGTCTGTGGCTATTCTTGCTATTCTAGAATTTTTTTCTTTTATTTACAATTTGTAATTATTTTTCCTTTAAAAGTTGGCAGCGGGATTCTGTTTTGAGCAAATTATATTTCACTGTAATTTAAATTGACATTTTGGTTCACATTCTAAAAGAAAAAAAAAACGCAATAAGAAATAAACCAAATTTGTTAAGCACTCTCGAATCAATTTGTTTTAAAAGGAAGCAGATACTTTGAAACAGATTAGCTCTTTGTATTTTTTTAACAATGGTTACAAAGGCACTGAACATTTTCAACTGCAATTCCCTGCTGAATATTTAATTTTCTATTAGGAAGGAACTTCTGTCATAGCTCTGTAAACTTACTTCAACAGCTAATCTCTCTTCACTGCTTCCTCGTCCAGAAATTTCTTGAGGGTGTATGCTTATCTGTTTGTTGCTTTCCCTAAACTTAAGGACTGTTAAAATTTAAACATTTTGTTTAAAATATAGAGGATTTGTTGCTTTACAGTAGTGTATAAGTTCCCGACCACTCAAACAATATTTTGAATAATATATTGGTTATTCCCTTTAAAATTTCCAGGATCCTCAATGTTTCAAGTCGGCGCTTGTATGTGCGTAAAAATAATAGTGACTGAATGAAATTTAAATTAGATTTAAATATTTTGAATAATATATTGGTTATTCCCTGTAAAATTTCCAGAATCCCCAATGTTTCAAGTCGGCGCCTATATGTGCGTAAAAATAAGTGACTGAATGAAATTTAAATTAGGTTTAAATATTTTGAAAAATATATTGGTTATTCAATTTAAAATTTCCAGAACCTTTCAATAATGTTTCAAGTCGTAAAAATAATAGTGACTGAATGAAATTTAAATTGACTTCAATATTTTGAATAATATATTGGTTATTCCCTTTAAAATTTCCAGAATCCCCAATGTTTCAAGTCGGCGCCTATATGTGCGTAAAAATAAGTGACTGAATGAAATTTAAATTAGGTTTAAATATTTTGAAAAATATATTGGTTATTCGATTTAAAATTTCCAGAACCTTTCAATAATGTTTCAAGTCGTAAAAATAATAGTGACTGAATTAAATTTAAATTAGACTTCAATATTTTGAATAATATATTGGTTATTCCCTTTAAAATTTCCAGAATCCCCAATGTTTCAAGTCGGCGCCTATATGTGCGTAAAAATAATAGTGACTGAATGAAATTTAAATTAGGTTTAAATATTTTGAAAAATATATTGGTTATTCGATTTAAAATTTCCAGAACCCCTAATTATTTTTCAAGTCGGCGCTTATATGTGCGTAAAAATAATAGTAAAGAGTTAAATCAAAACAATCCGATCCAGCACGATCCAAAGACTGCTATAGTCACCGACTAAAGCGTAAGTTCTTTATTTACAAAAGTATTTTCTTAGTGTTGCCGAACAACTGAGTGCATATTTTTTGAATTATTGCGTTTGTCGAATATGTGGGGTGTGAACATTCCTTAAAAACGATTCGAACATTTCACTGATTGACTGTAATTTTATTGTTTTTGAATAAAATTTGTTCAGAATAGCAATTTATTGTGATAAAAGCAATCGTTATTGCCATGGTGCCATCCGATTACGTCTACTTCAGCTGTAGTAATATGGATCTCGGACTGCGGCTGACATTTTCTCTCATTCGTACTGGGTAAATACTCATATACATGATGCAGTATTTGTCGGACTGCTTTCAGTATTAACAAATTGTTTGTTATGAGTGGAAAATGGCTCATTTGTCTTGTTTTTGAAAGCATAAGTCCTCAAAATAGATATGCAGAAGGGAAAAATTAATGACTTTTAAACAATCCATCACACGCGACATGTGTTTGTTGTAGCGTTACGGTAATCAATTGCTACAATTTTTCACTGGCATGAGTGTGTAAAAGAAAAAAAAATACATTTTATGTAGACAACTACATTTTTATCTACACTCATATCCAAAATTTAAGCATAATTCGTAAAATGCGAAAAATTCGGACTTAATATGGATACAGTGGTTCACAATCAGTTGTGGAGAATCGTGAGATGAAGGTAAATCATTGTGAATATGCAAAACAGTTCAGTAGACGTCGACATGCGCAAAGCACCGGCGCACGTCGAATCGAGTATAAAACGGCATCGAGCGGCATGGCCAATTGAGGCAGAATTTCGCAATTGCTGTGATACGGAGCGCTGTTAACAATCAGAAAAGACGAAATATGTCACAAAGACGCCAACTGGACATGTTTTTGAAGGGACGAATTATTTAAATGCTGGAATGCGGTCGATCCTAAACCGAAGCTTCTCGAATTCTGAATGTGCCTCAGTGTGTGATCTCCAGACTGTGGCAGAGGTTCCAAATCACTGGAGATGTTACCCGAAGATCAGTACCAGATCGGCCAAGGGTAACAACCGTTCAGCTAGACCGATATTTGGTGATAACTACGCGATGTCAGAGGAACCACTCTGCCAGACAACTGGGTTCAGCCCTGATCACAGGAGTCACTGTTTCGAGACAAACTGTTTACAGGAGACTCAGACACGTTGGTCTCTATGCCAAACGACCAGCAGTTTGCGTCCCCCTGACGTCTGCACAGAAACGCGCGCGTTTACAGCGAAGTTCGGAACATCGGCAGTGGAGTGAACAACAGTGGGGCAATGTCACGTTCAGTGACAAGTCCAGGTTTGGTCTGCACACTGATTCTCGTCGTAATACGATCAGGAGAGAACGTGGAACGCTTTTTCACCCGGGAAACATCACAGAAAGACATAGTTTTCCGTTTGGGGGAGTCATGGTCTGGGCAGGCATCATGATGGACGGCCGCATAGACCTCCACATCTTTGACACGGGGCCGGTTACCGATCAAAGATACAGAGACGAAGTCCTTGAGCCTATACCGTTCGATTATTTCGAGGTGCTGTTGGTTCTGATTTCATATTCATGGATTATAACGCGCCTTCTTACCGTGCGGCCTTGGTCGACGACTACCTTCAAACTGAAGATATCCAGGACATGAAGCGGCCTGTCAACTCTCCTGATCTGAATCCAATAGAGCATATGTAGGATATGCTCGGCAGACATCTTGCACCCCTCCGCTACCCACCAAGCTCCGTTCCGGAATTGAAAATTGCTCTCTGTGAGGCTTGGAACTCTTTGAGCACACAACTCATCCAAACCCTCATCGAAAGTATGGGAAATCGTTGTGCAACATGCGTGGCTACCCGAGGTTCCCACACACCGTATTAAACTGCATCATCACATTTAGTCATTCTGTTTCACTAAGGTTGACACTCGCATTGTGACCCTTTTTCTTTCAACCCTTTTCTTTGGATAATAAAAGTCGTTAGCATTATTTTCTTCTTCTATAACACTATTACACCCACATACCGCGTTTCCTTCCATTCCGATGTAGATTTCCTGAAATTTTCATATAAACAGCAACTATGCTTAACTTTTGGACATGAGTGTACATTGTGATAATTTTATTTCTTTTGATACTTTTATTTATTTGATAATTTTAATAAACTTAAAGGACCACTTATACCCAAGTAATTATACCAAGCGGTCAGTAGCGTACTCAAGGAAGAGACCAGGGGCTTAAGCCTCTCCTAAACATGAAATTGTTTTCAAGGTCATTTTAATTAAAAACTTTTTGGATTAAAATAGGTAAGATGTATGCGTTCAGTTCCTGCCTCATCCGAAATATTCCTGTGCGTACACATCTGTAAAAATTACAAAAATATTATTAAATTATGTATATGTAATGTATATGATGAACTAACGGAAGTGTTTAAAAAGAAAATTGCATTATTGCAAATAGCCGTAGAAAATAATACCCTGTTGGTTTCTGGAGCGTCATTTCGGGAATGGTAAGTAACCAACTATTGTCTAAGCAGCAAGCATACCTAAAAAACGTCGAAAGGGCACCTAGTTTTGCAGATTGAATTTAAAAACCAGAATAGGTGACAAAAGCCTGAATTGTACTTGTTGATCATCTATCTCTATTTGGTTTTACGCTTAATTTATGGATTTGATTTCATACGATGAACATGGAATGGACGATGGATATGGATTGGACATAGCAAAATGTATTCTTAAAGTATCAAAGAGAATAATCTGGTTTAAAAAAAAAATACATTGACTATTAAATTAAAGACAACCAATCATAGGTTTAAAAAGTCATTTAATAAAACCACCTTTCTTGACGTACATAAATTTACAAAGCGCTTTCGGGCATGGTGATGCCGAAAGCGCTTTGACTTTGTAAACTCGCAAATTTTTGGAAATACCGTCGAATAGTGTTTGAGCTAGAGTGGATACAAGCTTTGCACTTACACAGACACAGGGAGAGGTATTTCACTCTAAAATTTGTGTATTCGTGTTCTAGAGAGCCTAAAACGTATAAATTCGTCGAAAAATCATTCAGATTTTCGACACGATTCCAATACTTTCCCTATACATTACCATGCATTGCAAGGAAAGTAAAATCCGAGTCTAAACCCGAATTACTCTTCGAATCAACATTGCAGAAAACCATAAATCCTTTCAATATCTGACGTCAATCGCGGTCAGTCTATACATTTCACATTTTTCTTCCCACTTTTCGTCTACTTCTACCCGTGTCACGTTTTTAACACAAATACTTTCTTTTGGAAAGATAAAAAGAAAATATTGGAAGAGTGTGGAGGAAAAAAAGAAAACATTGTACGCTCCTGAAATGTTTGCTTTATTGAGATTGCTGGCACATGTCGGGACTTCAAAGTCTGCTTGCTATTCGAAAACGACTTGTATGTTTGGGAATTTATTTTCTAGAAATTTTTCTCGCCGTTTTTATAGGTGCTTTTTTGCTGACTTGTTGCGTTGCTTTCCCGTTAGAATTTTCTCTTTATGATATTTCATTTTCTCTAGAATCTTATATATCACGCAAAGGGTACAGCATCGGGATTGGGGGGGAGGGATGTCAAAAGTCTGATTTTTATGCATTTACACGTTTTGGAATATCCTTGAACATACATTTTTAAACATGTCAAGGTATGTCAATCAACCTCTGAGTCTGTGGTCACGATATAAGATTATTTCAATTAGTAAATATGTGAAGCATATTCACATTTTCAGCAAGATCCAGGCCAGAGGCAGGTCCTCAAATTTTCGAACTGTTTTATGTATGTAATATTTTTTTCGAAAACGAGCAATTAATTCTGAAAAAGAAAAAACTAGTAATGACAAATAATGTTGAATAAATTTTTTGTCTTAAATGTTTTTTTTTTCTTTAATTGAAAAGTGATTGGCAACATTTTAAGACGTCAACACACTTGAGGTATTTCACGGGTTTGAAATATCTGAAACTGTAAAAAATCCTGATATAAATATTTTGATATCATTAATATCTACAGCGTTGTTCAAATAATCTATTTCATGCCGTTTTTGTTTCGGAAATATTCATTGTTTTCCATAAGAACTAACGCTTTGAAAAGTCCTAAAATACGCTTTGATCATCGAGATCTTAAAGTCAAGTAAGTTACCATGACAAATTAGTTTTTCTTTTAAAGGATTTTTTTTTTTAGGGATTATTATTCATACTACTTTATTTGAATCCACACGTGTGTGGGATGTCCGCCTTTTTAAACCCCAAATAGGTTAACTAAATAATATGGAATATGTGTAATAATTTAATAGTAAAGCATTATAAAATACAACCAACAAACAAGACCACCACGAATAATTTAGTATTTTCTTAGGGAATGGACTGGAAAATGTGCATTTTTAATCATGCTCCACCACCCCCCTTTTTGAAGACATCTGGATCCACCACTTCTTCTTAGATCATCGAAGCCGATTTTGAGACACGGGCCATAACACTTTTCGGTGGCTCCCTCAATGTTGACATCCTTATACATCATTTCGGCGTAACATAATTATTTAAATGCTACTTTAGGATCTCCAAACTTAATGATTTAATTACATCGTATATCCGTCCATGAGTTATTTCCCTCTTAGAAGATATATACAGGGTGATCCAAAAGGTCTTAGACAAACTTTAAGGGTAGGTGAAGTACACAAAAACAAGCAAGTTTTCCATAGGAACATATGGCCGCAAACGCCACCGTGGGATGCTACAGATGCAGAGAGAAGCAAAAAGAAAAAAATGCAAAAAATATAACACAGGTGTATTAGACATAACATTTGCAAGTATCAATTACAATTGTTTATAGTATTAAAGTAGATATTCAAACATCTTGCCATCCGCAGCTGTGCATGTTTCAGTCAAGATGTGCAGGACTATCTCAATAGGACCTTTCCTGCAAGATGGATTGGCCGGGAAGGACCCACAGTTGGCCGCCACAGTCCCCAATTGATTTCTTCCAAGGTACTTTAAACAAGGATTTCTTCTTGTGGGGGTTACCCGCCACCATCGTAAATATTAGTCACGATGGTAACGGGTTACCTGAAAAGCCTTGTGTACGAGACCCCTGAGAACCCAATCCATACGACTCACCCGAGAGAGTATTAGAGCTGCTAGTGCCTAATGTGATCGCTGTTCCTAATTGAGCGATTTTGATTCTGCTAGTAGCTATAGTCTCAGCACCATTAGCACATGTCACCTGGATCTACATCTTTATAGTGATAAATCTCTGAGCGTAACTTTTACTTCAAATAGCCCCCCACCCCACCCCCACACACACATACTTATCCATCTCGACTCCTAATAAAGCGATTTTGATTCAGATGGTGGCTATAGTCTCTGACCCACATGTACGTATTAACTTGATATACATATTTGATGGATATAATATACATACGTTTTTTGCGTCAACCCCTGGGCGTAACTTTTAGTTTAACTAGTCCCCATAATTTTACATTTCAATTCCTCATTGAGCGATTTTGATTCTGCTGGTGACTATATAGTCTGAGCAACATTTGTACATTTCACTTGGATACACATATTTTTGTGTCAACCCCTGGGTATAACTTTTAGTTTAAATCGTCCCCACAATTTTACATATCTGCTCCTAATTGAGCGATTTTGATTCGGCTTGTCGCTATAGTCTCTCCACCATTTGTACATGTCACCTGGATATGCAACTTTAATGTGGCAAATCCCCGAGCGTAACTCTTACTTTGGTTACCCCCCCCCCCCCTCAAATTTTCTATCTCGCCTCTTAATCCACCGATTTTGATTTTACTGGTGGCTATAGTGTCTGAACCATCAGTACGTATCGCCAGAATATGCATATTTTTTAGTCAACTCCCTGGGCATAACTTTTAGTTTAACTAGCCCTTACAATTTTACTTTAATGTAAATTAGGACTATGTAATGTTTTCACTAGGAAGGATACGTTCCATGTGTCCAGGATTTTTATAAACGAGCGAGCAGGTTGGAGGTTTACTTAATACATCCGTCGTTTATATTTTTAATACTCCCGTTGCTATGCCCAAAATACGTATATGTATATACATATTCTTTATATATAATATATATATGTGTATATATATAATTATATATATATATATATATATATATTACTAACACATATATAGGCATAAATATATAGATGAGCGCCCCCCCCCCCCCCTACATATCGCTCACGAGCCGCCACTGCTTAATCGGTTTTTCCAAGATTGTTAAACTACGATGCATACTTACTTTTCTTTGACATCGCAGGGCAAGGCCATATGTGCATTGTGCTTACCTGCCGTTTTGAAACTTTACTGTTAGTGCTGAACATTATGCACTAGGAACCGTCTCATGCCAAAAATTGAAAACAAATATGTATATCGAATTTGCTTTCTTTTCTAAAGAGAAATGTTGTTTTCGAAACGAAAGTACTTTCCGGCTAAAATAAAAATTTGTAATTTTTCGAATACGTTTATTGAAAAAAAGAAAAATCATCTTCCGTCTGTCGGTCTGTTTACAAAATCGATGCAACCGAGTGAAACCAAATTTGATGCGAATATAGTACGTTACAAGAAAAAGAAAAAATGAAAGCAACGTGGTATACGCTGTTTTCATAATACAACGTTGCAACGTAATTTTATGGAAACAGCATACCATTTCTACACTGGTTCAAAATTTCAAGTCTAAGAGTTTAGCGTACTGTTGATGAATCGCCGCAGAAGCATGCATACTTGCACACACATTAAACTTTATAACTCTTATGTGTCATTTTGACTTATATTTTCGTCTTGTTGTGCTTTGTTTAATCTTGTTCGGACGCGTATCGTCTTGAAACATTTCTGTTGTGTTTTGGCGTGATCCAATCTTGTGTGTTACGTTTTGGATTGGCTGGGTTGTTCTGCATTCTGATTGGTTCTCTCAGGTGACTTCTTAATGTACAACTTAGGTATGGTACATCGTCTGTTTCTTCAGTTTGTGTCCATTTCGTCTTTAAACTTTGGGTTTATTGGTTGTCTAGCACTGACGAAGGGGATACAGCATACCCTCGAAACAGCTATATGCTGTATTATTATTATTATAATATTTATGCTTAAATACGTTGCTCAAGTTTTTCTTTTCCTTAATATAGAAAGTAGTCATACACTAATGTCCTGTTGCTTACATCAGACATATTTTTTGCACCTTTTCTTGCAAAACAAATTACCTTATTTAGCATCACAGATTAATCTTCCTTGCAAAACATTATTTCGTCGTCTTGAACGTTGATACCCCCCCCCCCCTCTTTTAACTCCCCTTGTCAAGCGTCCTTGATTATCTTATCCTCCATGATTACAAAATTATGGCATGCCAGAGGGGGGGGGCACTCATTTCTTTCCCCGTTACCGTTAATGCTACGAGTGCTTTCAAAATCAATTAACTATTACGCGGACTTTTTAATAACACCCCAAAGAACAAAACAATGTGTGCTGTATAGGCCACATATTGTTTGAAGCCATTATCTCAAGTTTACTCTTTGCCTTGTAATCAAACTACGAAATTTTTATCGCTCATAAGGCCATTATGCTATTTTATGGACATTATGGAATTTTCTGGGTACATAATAGCTGTTAGACGGCAACGTTGAGGGTGTTATTCGAGAATATTGCTCCAAACAAATTAAGAAATACGTATTATCAACTACTTATCTTGGTAAGATAATATGTAGATTGGAATGAAAAATGAAACGTTATGAAAGATTTATGCTACGATTCTGAGCAGGATTGATTTTGCGAAAATAATTTTGAGCTTTGGATAAATATTGAAATAGAAAAATAACCGTCTAGTATTTTCATTGCCTATTTATGTTCTCTTTACAGAAGTTGAAGTTATGTCTATCAGGAAAATGTTGGATATTCCATACTGGGATTTAAGCCTCCATCATCCAGGCCGGGAGAACTCGCCAATTAGGCTTCGAGCAACTTAATCAATAAACTTATATAACAGAATGACAAATCAATAGATCACAAAAGTCATTTTATTAAAAACATCCTTCAGACGTACATACAATCTTTATAAAAAGCCAGGGCGCTTTCGGGTATCATCATACCCTTCCTCAGTGGCGTTAAAAACGCCACTGAGGATACTTAACGCCATTTTTTTACGCCGCTTTTTTTAAAGATTGTATGTACATCTGAAGGATGTTTTTTAATGAAATTACTTTTGTGATCTATTGATTTGTCATTCTGTTATATAAGTTGATCGATTTGACGTGTAGCCACCATTAGTATTAGAGCAACTTAACCCCCGGATTTAATTAAGCCTGTCATAGACAGGGAAATTGGCATTCTTAAAGTTGGCTGTATTTTAATCAATTGTATTGAGTATAGACGCTTTGTTTAATAAGTGATCCAGTTAGGTTACATCCCGTCGTTCATGCTATGAATATACAAAATTTCAGTCTTCGAGGTCAGTGTGTGTGTGTGTGTGTGTAGGGGGGGGGGCTTCAGTAGGATTAGGAGGAACACCTCTTATTTTATCCTCCCCCTAACCCAACTGAAGCCCCCATTGACCTTGAAGGCTGAAATTTTGCATGTCCGTAGCATGAACCACGGAACAGAATCTAACTGAACTATTTTTTAAACAAAGCGTCTAGGGCTAAATCTTTGCATACTTTATGAACCATTGAACAGAATCCAACGAAGCCGGATTTTTTATTTTTGCCCCTCAGGGGGGAGGGGATAAAATAAAGAATCTAAAAGTTTCCCCTAACTTACTGAAGCCCCCACTGACCTCGAAGGCTGAAACTTTGCATGTTGATACTATGAGTATGCAAAATTTCGGTCTTCTGAGTCATCCGGGGGCTTCTGGACGGTTTGGTAGGACAGAAATATGTTACACAATTATAATATAGATCATTTATGTCTACTTCTATTATAATATGTTCTGTATATCAATGTATTCTGATCTTTTTTTTTTTTTTTTTTTTTTTTTTGCGTTTTTCTTTTACAATTTTTCTAAAAAATTCTTAAAACTGTTTTTTTTTTCTTAAGGATGTATCTGTCAGATCCATGGTTGCGTGTTCACTTTACATCTTTAACTTAGTTCAATATATTTTTACTTTCTCATATGTAGTATTGAGAAAGTATTGTTTTCGTGAAAATTTTCGAATTCGAGATTTTGATGCCAATATATGCTTTAAGACCTCCTGAACACGTTTTGATTATTTTTGGAGTCATGTCCGTCTGTCTGTATGTCTGTGGTCGATTCTTGTGTACACGATAGCGGTCACAAATATTAATGAATTTTATGAAACTTTATATACGGCTTTGTTGTCAAAAACTCAAGAACTAGATAGATTTTTTTATTTATATAATTCGAGCGAAAACTTCGAAATTTATTTGAAATTTAAATTTTTTTTATAACATGGCAGCATAGGACAACATTTTACGTAATCATGTATAAAAGGGTTTATTTATAGCTCAATCATAACGAGACGTTATAGTTTCAATCATTGTTGTGAAAAATAGCCGCGATACAATTTTTTTGTTTGGGACGTCAGTAACTCCCCCCCCCCCCCCCGGGATTATGGTATTTCGGGGGGGGGGGGGGGTATGGTATCAATCGAAAGATTTTTTCAATCCCTTTAAACTGAAGGGTAACACGCTATAATTGTAATCATCTGGACTCATGATACAGATTTAAAAAAAAATCGTGTAAAATTGAAATAAAAAAAAAGTTTAAAAAAAATGGATTCTTGTGTAAAAAAAAAAGTCGAGTTGAACCACATTCCAGTTATTTTTTCTCGCAATGATTATTACACTATCGTCACATGTTTCAGGAAGTATTTTGTTTTCTTCGTAGAAAATAATGCTATGTTAAAACGTGCTTCAAAGCTTCTTAATAATCAATTGGGTTCCATTACTCACAGACTGGGATAATCGTACCAGATTTCATTCGAATTTCACACTTAGTTCTTGAGATGTCGTGACCACGCACACTGACATGATATACATACATACACACAGCCCCCCCCCCCCCCCCCTAAAATGTTCGATACGGGTTCAGAAATGCGCAATACAAGCCGAATTGCGCTTTTAGTCCCCATCATAATACTCTCCCTATGCGTTATACTATGTATGAAGGAAAATATAGTTTATTATTTATTTATTTATTTATTTATTGCTTTAAAATGTGGCTTTTTTATGAAATATTTTGCTACTTATAATTTCTCATATTATTGTGTAGAGAAGCGTTTCCCATGTATCCTATTGTCGAATTCTCCATAGGAAATAAAGCTATAAAACTCTTAATACATAATTCGAGTTCTAATGATTAGAATTAAAAGTAGTTCTTTCGTTAGCTTCATTATTAGTGTAGTTCTAACAATTTATTTAAGCACACCGGCATTGGGTGGCATTAAATTCGTCAAACATTCTGTCTGCTCCGTGTGTTCTTGACATTTCCATTCATCGAGCCCTCTTCCTGGCAGTCCGAAGTTCTTCGTCCGGCTAATGCATTCCAATATCTGATTTCTTATGGAGATAGGTCGTCGTACGTCAACAATTATCTCGTTATCGTCTGTTCTGTGTATCCCCGATATCTATAGACCGTTAAAATAGATTTTATTTTGCAACATTTATAATTTTTTAGTTCGTTATTTTCTTCTTGTAAGCGTGTCATTCTTTTGGGAGGAAGTTTTCAGTATTTATTATGATTCTTTCTCATTTAAAAGTTCAAGACTTTTAAATTATAAAAAAGTGAAAAACATTCAATAAATTTAACATTTTATTTCTCTTAAAGTAAACGTTTTAGAAACTCACTTTTTCTTTCTAGTGATAAAGTCATATCATCTTTTAATGTACATTCTTTTAAAGGACGTAATATAAAGATACATTTTTTGTAGAGATTTTGAAATTATAAGCCATCTGTAGAACAAAAAGTTGGTAAAACACGAAAATAATTACTTTTGTGTAGTACACGGCTGTTAACGAAGTTTAGTTTTTTATCAGCGCAGTTTACTCTGCAATGTTCTACTTCTCCTTGTTACCAGTATTTTATTTCCTTCGTTTGTTAAGCTGAAGGAATAAAATGCGAATTATGAGAACCATAAATTGCTTCATTGATGTTCTATAAAAATGTTTCGCAGATAAATCAACTTGCCTAGCATATAAATGAAGGCCAAAAGGAACGTCGAAAATCAGAAGAAAATTGATTCATTGATATATATATATATATATATATATATATATATATAAAAATAAATTATTAAATCCAAAGTTAGAATGTATGTAGTAACTCATAATACACTATTCCAAAATTTTCTACAAATACAAAGAAATTAAGACAAAAAGAGGAAATAATAAAGCATAATGCAAGTCATAAGGACAAAGACAATCAACAAATTTCAAAAATGAGGAATGCAAATAAGAAAACAAAAAAATCAAGCAAAAAAGCTTGCACATGGAGGAGATTTAGGCTTACGAAAAGTTCATTTCGAAAAAATTCTCATCGGGTCCATATATCTTTTCGAAATGAACACAAAAATGCTTGTTTCTGAAACACAAGATAGATTTTATCTATAAACTTGTGTTATATGGACGACAAGCATAAAGATTGGAACAATAAAGGAAACATAAATACCTCAAAACGCACCTCTTCAGCGCAACCATGACGAGCAAAATATGACTGGATCATCGTTGCCATATGCCAAAATGAAAAGATGTGATTTGCTGTTGCCAAAGAGAGTAATAAAAACAGTACTGCGCAAAAGCAATAAAATGAGTTATTCAACTGTTAAAGCTTCGAGATAAAAAGATGAAAATATAATTGCAGGAGAATGAAGAAGTACGGCTAAAATAAGATAATAAGGGGAGAATATGAGAATTTTAGGCTAATCGAAACTTATTAACTATACTATTGACTAAATATGCAGGATATTGATACATTTTACTGGTAATTTTGAGGTTATTAATGTGCAAAGCATGAAATTTTTTATCTGATAATCTATAAATTCTAAAAAGTTGATTAAGTATAATATTTCTAAACAATTGAATCGAGTTGCAGGAATTAAAAGGTAATAATTTATTAATATTAAATTTAAAAAAATCTTTTTTATCATATAATTTAGTAACTATCACATGAGCAGGTTCTATAATTAGATTTAAATCCAAATAATAAACATTATTTGGATATATATATATATAATATATCAATGAATCAATTTTCTGCTGATTTTCGACGTTCTTTTCGGCCCTTATTTATACTAGGCATGTTTATTTGATTTAAAAAAAATCTGATTTTTTATTTGATTCCCATGATTATTTTGAATTTTTACTTTCCTTATACACATAGTACAATGTATAAGGGAAGTATTGTGACGGGGTCGAAAATTCGAATTCGAGTTTTCGACGAGAAAGCACGTTTCAAGCATCCCTGAACATGAATCAGACGTTTTTGATGTGATGTGTGTGTGTGAGTAATCTGACGAACGAATGGAGCGATTCGAAAGAAATTTGGTACAAAAATTACAATCCGTGAATACTGGAAGCCTATTGTTTTTAAACGCAATCGAATGTTGAGAACACCATTAAATTTTCAAGTGAAATCTTGAAAAAATCATCAAAAAATCAAAACCTTTAATAAAGTTAAACAAATAGTCATATTTTATGTAATTTTTCATTTGAAAACGATTGACACAATCTTTAAAACGCTAGCATGAACCGTTCTCGAGATATTGCACATTTTTCAAATAAATGCATCAAAAAATCACATAAAATAAAAAAACATATTAACTATTGTGAAATATGTTCACTTTTCATATGTAATATCATGCGATAAATTTGGTGACACCATTTTCGTGGATCTAACGCGTTCCATTCATGAGAAAAAATACTTTGTGTAATACTTTTGTATTTGGACAACAATAGAGTCATTTATCTGCTATAAGAATAACTTATTTCTCCGTTCATAACGCTTGGCGATGAATTTGGCGGAATGTCGCCAACTTGGCGACTTTTTTAAATGTTGCCAAATTAACGAAATTCTCGCCAAATTGATAAAGATGACACTAAATCAATGAAAATAGCGACTAGACGCTAAATCAATGAAAATAGCAACTAATTGATGAAAGTTCAGTAACTTAGAAAGAACATGAGTAGACTATAAGAATAACCCATTTTTCCGTCCGTCACGCTTGGCGAGAAATTTAGCTGGACGTCGCCAATTTGGCAATTATTTTAAATGTTTGCAAAGTGACAAAAATGTCGTCAAATTGATAAAAGTGACGCCATATGGGAAGTAATGTAACACAAATCCTGATTTCCGTCATATGACGGAATACTATTCTCAAAACATTGACGTATTTCACAATTCAACGTAGCGCGTATCATGTCAACTTCTTTCCAAATGAGCGACGGCTTCTTGTATATTCAACGTAGAAACTTCCAAAAGGGGCTGGTATCTTCAAGAATATTCATTATTTCGAGAAAGTTCTTGTACCTTCGAGAAGTCTACAAAAGTTGCCAAATTGGCGATAAATAGCCAAATCTGTAAACCCTGCACCAAATGTTCACACATGACAATCCTACATTAACGTAATAGGGATGACTACATGTGAAGGTGTTTCTCCCTTCTAGTTCTCAAAAGAGCCGCTAGTAGAGGTATTTTACATGTTTGTGACAATGTAATGTATCAAAGTACTGTCCACTTAAATAAAAAATATTGAGCTCATTTAACGGCTTTGATAACATTGCCAGACTTTGAATGGTTCATAAATGCCAGTATTAATGTAAAATCTATAATATAATGCTTTTTGATTTGAGTAGTATTGACTTATATTACTGCTTCATAACGGGTAGACTTTTTACTTTCCTTATATACATAATGTATAAGGAAAGTATTGTGACAGGGTCTAAAATTCGAATTTGAGTTTTCGACGGGAGAGCACGTTTCAAGCATCCCTGATCACGAATCAAACATTTTTGAGGTGATGTCTGTGTGTGAAAGTGTATGTGGGTGTGTCAGTAAGTCTATGGAGACAATATCTCAGGAACAAATAGAGCGAGTCGAATGAAATTTGGTACAAAAATCACAATCGGTGAATACTGGCAGCCTATTGTTTTTAAACGTAATCGAATGTTCAGGAACCCCTCTCCCCCCAAAAATTTTCGAGTGAAATTTTGTAAAAATTACAACCTTTAATAAAGTTACTCAAATAGACATTTCTTATGTAATTTATATCCTTAGAAAACGATTGACATAAACTTTAGATCGCTAGCATGAACCGTTCTCGAGATATTGCACATTTTTAAAATAAATTTATCAAAAAATCCCATAAATTAAAAAAAACTATAAACTTAAAAGAACTATAAAATTAAAAGCACTAAAATTTTTCATTGCCAGACTATTTCACTTCTGGTTCAAAAAATTTCCTTGAAACATCTATTTTTCAGGATTGGCTATAGATAGATCTTAGATGACGACATATGGATTTAGCATCGATTTCTGTAAATGGTGCACAAAGGATTTCGATTTCCGGTTTTGGAAATGTCATTTCCGTTTTTCTATGAAATTTCGCATGACCGTACGAAATAAATGTGCAAAAGAGAATGAAAAAGCTTTATAGTTGCGTCAAAAAGAACGTGTAAGTACTTTCTGCCACCTGCATAAATTTCTTGTATATTTGTTTTATGCTATTATATTAACGAGGATTTCCATTTACAGGTTCTTTGCAGTAGTTTTGGCGAATTATACGAGTATAATGCAGAAAGACGTTAAATGTTCTTTCTTACTCGAGTAGGGAATAGTATTCAAGGACAATTCCCCATTGCTTATGGGAAAAATGCACGTTCTAAACCAAGGATACTTTCCTTTGTTCTAAAATCATCAGTGGCAAAAGTTCAAATCTTGGGCTTCTCTGCAAGCTTTTCGCCTGAGCCTCTACCAATCGTAATTTCTGAAATATTTCTTTTACAATTTTCTCTTAGTTACCTTTAGAGCTTTTGTTAGTCCTTTCCCTAAAATAAACACACTGGAATCAGTTTAAGACTGATTCGCATGCGGAACCTAAAAATAATTTTATTATAAACAGATTTCAGGTTTAGATATATTCACCTTCTAACGAATAGAGTGCATTGAACAATTTGCTGCACACATAATTTATTTTTTACTTATTTGTTTATTTAATTATTTTTTTTTGTTAAAGTGGCTACTTTAGGAACAAATATGAATATGCCATGCAAATATCATTTATTTCTGTTCAAATGGTTACTTTGTTGTAGAAATGTATAAGATAGATCTACAAATTTGCATTTATTACTTTCCTTTATAAGGAAAGTATTGTGACGGGGTCGAGAATTCGAGTTTCGACGGGAGAGCATATATCCAGCATCCCTGAATACGAATCACACAGTTTTGAAGTGATGTCTGTGTGTGTGTGTGCGTGCGTGCGTGCGTGCGTGCGTGCGTACGTGCGTGCCAGTGAGTCTGAGGAGACGATATCTCACGAACGAATGGAGCTATTCGAACGAAATTTGTTACAAAAATTACAATCTGTGAATACTGGAAGCCTATTGTTTTTAAACACAATCCAATGTTCAGAACCCCCTAAAGTTTCGAGTGAAATTTTGAAAAAATTCATCAAAAAATCAAAACTTTTAATGAAGCTAAGTAAATAGTCATTTATTATGTAATTTTTCATTACAAAACGATTGGCCTAAACTTTAGAACGCTAGCATGAATCGTTCTCGAGATATTGCACATTTTTCAAGTAAATATAAAAAAATCACATAAAATAAAAAAATATATTAACTATTGTGAAACATGTTCACTTTTCATATGCAATATCGTGCGATAAATTTGGTGACATCATTCTCGTGGATCTCGCTCTTTCAATTCATGAGTAAAGTTACTTTGGGTAATGCTTTTGTATTTGAACGCCAGTAGTCATGTATCTGCTATAAGAATAACTTATTTCTCCGTCCATAACGCTTGGCGAGATTTTGATGACGAATTGGGTGGGATATCGCCAACTTGGCGACTTTTTAAATGTTGCCAAATTAACCGAAATGTCACCAAATTCATAAAAATAACTCTAAATCAATGAAAATGACGACTAATTGATGAAAGTTCATTATCTTGGAAAGAACATAACAGTAGACTATAAGCATAATCAATTTATCCGCCTGTAACGCCTGGCTAGAAATTTAGCGGGACGTCGCCAACTTGGCGACTATTTTAAATGTTGCTAAAGTGACAAAAATCTCGCCAAATTGATAAGAGTGACGCCAAATGGGAAGTAATATTTCGCTAATTCTGATTTCCGTCATATGACGGGCATACTTTCTAGTATATAAGAAATACTCTTCTCTCCGTTTGTCTGGGATGCATTTGGTAAACTCGGCGAAATTTAGTAAAGTATTGCCAACTTGGCAATATTTCGCCCAAGATTGACAAAAATATCGTCAAAATTGAAAAAATGATGATAAATTAACGAACATTACGCCTAATTGATGAAGTAATTATTAAAGTATTTTAATATATGGAATATATCGCTTACTAATGATGCTATCAATATTGATAATTATTTATTTAGAGTAGCGCGAAGTATAAATTAATTGAGTATTTTGCAATAGTTTTACATGTTGTCATCCGGAAAATCGCCAAATGTACAATTCAACGACAAAAACACAGTACCGTGGATCTTATACATTATTTTTTGACTGTAAAAGTAGGAAATTCATTGCATTATATAAGGAAAATCATGTGCTGCCTACATCAGATTTTTTATATACATGTTAGCAACGTACCATAGTCATTGAATCGTACCGATTTTAAATCTTTAGTTAAAAGATTTTAAAATATACGTATTGCAATTCGCAGTTAAAAATGAGTTACAAAGTAAAAAGTCATACATGTTGTTGTTGTTGTTGAGACCCAGAGAGAGACCATCCGACCTACCAGAAAGGTGTAAGGTAACCATTTGGACGGCCGGGAAGTGCCGCCCAATTTAGACCGGAACCCAGTGGGGGAGGCATCCACAGGGACCGTACCCTCCTTCCCCTACCACCAACCTCTCGGAAGGACTTACGGACCCACATGTTTAACGTGATCGTACTCCGCTTGAACACGGCGGCAGTTGTGGCAGCGTGCAAAACCAGCGCGCAAACCACCGGGCTACCGCGCCTGAAATGTACCAACAGCACGCAGTGCTCCCAGGTGGTCACCCACCCGCAAGTACTAACCGCGCCCGATGCTGCTTGACTTCGGTGATCTAACGAGAACCGGTAAGTCATACATGTGTAAAATGTATATGAAAACACATTTTATCGATGAAAATAGCATAACATTTATTCAGGAATGGGAGGGGGGAGGGGGATTATCAAGGGAAAATATGCACATTTCTTGATAAAATACTTCATTTACAAAAGTGCTTCAAGTATGTTGTAATCGTTAAAGGAACATTGCCATTTACAATGCAGTATTTTGTTTTCGCACTTAAAGGTTCATTTATTTCATTAAAATGTATAAATAACAAAAAATTAATGCTTTCTGTACACCTAATCTATTTCATAATTTTCTTTTAATTACACTGCATGTTGAAAATTTTTCTTTACTTTGGCTACAGTGTCTAGAAGGAAGTTAGTTCTAGACACTGTACTTTGGCATTCAATGCTACAACTGTAATTGAAGAATTCACCAATTGAATATCATCGTTATTTTAATTGCATTACATATATTCTTGTATTTTTAACGTTTGTATTTTCATGTAACATTATTTTCATCATCCCAACTTGTATTTTTATGCTAATAACATTGAAATATGTTTACTAAACATATATATTCACAAAGCTATTTTTTTTTTCCTTTTTTCAATTAAATATTGAAATGCCAGATTTGTTGATTTTTGTTAAAACAATGTTTTTTTTTATTTTGTTAACACTTTACAACAAAGTTGAAAAGTGTTTATGACTTTGTTCATTCTGTCTATCTGTCTGTCTGTCTGTCCGTTAGCACGATAACTGCCCTAAAAATGACTTAATCAAAATGAAATTGTAGTATGTTGTTCATACGGTCTGTAGGACCTATGGGAATATAAATGAATAATATCAACCAATTAGTTTTGGTTTGAAACCGGGTTGAAAAAATAAAATACATTGAACCCTATGGGACCTAATTTTTCAAACATTTTTTAAGCGGTTTAAAAATTCACAAATTGCTTCGAAAATTTTAGGTAATATTCAAATTATTCCATAAAATATATAAAAAAAATTTCAGCAAAATATATTCAGTAGTTTTTAAAATGAAAATTAAAATAATAAGTACACCTCTTATATGAAGCGATCACGTGACCACGATATGAAAAGATCACGTGACCCACTTCAAAATGAAATATGGCATCCATCTTGTTTCAAAATCATGATTTTTAAAGTTCTTTTTAATTCATATTGAGTGTTGTATCCGTCCTAAAACTGCTTTATTTTTGCTTAAATTCTGTGCATCTACATACTGAAACAACGCAATTACAATATATTTGAGTTTAAATGATCATCCAAATTTGATTATTTCTACAACGAAGCCTATTTTTCACTTATGTAAAATGTAAATAGCAAAATATGTAGGATGAGTTGTATAAGAATTGCTGTATTTCTTTAACGCAAAATTATTTAGCTCATGGAGTCTGCATATGAATGAAGAAATTCATTGATTAAATTCATTGAATTAAATTCATTGATTTTACAGAGAGAAGGACGATTTTTTTCCCATGAAGTTTTGAGTTTAATTACTTGTAGTTCCATGGTCTTAAATTTTTTAATAAAATAAATTATTTTAGTACTGTGATGAATGAAATAAATGGGAAAATGTTATGAATGAAATGCTGCTTTTATAGAGAGAGCCAGGCGTGTTATTTTTTCTATGACGTCAGTTGAATGAATGTCAGTTGTTTTGGATGAAGTTTTCAAATATAATAAATTATCGTAGTATTATGATAATTTTAAAAATATTACCGAGGAATGTATCGCATTTTAGAGATGTTTAAACCAGGCAATTTATATTTCTATGCCGTCATTTGAACGAAGTTCATTTTTTTCGATGAAGGTTTAAGTTTTCAAATATAATAAATTAATGTAGTATTGTGATAAGTTTTAAACTATTACCGAGGAATGTATTGTATTTTAGAGATGTTTAAATTAAATTGCATCGAAGTTGGAAAGTGTTTCATAATCAATGCTTTAAGCATGATTGATCTTTCTTATTTAAGAGATAATTATATTCTTCTATCTTTAATAAGTATGGTAAACACGTCTAAAATATATTAAATGTTTTCTATCAAAGACTACAAGATCTGTAGACTGTATTTAAAAACATCATCTTGACGTATAAGAAAGTTTTACATTTTAAAGTGCCATACCGCTTTCAGACATTATAATGTCCATTATTAGTGGCAATGTTAAGGAATTGCCAGACGTGAGCTTTATACAACTCGAAATCGTGAATACAAAATTTGCATATGGTAAATCGGATAAACCGATATATAATTTATCATAAAGTACAAATTTTGTAATTATTTATGTACTTATTTTTTCTTTCTAATTGATTTTGTGATGGTGGGCTATATTTAATGTGCTGGTAACCGTATTGACAGATGACTGCTTTTATATATTATTTTTATTTCTTTCTGGAAGAATTGCTTTTTAAATTTTCACACATCATAAATCTTTTCAGACTGATTATCAGAAAATGAAGATGATTTCTTTTATGGAGTTTATTAAGATCTTTTAGTATCATTTTTACACTTATCATACTATAGAATATAAATTGTATTCAGAAAGTATTGTATTCACAATTCAATCTTGATGCCAACATATGTTTTAGGACCTCCTGAAACTCTTAATGAACTCCTTTGAATACGCTTTGACTATATTTAGAGTAATGTCCGTCCGTCTGTCTCTCAGTGGTCGATTTGCTGTGTACATGATAGCTTCCATAAATATTAATGTATTTTCACGAAACTATATCCGGCGTTGTTAACGAAAGATCTAAAACTGGATGGAATGTTTTGAAATTCGAGCTAAATTCGATCTTAACATGGTAGAATTATAGGATGAAATTTGACATAATTATGCATAAAAGGGATTATTTATGACTGAATGATCACGAAACAACAGTTTCAATCATTGTATTAAAAAATAGCAGATATACAATTTTTGTGGACGTCATTAGCCCCCCCCCCCCCCCAAGGTGGTACATTGTTAAACTTTATATCAATCGAAAGATCTTTCAAGCCCTTTACACAGCAGTTTTTTCAACAGTTTTTTTGCAAAATTTGCAAAAGGGGGAAAATAAATCACAAACAATTTAAAAATGGATTTTTGTATGAGAAAGTCGAGTTGAGCCACACTCTGGTTAATTATCTACATTATTTCTTGAAGCTTTATTGCTTTGCATACAAGATCTTTGTTAATCCATGACGTGAAAGTTTAATATAGGGAAAGGCTTGCTGATGGATGGATGTAGTACATGCTTTATTTTCTATCGTATAGTAAATAATGCATAAGGAAAGTTTTGTGGTTGTAAAATTCGAATTTTCGGCGGGTTTACACGTTTTCAGCATTCCTGATCCCGAATCGAACGGTTTTAAATACGATCTTTGCCTGCATGCGTGTGATTATATGAGTACAATATTTCGCGAAAGGAGCAAATCAAATGAAATTTAGTACTCTAATCCTAATCTAGAACCCGATCGAACATTCATCCCCCTCCCCAAAGAAAAGGAGCTTTTTTTTCTTTCGAAGAATTTTTTGAAAAAATTATATAAGAGTCAAGATGAACAATCATGTTAAATAAAATAATAATAGTACAATAAATGTATTAAACTTTATCGTAGTTCTAGTCATAGACGTTATCCACGCAAAACCAATTTGACTCCTCAGACTAGAACCACCGCCTTTTTTTTTTTTACAGAATTAGATATTTAAATGTAATTATTTTTTTATAAATAGAACTATTAGATGAACTATAAAATGACAAATACTTGTAATCTCAAGAAATGAAAACACTTATAAAACAAAAATACCGTTCTCTTTTTTTTATACGTTGTTAGTACTTATTATGACTGAGATCGAGGTGTACAGCGTGTAAATGTTTTTGATTCTTTTGGTGATAATAGTGACAATCTTAAATTTCGAGAAACTGTTAAGGAACTTTTATTTGTTTTTGTGGTTCTATCGAAAGGGAAAGAACGTTTTATTTCTTTACGTCATTGTGCGTTTTTAGATAAGATTTATCTTAACTAAATTTTCCGGATATGTGACCGTTGATTTCTTGGTTTTTGGAGGCTGGGCATTCGTTATCATTTGCATACCACATCTCGTTGCAACTTGGCCAGGTCACAGAAGATATGCTGTTGCCAGTCATATGTCATTAAAATATTTTCATTTATTAATCTTTTGGGTAGGCTTAACGGATTTTAGCCAGTCCAAAAGAAGAAAAAAAAAGTTCGGTTGTTTAAACGTTTAAAAAAGACCAGTTTTTTTTTTTATTCAACCCATCTTTGGGGGATTACAGATCTTAAAATTTCATCTTATAAGAAAATTACTAAATATATATCCAATTTCCTTTTTACTTTCCCTGCAGTATCTGGTAATGTATAAGGAAAGTATTGGAATAATCTCAAAAATTGGAATCATCTCTTACAAACATACGATTGCGCTTCAAATCAATACGCTTCCAGCATTAATTTATTGTACTTTTTGTACCAAATTTAGTTTAAAACTCTCCATTCGTTCGTGAGATATCGTCTCCACGGACACACGCGCTAACATACGAATACATAAACTAAACACACATACGATTAACGTTTCGAGATGCTGGAAACGAGCTCTTCCGTCGAAAATTCGAATTTGCAGCCCCATCACAATACTTCCCCCCATATATTGAACTATGTATATAGGGAAAGTAATAGCACATCAGCTTTCCAAATATATCTTGATCGATTAAATAAGCAGCCATTATGTTTTTATTTACTTTTCCCAGTGATCAAAGAGTATAATGATACCTCAAGGGCCATTTTATATTGAAAATTCACCCCTTCAGCATCGTCCATGCGCGGTATCTCATTACCTTGTCTGGTTCCCATCTAGTTCAATTATAGTATTCATTGCTCCAGAATTAGAGCTACGGTCACCCAACACTGGCCAGCTCCAGTTGCTATGCAGCTATATCCATCTCGACGCTCCAAGCATCAATACATCAAAATGACATCCAACTCCTGTGCTTATCCGAAGGAATTAGCCTTTGAGAATAATAAATACATAGTAGATATTATTTAATGCTATATAAGGGATATAAACAGATTTGGGAAGGTTTTGCGAATAGAATTTCATTACATGCAGCAGAATCTCTTCAAACAAAATGGTTCTGGATGTAGTCTGGATTAACTGAAATAGGGGATAAAATTTCAACAAATGGCAGTATATTATTTTACAAACAGGGCAGAAAATTTATTTATTTAAGTTATACGGTATGTTAAACTTGAAAAATTGCAATGCCATTTAAATATAAATTCAATTGGAAATAAGCTAGACGGTCCTATCTATGCTAGTAACGCTATACAAAATTATTTTCGCAGGCAGATCTGAAGAATAAATCACACTGAACCCGTTTGTAAACAAATTTCAAAAAATATGAAATTGAATCAATATATGCCAAGACGAAAGCTTTAAAATTGTATTAGAAGATATATCTTTATTATTTATATTCTCGTGGATTAGAAGATATACCCATATTGCCCTAACAGCATTTTTTCTCACAGTGACGTAAAATTTACGTCACACTGTGACTTTGGGACGTCACAGGACGTCGCAGTACGTCTCGACAATGTCATATTGAGGTCACTGCGAAGTCATTTTGGTCATTTTCATGGTCGTTTGTGACGTCGCATATTAACTTGTTTGTGACGTCACATTGTAATTGCCATTGTAATGTCGTCACATTGTTACGTATTAATTGAATTGTGGAAACGTCACAGAATATAGTCACAATGAAGTTACAAAGTTACTAATACGTAACGTCGCGTAGAAGTTACAAATATGATGTCACATTTTGACCCAGGTGCCACGTGACTACAACGTCACTGTCACACATGTGACGATCTTTGCTGTGAGGGTGCTTATATTTTCATAGATTAGAAGATTCCTCTGAGAATTGCAGCATGCCACCAAAGTGCCTTAAGTGTGCTGAAGAACACTTCACACGTGACTGCCAAAGACCAAGGACAGAGAAGGCAACGTGTGCTAACTGCAATGGAGATCACCCGGCGAACTTCAGGCAATGCCCGAAGAACCCCTGGAACAGAGGAAAGGCACCGGGGTATGCCCCCCCCCTCCCCCCAAAAATCAGATACCCCCTTGGAGGCAAAAGGCCCTCGGTCTAAACCCTCAGACACCCCATCAGGACTCCTCGCACTCTGTGCCACAGGTTAAAAGAACTCAAACTTCAGCACCTACCAGATCGGTGCAAGAGCAGGCCCCTAAACCGTCGACCTCCAGAGAAATGACTGTGGAGGAAGTGAGAATAGCTCATGAAGACATAAATCAGAGGATAGCAATTGATAAAGCCGCCAAAGAGGCAAGAGAAGCAAAACAAAGATTAGAAAAAAAGGTTCAGGAATGGCAGAAAACTAAACGCGCCCGAGAAGAGCTCGCGCAAACACAGCAGTTAGACAAATCGGCTGAAAAAAAACAAAAGACTACCGAGGTCCAAAAGGATACTCACAAAACAGATCAAACCGCGGTTGAGGCTGAGGAAATTGTAGCTGAGACTGAGGAAATGGAAGCTGAGACTGAACTTGCTGATAAATCCAATGATGAAAAGATGGATGAAATCCTCAACCTCGTCAGAGGATTTATCAGTATGTTCAACCTAGACGATATAAAACATCTGTTGATGCAGCTCGCTGAGTTAATTAAAAAAAAGAGCGATCCAATGCAAATGGTCTTTGAGGCTTTTAAATTAATCGCGGAATTTAATAAAAACAGTGAGAAACAAACCCGCCATGAATAGGTCCCAAAAAGAAAGTTTTAAAATAATATTTTGGAATGCGAACGGCATATCTCCAAGAATAAATGAACTTAGGAGCTACGTAAATGAAAATGATGTAGATGCCCTGCTAATCCAGGAAACTAAAGTTAGAGAAAACAAAAAACTAAATATAGCAAACTATAATAGCTATCATACCCTTAGCTCAAATATAACTGCTAGAAATCCCCATGGAGGAACAGCAATATATATTAAAAGTAATATTCCCCACGAGGAAATAAACAACATAAATCTTCAAGGTATAGAAAATACTAGTATAAAAATTAAAATAAATAATGTAAACCCATTTATCCTAACTTCAATATATGTCAAAAACATGAGTGGTATAAATGTAGCTGCGCAGCTGGAACTGCTTTTCTCGCGATATCCAAACACAATACTCGCGGGCGACTTCAATGCACACCACCGAGCGTGGGGCAGCAGGAGAGCCAACACACGCGGTACACAGATACATAGATTGCTAAACACAACAAACACTGACATCATTGCACCGTCGAGACCAACCTGCTTCTCAGGTGCCAATGGCTCATTCATAGACTTTGTCCTAACGAGAAACATAGAATACGCTCACACAATTGATACCCTGGATGAATTCGACTCGGATCATCTACCGGTACTGGTGACATTCGATTTGAACACTCCCCTTCCAACCTCTCTGGGACAAGAGAGGGTGAACTGGAACGTATTCAAAAGAGCACTTTTCGAGCCGCATTTAGCAGTACCCAACATTATGAGCACGGCGGATATTGACTCTGCCACGCACACACTCACAACAGAAATCAGGAGAGCTATTGCATCTGCCACAACACATCGTGAGTCACCAAAAATGCCCACACTTTCCCACCATGTCAAACAATTAGTTAGGCAAAGGAACAGAATGCGTAAGACATGGCAGGCTAATAGAGACCCTACCCTCAAAAGGGAGCTTAACAGACTCACGTGGAAAGTCAGGGATAAAATTGTCGCAGATAAGCAGCAACAGTATAAAGAGTTAATTGAATCCCTTAGCTCGGAAGACGTATCGCTCTGGCAATTCGCTAAAAGACTCAGAAAACCTCAAATTAAACTCCCGCCACTAATAGATGGCGCTAATATTGCGTACTCAGACGAAGAAAAGGCAGAGGCGCTTGCTAGGCATTACGAAAAGCAATTTGAACCAAACCACGATCTAATGTGTCAGGACACCCTAAGAATGGTTAGGCAAACTCTAAACAATTTCAGGAACTCCCCGGTCACGGCTGAGATTAACCCAGCCACCCCGCAAGAAATAGTAGAGATTATCAAAAACCTTAAAAACCGTAAAAGCCCAGGGCACGACAAAATCAGGAATATCGCGGTAAAAAACCTACCCTTAAATATAATATTTTACTTGACCATCTTAATAAATAAAATACTAGAACTAAATTATTTCCCCAAAGAATGGAAGGAAGCGATAATTATAGCGATCCATAAACCTGGTGAGGATGCCTCAATTCCAGCCAACTACAGACCAATCAGTTTGTTGCCGACACTTAGTAAAATTACTGAGAAAATAATTCTTAAGAGACTGAACACGCACCTTAGTGAGAATGACATTATCATTCCGGAGCAGTTTGGATTTCGGCCAAAACACTCCACCACTCATCAATTGCTGAGAGTGGTAGAGTACATTTCTTCTGGTTTTAATAATAAGACACCCACAGCTGCGATTTTTCTTGACATCCAAAAAGCCTTTGATAAAGTGTGGCACTGTGGATTAGCTTACAAATTGATCACTCTAAAAGTCCCTGACGCACTTGTCAAACTTTTAATTTCATACCTAAATAACAGACACTTTCAAGTCAGAGTAAAAAATAACTTATCTACACCCAAGCTCATTAAAAGTAGTGTACCGCAAGGATCCATCCTGGGCCCGACACTCTTTAACATATATCTAAATGACATTCCCAGGACCCCAGACACGGAGCTGGCACTCTATGCAGACGACAGCGCGATACTTGCAAAACACCCTTACGTCTCAGTAATGCACAGACAGCTACAACAACACTTAGACATACTCCAAACATGGCTGGAAAAATGGCGAATAAAATTAAATCCCAATAAATGTCATTGGATTTATTTCTCAAGAAAACGTAAACCTCCGCCTCCTCTGTACATAAACAACCATGCCCTAAAAGCGGAAAAATCTACTAAATACCTAGGTGTAACGATAGACTCCCACCTAACTTGGAAACTGCACGTAACGAACATAATCAAAAAAGCGTATATAACCATAGGAGCCTTATACCCAATGATAGGAAACGGAAATCTAAGTTATCAAAATAAACTCCTAATTTATAAATCGGTCATCTGCCCAGGAATGCTGTATGCAGCACCCGTATGGGGATATGCCTGTAAAACTACCATAGACTTATTAGAGACAAGACAAAACAAAACCCTAAGGATTATAAGGAAAGCCCCTAGATACTTGAGAAACTCGGTAATTAGGAAAGACTTCAAAATAAAAACTGTTAGAGCCCAAATCAAAAAGCTAGCGCTTAAATTCTACAAAAATCTGCCATCTGTCCCAAATGAACTATTATTTAATCTGCATGACTATGATCATCGCAAGGCTAAATCTCGTAAGAGACCCCGCTCGGTACTTAACTTTGATATTCGGTACTAGGAACGTCCCACCTTAATCAGTTGATATTAACGAAAACTCGCGATCTTTGGTTTTCTACAAAATGTTTAAAATCCTAAACTGCTAAAATGCTAGGTTACCCTCAGATCTGCATCAACCCCCCAAACTGCTTAAACTCTTAATGTGCAACAAACTGCCACACTAGGAGCTAGGACAAATAATAAAAACAGTAAATCAAAAACCTCGAACCTCCAACTATGGACCAATGAAATAATGTCACAGTATGAAGATAAGAACCACACCTAGAGATTGGAGATTAAAGGCGCTTCGCGCCTGGTGCTCTATTCTGGACGAAACTCTATGAATAGATTAGAAGATTATACCCGTGCGGTGGAAGAGCCCGTATTACAATTAATGGATTTGAAAAATCTTTCACAAAATAAAACAGATGACGTAAGAAATTGGAATATTAATAATCCCCATAATCATTCAATTAAACCCAATGCCGTAATGCAGCTTTTCTCAAACTTATTTTCCGTGGCCCGGTAATTTTTATACTTGTCCTTCATGACCCACTAAAATTTTTATTGCCTGTACTGGCGTATGGGTAAAATAAAACAGATTTAAATGTCCATGCAGTTTTCATATATTATAAAGCATTTGCTCTTATAAAAATGCAAAAGAAATCAAATTGAAACCAAATAATTTATTAATTAGAAGTGTGATACTGCTTCTTGTTAACTAGAAACTTCAGTACTTTTAAACCAATTTTTTGGTTGTCTTTGATTTTAAAGTCTTTTATTAAAATCTTCTTTATACGACGTACAAAAATCACACGGCCATAATGTTTTCGGGCACTATTATGCTCCTTATCAGTAGCGAAGTGAAAGTAAGGTGCGAACATGCATGTTCGCACCTTGTTACATCATGAGCAGCATGATATATTTTTCTTCAAATAAATTTGCGTAAAAAATATCTTCTGCATAATACAGACATGGTACAATTCCGCGTTCAGCTTTTTTGGCACTGATTGCTACCATTCCTGGGATCGATGCAAATCTGTAACAAAATTTTGTTGGGGATGTGGGGGGTACTTGTTAGCAACGAAGCCAAACCAGGACCAACCAGTAAAGAGACGCATTTAATTTCGGAGGAAAAGCAGAGATGCCGATTACTACGAATTCTCCGTAGTTTCAACTGGAAGCATCATACTACGAATTACGGAATTTGCATAGTTTCTTACGGAAAATTGGCTTGTGCCTAGGTCAACGTAAATTTACTGCCACAAGCACTATAATGCCAACTAAATCAGCGTGATAACGGAGGTTTACGACCGTGTATGGTGTAGATTAAGATCGCGAACGCTTTTTTCATGGAAGTAATAAATATAATGCTAATGCGCTAAATATGGTTCTTAAAAAGTTGTCTAATTCGGCATAATAGCTAAACGGTTATTTTTTTAAATTATTTTCGCATAAACAATGTGATTACGCAATTCGGTGTTTGTTCTCGTGAATCGCATAAAGTCCATTAGTATCATTTTTGATCCACCTCCATCTTCTCAATATTGTATATTAGATTGACTAAACTAACATTTTTTCATATTTTGAGTAATTATTAAGATTAATTTTTGAATTATTTTCGCATAAACTACGATTGCGCAATTCAGTTTGTTCTCGTGAGTTGCCGAGAGGATATTAGTATCTTTTTCCATCCATCTCCATCTTTTAAATATTGTATATTAGATTGACTAAACTAACATTTTCTCATATTTTGATTAATTATTAAGATTAATTTTTGAATTATTTTCGCATAAACTACGATTGCGCAATTCAGTTTGTTCTCGTGGGTTGCCGAGAGGATATTAGTATCTTTTTCCATCCATCTCCATCTTCTAAATATTGTATATTAGATTGACTAAACTAACATTTTCTCATATTTTGAGTAATTATTAAGATTAATTTTTGAATTATTTTCGCATAAACTACGATTGCGCAATTCAGTTTGTTCTCGTGAGTTGCCGAGAGGATATTAGTATATTTTTCCATCCATCTTCATCTTCTAAATATTGTATATTAGAACTAGCTTATTTTCATATTTTGGTTAATCATTAAAGTTAATTTTTTAATTATTTTCGCATAATGCATATTTTCCCATTTTAAAACTGGGTATGAACCTTGTGAAGGGATATTTTCCAAAAAGTGATATTAAAACGATGATTTAGGCAAATAAAAAAAGCTAAGCACCATTTTGGCAGGGATCATGATCTTTCAGAAAATTTTTTGTTGGATTTCTTTCCCCCCCCCCCCCCCCCCAATTACCTAGCTACACTTCTTAAGTTTATATAAACAAAATTATTTGTAGATGCGTAAATCTAAAGTTGACAGTTTTAGAAATTGAATACCAGTGATCATTGGGAAAAAAACTTTTTACTATGTTGTCAGAAACCTAAAGGTTTCCGACAACATATCAAAATATGAAATATAGTAGATAATATTTATATATATCTATGAATAAGTAAACTATTATCTATGAATAAGTAAGTAAAATATTAATCTCAAAACAATATGAGAATATTATGATTTTGGAAGTAAATTGCGGATGAGAAAAAGTTTTGTTGACTGATATATGATCCATAGATGTTATAAGCTAACAATTAATAATTAAATTTTATTCTTGTTTTTTTGTCTGAAAATAAAAATGCACATTTCGTTCATATTATAAAAAAGAGCAAAAAATGTGATTTTTCGAATAAAAATAAGGGGTATGGTTTTCCCCGACCAAAAGCAATGTTGCACGGAATCAATGAACTTATCGAGGAGAGACTGGGGTATTCTCTCCCATTTCTGCAGAAGAGCGGTTTCCAGCTGCCGAACAGATTCTGGGGGGTGATAAGCGACCAGCAGCCCTTCTCCCTAGAATGTCCCAAACATGTTCGATTGGGTTCATGTATGGGAAACATGCTGGCCAAGCCATTCAAAGGATTCCTTCATCGAAAAGGAAGCAGTCCACTAGCCGAGCACTATGTGACTAGCGTTATCATCCATGAGAATGAATTCATCTTCGATTCCCCGACCAAAAGCAATGTTGCACGGAATCAATGAACTTATCGAGGAGAGACTGGGGTATTCTCTCCCATTTCTGCAGAAGAGCGGTTTCCAGCTGCCGAACAGATTCTGGGGGGTGATAAGCGACCAGCAGCCCTTCTCCCTAGAATGTCCCAAACATGTTCGATTGGGTTCATGTATGGGAAACATGCTGGCCAAGCCATTCAAAGGATTCCTTCATCGAAAAGGAAGTAGTCCACTAGCCGAGCACTATGTGACTAGCGTTATCATCCATGAGAATGAATTCATCTTCGATTGCTGCAGCGTAAGAAACTACAAAAGACCTGGCGATCGCATCCTTATATCTCTGAGTCATCAGCGATCCATTTCTGATGATGTATGGTACGGTCATTAAGAGAGTCTCTGCCTCCTCCAAAGCGGACACTTCATTCGTCTGAGAAGAGAGCATTGCTCCATTCATTTCGTCTCCATTTGAGATGCTTTTGTGCCTACCTGCGGGCAGCACGGTGGCCCATTGTAAAATAAACACAAACCATACGTCTGCGAGCATACAAACCAACTCGATGGAGTCGGTTTGGAACAATTTGAGTTGAAACACTGGTGTCAGTAGCCCTCCGAAGGTGCTGTTGCAAAAGAGTTGAGTTCACAGTGCGATTTCTTCTGGCTGTTAGTGTTAAATACCGGTCCTCATTTTGTGTTGTTGCATGCCTACAACTTTGTCCTGGTCTTTGGCTAACATTTCCAGTTTCCAAAATCCGGTCTGGAAATGGCATTATGGAACACTTCAAGGGCTTCCGCTACAACGGGTGTCGTTTAGCCCGCCTCTAAACGACCGATGGCCCCCAAGGCTACCAATTTGGCTAAGTCATGTTGTTGAGACATCGTATTCACTGCTACGAAGCATTCAACGCATGTCAATTGTTTCGAATCGCTTCCTACAGAAAGAATGCTGCAGATCTCTTTTCACTCCTTATCTAGAGCGCGTAATTTTCAACGTTACAGACAAAATTTGCGTATTGCGAAGTTTGTAAGCGTGCTAATTTTCCTTTTTAATCTATCTTCTTTCATTTTTGTTAAAAAAGTAGTCGATTATATGGTCGTTTCATACCGAACTCACAATATCCCCTAATTGTTTTGAGTATTGTAGATGGATAAGACATAGCTATCAACTTAGAAAAGCAGTTATAATCGGTGAATTATTATACGACTTACCAATCACAATTTTTGCCAATTATCACTAATAATATATTTTCTTTCTAATGATATTATATACAGGGTAAGTCTAAAATGGGACTACTTATATAAAGGGATTGGTTATCCTATTTATCTTATTATATTATTCTTTTAATTATTTGATCCTCACTACTAATGATGACTTCCATCCAAACTGCAAACTCCTTCTTCCTTCAAAACTAAGTCGCGTTGTCACATTTAGTTACACTTAAATTTACATGATGTTGTCTTACACAATTTTCAACACTTTCCAACATAGTTGAAAAGTGTTTATGACTGTTCATTCTGTCTGCCTGTCCGTTCGCACGATAATTGCCGTAAAAAGAACTTTATCAAAATGAAGTTTTAGTATATTGTTGATATGGTCTGTGGGATGTCTGGAAATAAAAATGAATAATATTACCTAATTAGTTTTAGATTCAGCCGGGGTTGAAAAAATGAAGTACATTGAATCCTATAGGACTGAATTTTTCAAACATTTTTTTTAAGTTGAGTTAAAATTCACAAATTACTTCAACAATTTTATCAAATATTCGAATTATCATATAAAATGTGTAAAAAAAAAGTTCAGCAAAATATGTTGGATAGTTTTTAAAATAAAAATTTAAAAAATCTGATGTGGGCAGCACATGACTTTCCTTATATAATGCAATGAATTTACTATTTTTACAGTTAAAAAAGTAGGTTATTCTTATAGTAGGTACTTATTTCTTTCCAAGATACTGAATGTTCGTCAGTGAGTCGTCATTTTCATTGATTTAGCGTCATTTTTATCCATTTGGCGAGATTTTCGTTAATTTGGTAATATTTTAAAAAGTTGCCAAGTTGGCGACATTTCACTAAATTCGTCGCCAAAATCTCGCCAAGTGTTATAGACGGAGAAATAAGTTATTCTTATAACAGATAAATAACTATTGGCGTTCAAATAAAAAAGTATTACTCAAAGTATCTTTTCTCATGAATGGAACGAGCTAGATCCACGAGAATGATGTCACCCAATTTATCGCATAATATTACATATGAAAAATGAACATGTTTCTCAACGGTTAATATACTTTTTTCTATTTATAGGATTTTTTGATAAATTTATTTGAAAAATGTGCAATATCTCAAGAACGGTTCATGCTAGCGTCCTAAAGTTTGTGTCAATCGTTTTCTAAGGAAAAATTACATAAGAAATGTCTATTTACATAGCTTTATTAAAGGTTTTAATTTTTTGATGATTTTTTCAAAATTTCACTCGAAAATTTAGGAGGGGGGGGGGTTCTGAACATTCGATTGCGTTTAAAAACGATATGCTTCCAGTATTCACGGATTGTGATTTTTGTACTAAATTTCGTTCGAATCGCTCCATTCATTCGTGAGATATCGTCTCCACACACACACACACTTTCACACACACAGGCATCACCTCAAAAATGTTTGATTCGTGATCAGGGATGCTTGAAACGTGCTCTCCCGTCGAAAACTCAAATTCGAATTTTCGAGGCCGTCACAATGCTTTTCTTATACATTATGCATATAAGGAAAGTAATAAATAGTAATGACACCCATATTATATGAAGAGATCGTTTAAATTTATATTTGTGTTGCATCCATCATGAAAGTGCTTTACTACTTTCCTTATATGCATATAATGTATAAGGAAAATATTGTGACGGTGTCGAAAATTCTAATTCGAGTTTTCGACGGGAAAGCACGTTTCAAGCATCCCTGATCACGAACCAGGTGTGTGTGTGTGAGTGAGAGTGTTGAGAGAGAATCAGAATGTGTGTGTGTGTGTGTGTGTGTGTGTGTGTGTGTGTGTGTGTGTGTGTGGGTGGAGAGTGTTGAAGTGTTGAAAACCCAGACCACACGACAGACCCGAAGGTTTACTGTAGCTAAGTGTGTGGCCGGAAACTTTATTTTAGATTCAAAACATTACAAGACAGGTTAAAATTGAATCACAACACAGTTACAACAAGACACATAAAAGAATGGCAACAAAACAAAACATAAAAACTATACAATACAATACAATATAAACAGCACAACAAAACAAACCACATAAACAAAACCAACTACAAAAACAAAGCAAAAACCTCCACCAAAAAAGCGACACCTCAGGGGGGTCCAGAGAGCAGAGAAAATGTTAAAAGCAGAAGAGGCTCCCAGGCTGATTATGTAATTTTATTAGAAATTTCTCTCGCTATGAGAACACAGTTTTTGATCTTGTTAATAGAAGTTTTGTTGGAGCAGACACTCGAGAACCAGGCCGCGGAGTTTCCAGCAGAAGAGTGTGTGTGAAGAGAGTAACTGACGAACGAATGGAGTGATTCGAACGTCGAACAACAAAATACAAAAAATACAATCCATGAATACTGGAACCCTATTGTTTTTATAAGCAATCGGACGTTCAGAATCCCCTAAATTTTCGAGTGAAATTTTGAAAAAATCATCAAAAAATTTTTAATGAAGTTACATAAATAAATCATTTCTTATGTAATTTTTTATTAAAAAACGATTGACATAAATTTTAGAACGCCTAGCATTAACCGTTCTCGATAAATTGCACATTTAAAAAAAAAATTATCAAAAAATCACATAAAAAAATATTACCTATTGTGAAATATGTTCACTTTTCATAAGTGATATCATGCGATAAATTTAGTGACGTCATGCGATGAATTTAGTGACATCATGCGATAAATTTAGTGACATCATTCTCGTGAATCTAGCTAGTTCCACATTCATGAGAAAATAAACTTTACGTAATACTTTTGTATATGGACGCTAATAGTCATTTATCTGCTACAAGAATAACTTATTTCTCCGTCCATAACGCTTTGCAAAATTTTGTCGGAATATCGCCAACTTGGTGACTTTTTAAATGTTGTCAAATTAACGAAAATGTCCCCAAATTGATAAAAATGACGCTAAATCAGTGAAAATGACGACTAGATGATGAAGTCTTGAAAAGAACATAAGCAAGCATAACGCATATATAGCAAGCATAACGCATATAAGAATAACACATTTCTCCGCCCGTAACGTTTGGCGAGAAATGTAGCGAGACGTCGCCAACTTGTCGACTATTTTAAAATTACAAAATATCACCAAATTGATAAAAATGACGTCAAATGGGAAGTAATGTATCACAAATTTTAATTTCCGCATACCTTCTAGTATATAAGAAATACTCTTCTCTCCGTTTGTCTGGGATGCAGTTGGTAAACTTAGCGAGATTTAGCAAAGTATTGCCAACTTGGCGATATTTCGACCCAGATTGACCAAAATATCGTCAAAGTTGAAAAAATGACGTTAAATTGACGAAAATTACGCCTAATTGATGAAGAATTATAATTGATTAAAGAATTTTAATATATGGACTATATCGCTTATTAAGGATGCTATGAATATTGATAACTGTTTATTTAGAGTTGCGCAAAGTATAAGGTAATTGAGTATTTTGAAATAGTTTTACATGCTGTCATCCGGAAAATCGCCAAATGTACAATTCAACGATAATAACACAGCGGCGTGGATCTTATATATTTTGACTGTAAAACTAATAAATCCATTGCATTATATAAGGAAAGTCATGTGCTGCCCACATCAGAATTTTTTTTTTGCATATTATCTGCTTATCAAAATTCTGTGCCAATGCAATTATAATATTTTTACTTTTCCTATATACATAATGTATAACGAAAATATTGTGACGGATTCGAGTTTTCGACGGGAGAGCACGTTTCAAGCATCCCTGATCACGAATCCAACATTTTGAGGTGATGTCTGTGTGTGTGTCTGTGGAGACGATATCTCAGGAACGAATGGTGCAATTCGAATGAAATTTGGTAGAAAAATTACAATCCGTGAATACTGGAAGCCTATTTTTTTAAACACAATCGAATCTCCAGAACCTCCCTAAATTTTTGAGTTAAATTTTGAAAACATCTTCAAAAAATCAAAACCTTTATAAAAGTTACGCAAATAAACATTTCTTGTGTAATTTTTTCCTTAGAAAATGATTGACATAAACTTTAGAACGGTAGCATGAACCGCTCTTGAGGTATTGCCCATTTTTCAAATAAATTTATCAAAAAATCCCATAAATTAAAAATAAATATTAACTGTTGGAAAACATGTTCACTTTTCATATGTAATATCATGCGATAAATTTAATGACCTCATTCTCGTGGATCTAGCTTGTTCCATTCATGAGAAAAGAATAGTCATTTATCTGCTATAAGAATAATTTATTTCTCCGTCCATAACGCTTGGCGAGATTTTGGCGACGATTTTGGCCGAAGGTCGCCAACTTGGTAACTTTTTTAAATGTTGTCAAATTAATAAAAACCTCGCCAAATGGATAAAAATAACGCTAAATCAATGAAAATAACGACTGACGAAAATTCAATATTTTGGAAAGAATATAAGTATCTACTATATAAGAATAGCCTAATTTTTTTGACTGTAAAAGTAGTAAATTCATTGCATTACATAAGGAAAGTCAAGTGCTGCCCACATCAGATCTTTTAACTTAAATGATCACTAAACTTTATTTCTACAACGAAGCCTAATTTTAACGCAACTACATATAAAATGTAAGCAAATCACGTTTTTTTTTTTTCACGTAAAATTTAGCTCAGGAGTTTGGAATATAAGTGATGTGAATGAAATATTTATTGATTCTACATAGAGAGGCAGACTATTTACATTTCAATGACTTCATTTGAATAAAATTCATTTTGTGTAATTAGAATTGCCTTTCTTGATGAAGTTTAAGTTTTCAAGTAGCAGTACTATGATAATTTAAAAAATGTCAGCGCTGAATACATCATATTTTAAAGATGTTTAGATAAAATTGCATTTCAGTTGGAAAGTTTTTTTTTACTGGCCTTGTCAGAGTATTTTATAACAATATATATATACAAAATTGATTCATAAAATAAGATATGAATTTCGTCCCCGATTTTCGGAATTTTGCAGCCTGTGCGCTCCATGGATAAGAAAAATACAACTCTCTCTCACCATGGGCAATATAGCTAGCTTGCATTCATCCTAATTTTGATCTGATCCAATTTAATAAATCCTATTACTTCCTTGTATGGGGAAAGTATTGGGATCGTGTTGAAAATTGCAACTCGAGTTTTCGGCGAATATGCACGTTTCGAGCACTCTAGAATACGAAAAAATATTTTTAGCGTGTCATTTGTGCAAATATATGTATGTGCAAATATATGTATCCAGTCTAGTTGAAAAACTAATTAACAAAGTTTCACAAAATACGGTAGATAAGTATCTGGGGGATACCTTTGTGCTGATTAGAATTTTATAGAATTCAAAAATAAAGAACCTGCCTTATTTGTGAAATGTGGCCCGCAAATATATCGCCAAAATCTAAAATAAAAGACTACATGGGCTCAAATGTATCAACTGAATGCTTGCTTTATATATAATTTGTGACAACGAAAAAAATACAACCAACCCCATAGGGCTTATCGCTTTTGAGATAATTTAGTCTTTCCGTATTTTTGCCACGTCGGCTTTGAAAATATGTCCAGCCGTCAAATAAAGACAAAAAATCGGAATAAAATTGCAAATTCAGAGAAATTTCAAATAATGATCGGCGTTATTTTGTGCAATTAAACTCAGCTTAATGAATTATAAAAGAAAAGAAAAAGAGAAAATACATTTGAGTCTGTAGGGAATATCACGTGCTACCCACATCCATTTTGTCATCCCTTGGAGAACTGGAAAGAGGAAATCTCAAGCACATCCGATTTTGTGAACAAACAAATCCCTCTTCCTCGACGAGTATTTTCGAGTGAAAAGCTGCGTACGCATACACCTCGTACTTTATCGATTGCGAACTCTTTTTTGCATTTTTGTGTCCCTTCCACTACCGTATTAATATGGAAATAAAAATGTAATGGGAATTTTCGTATAAAATCTCCATGTAGTAGCATTAGTTAAGCAACGAACTCGATTTACTCAGATGTGCGAGTTGCACTTTCATTTTTGTTTTAAAGGAAAACAGAATTATTTTTCTTTCGGACATATTACATTTTTATTTTCCCTACACACATAGTATAATGTATAGAGAAAGCCTTGTGATGGAGTCGTAAATTCAAATGCGAGTTTTCGATGGTATAGAGCGCGTTTCAAGCATCCCTAAACTTGAATCGAACAATTTTTAGGGTGATGTTTATGTGTGCATGTAGGGTTGGGGGTGAGAGGCTATATCTCATGAACGAATGAAGCGTTTTGAACGAAATTTTGTACGATTATTACAATCTGTGAATACTGGAACCATTTTGATTTTAAATGCTTTCAAATGTCAAAAGACCACTTAATTTTCGAAGAAATTTTGGAAAAAATCATGACCTTTACATATGTTAAAAAAATAACCATATCTGACGTAATTTATCATTAGAAAACGAATGGCACCCACTTTAGAACGCTGTCATGAATCGTTCTCGAGACACAGCACGTTTTCATGTAAATTTAAAAGGTAATGTAAATTTTTCATGCATTTTTTTTTTTCTGAAAAAATATTCCTTAATACATATATTTTTCTAGATTGGTTAGATAGAACTTCTTAGATAATGACACATGGATTCAGCACCAAATTCCGGAGAGGGTGCAGCGGCTCGTTAAATATTTCCGGTTCCGGAGATGTCACTTCCGTTTCAAAAATTTACATTTCCTTGAAACATCTATTCCTCTGCATCTTTTGTGGATATATCTTAGATGATGATTGATCGGAATTCGACCTCCAAATTCCGAAGGGGATTGAGGGTTTACTGGAGATTTCCACTTCCGGGTTAAAAACATTTCTTGAAGCAATCCCCCCCCCCTCAAGATTAGCTATAAATAGAGCCCCTAAACTCAAATTTTGAAATTTATGACAACTGCGCCCTTTTCTTTGTAAACTAGCACAATAATGAGTTTCACAGTCGTGAGGCAGGTACATTTTGTTGAAGGGGGGGGGGGGGGGGGGACAAGAGTGTCATAAATTAATTGCCTTTCATTGAGTTGCAAAGAAAATTCTACTGTGCAATTTTCACCTGATGTATTTCCACGAATCTTATTTGTTTGTTCAAAGGATGAAGAGAAAAGTAAAAAGAATATCTCCCAAGCAAATCCGATTTCGCCTTTTATTTCTCTATGGAACGAATATCCGTCAGTGTAAGATGCTTCATACGTGTACACCTCATACTTTATTGATTTTGAGCTGCACTCATGTCCAAAAGGTGTAATAAAATGAAAAACATTTATTCGAATTCATCGAAACTTTCGCAGATCACTGGGTATAAGAAAAGATACTAGCGTGGGGGAAATACAAAGAAAATAATCAATAAATAATTAAATAATAGAGACAAGCAAAAGTATAGGAATTTGGGCGGCAAAATCAGTTCATTGGTGGAGGTCTGTCAATACCGAATGGGATGACCTCTGCTGGAAACACATGCCCGACAGCGTCGTTTCATGCGAAGAATAAGATCATCTATGGCAGTTTGGAGTGTCTGTGTCCAGGGTCATTCCACGTGAAAACACCCATTTTAAGAAAAACTTGTTGCTCCATAGTCATGGATTTTTTTAAAATTTTACTATGGATACACATGGTAATAAAACCCCCAAATCTGAATTTATAATGTATATATCGCAATAATTGCCAAGATACAGGCATTTGAAAAATGGCCATTTTTGCCGAATGGCAGCCATATTGGATTTTGCACCAATGTTTATAAATGTAATAGCTTGAGAACTAATGGTTCAAATTAAACAATTCTGGTACTAATTTGAAGCTATTAATATCAGGAATATAAGTGCTATATCAAAAAATAAAAAATATATATTTTAATATAGTTATTACATGAAAATTGCAAAAATCACCTTCGGATGGATAGTCAAGTTTAATGGGTTATAAAAAAAATGGCTCCTAATATTTTTTTCTGAAACTTGGTACAAATATTAACTAATATGTGCACTTTAAGTACAAAAAAAATTAGAAAGGTAATATTTCTTATTACAGAGAAAAATAGCTATAAAACATATATACATTTTACATGTGATGCTTTAATCATTTAAAAATATATATTTTTTAAAAATAAATAATGAGCAAAAACAAAACATAGGAATTTTTCTACACACTAACTAGTATGTGTGCTTTAAGCACAAAAAAAATTAGGATGGTAATATTTAATTTAATGACTAAAGAAATACTGTTATATGTATAGGAAATCAATGTAAAATTTCTGGGGTGCTGAAACATTCTAATAAAAATCTTCCTAAAAACCATACAGTTATCCGTTTTATATTTTATTTTCTTATTTTAAATTATGAAAAGGTATTTTCTATATTCAGTAGAGCTGAAGATACCCAGTTTTTCCTAGTGGCCACTGGCTCCTAAACCAATTTCATCTAATAGCAAGTATCATAATCTTTGGCACACATCTAAAGGTCTTGGTCATATATATAATGCATTTGGGCCATAAGAATACATAAACATAACATATACAAACAAAACACACACTAATTTCTAATTCATTGGGATGCATTGTTACTCTAAGAATTTCTGGAGATGGACAGTTATCACACCAGCTCACCATACTTTTCTGATTCAGTGCAATAAACTTGTTTCTTTTAACAATGATGTAATATATTCACTGATATGGATGGCATGGAGCATGAGTTTAATATTTTGATGGTATGTACAAACATGTACAGAATGAATAACTTTGTTTCCAACAGTTACATATTCTGTTGGATGTAGTGTGCAAAATTTACATAGTATTTTTATTTCATTATGATTTTCTTTAAATGCAGCATATAATTCTTTTAAATTATGCAAAAGTAATCTCTTTTGTTTTAATATTTTCCCATTTTCACTTGGTATAGATATGCAATATTTTCTTCCTGGACACATACAACTGTTATAATAAAAGCTAGTAACTTTTGTATAATATCAAATTTAATTTAACACTTATATCTCACTAGGCATTGATAACATCCCTTCTGTTTCTTTTAATTTTTCTTGTTTTTTTTTAACTAAATTCTCTGTAGTAATATAACATGTCTTTGTTTGTTGGACTATCCATGAATCTTGGACTAATTTTAAAATCTGCATGTTTTCTTTAAATGATGCATCTAAAGAAAACTTATTCAATAATTTTCCATCATAAACGTGTAATTTTGGGAAATAATGTCTTGAATTTTGTAGCTTATTAATACTTTCAATACCCAATACTGTAGCAGTTTTAGTAGCAATGTGGCTACTTAATTTCTTAACTTGCATATAACTAAGTTTCCTCTTAGAGCTAAATCTATTGAACTTTATTAGTGATAAATCCAAAAGTTCACACACAGCTGTTATTCAATTGTTCCATTACTATTGTGACTTCACTATAATCTGCATCATTGGCCATTTCCATGTCAGCAGTAGAAACCTCTGACTCACTAATTGATGAATGCGAGGAAGAATAACAAGACATGCAGAATTTTTTTTGCCCTGGAATGAGTAATTCTTGATTTATCATTGGCAGTCTGAGGAAATTGGTTTTAGGGACTTAGTTCTGATTTTGGTGGTTTATTAAAATAGATCACAAGTTTTCTGTCTTAAACTGCACCATTTCAGATATTCATCCTTGTGAACCTTGCATATACTACCACTCAGAACACAAGTACAGGAATAAACAGGAAGGCAAGACACATTGACTTTCTTGCATACAAAACATTCAATTTTTATAGCAAGGCAAGAACTAGAACTAATCATGGAACATAAATAAAAGAAATAATCATTGAAGCACAGTTCACTGATTTATTTGTTAAACATACTCAGCTCTGAACATTTGAGCAAAAATGAGCTCTGAAAGGAATAAGTCACCCAGAAATGTAATATTGTATCTTACTTTAAATTCAACCTAAGAGAAAACAGATGATGCAGTACAAGTAATCATTTCAGGAACTGACAACTGGTATATGTTAATTGCTATTACTTATATAACAAAACTATGAGTATTAGAGTTAAACTTTGGAGGCTATAGGCAGCTGATGTCTTATGTACACAAAAACCAGAACCAGGTGTTTTTAAATGTTCCAGAAACAATATTGGTGCTGTAGGATAATTTTCTTCTCCAATAGCTTGTTTGTTTATGTTTAGTTTGTTGCTCCTGTTTCAACTGGATAGGGGATATTGCCTAGTGTTTCCTTTGGAGTTGGCAGAAGGCTAAAGATATGTTTTGGTGATCAACATGCTGTAGTTCTGATTAATTTTTTTTTTTTTTTTAATTTTAATGCTTTTCACGAAAATGAGTGTTTTATATTATCTAATTACAAATTATTTTTTGTGGAATTAACTATATGTATGCTGTAAAGCTTCAGCATTAAGTGATAGTTGTCATTTATAGCCAATATGCCAAAGATTATTGTCCTTACTGCCTCTAAGGTGAAATTGGTTTAGAAGCCAGTGGCCACTAGGAAAAAATGTGCACCTTCAGCTCTACTGAATATAGAAAATCCTTTCTTAAAATTTGAAATAAGAAAATAAAATACAAGAGAGATAACTGCGTGGTTTCTAGGAAGATTTTTATTAGAATTTTTCAGCACTCCAGAAATTTTACACTGATTTCCCATACATATAACAGTATTTTTTTAGTCATTATTTAAATTAAATATTACCATTCTATTTTTTTTTACTTAAAGCACACGTACTAGTTAGTGTGTAAAAAATGCCTACGTTTTATTTTTGCTCATTATTTGTTTTTAAAAAATATATATTTTTTAAATGATTAAAGCATTGCATGTCAAATGTTAACTAAATGTATATATGTTTTAAAGCTATTTTCTCTGCAATAAGAAATATTACCTTTCTAATTTTTTTTTTACTTAAAGCCCACATATTAGTTAGTATTTGTACCAAGTTTCAGAAAAAAATATTAGGGGCCATTTTTTTTATAGACCATTTAAGTTGTCCATTAATCCGAAGGTGATTTTTGCAATTTTCATGTAATAACGATATTAAAATATATTTTTTTAATTGTTTTGATAGGCACTTATATTCCCGATATAAATAGCCTTAAATTGGTAACAGAATTATTTAATTTGAGCCATTAGTTCTTATGCCATTACATTTTTAAACATTAGTGCAAAATCCAAGATGGCCGTCATTTCGCAAAAATGACCATTTTTCAAATGCCTGTATCTGGGTCATTATTGGGATATATACATTACAAATTCAGATTTGGGGGTTTTATTACCATGTGTATCCATGGTAAAAATTTAAAAAAAAATCTGTGACTACAGAGCAACACTCATCGGGTGTCAGTTTGGAGTGTCTGTGTCCATTCTCAGAGCAGGCATGTTCTTAACGCGTAAAGATTCAGGGGAGGGTCATGGAGAGAACTTAAACGTCTCCCAAACATGCTCATACCCATACATGATCGATGGGATTCAAGTCGGGTGATCGGAATGGTCATGCCATACGAAGCAATGTTTCCGGTTCAAAGTACTGGCCGACGATGCGAGCCCTGTGTACTCGTTTGATATCGTCCATAGAAATGACACCATGACCCATGATCGCAAGAAATGGACGAACATATTGAGCACGGATGTCATTTCTATACCGCACTGCAGCCACAGTGCCGCGAGGGAAGATGTAGAGATCAGTGCGGTCGCCGACAGTAGTCCCTGCCCAAACAATCAATCCTCCGCCTCTGTATGCGTGCATTTCGCGGATGTTACTGGTCTGATAGCGAGTTTCATGCGATCTCCAGATCAATAATCGTCAAGAATCACTCTAGTCATCCGTGAAGAACACCGTACCTACTCCATTGTTTTGGAGTCCAGTTGAGGTGATCTCGAGCCCAATTTAAGCTGTACAAGGACGTCAGTGGGACGCAAGCCACTGGTCGTATTGCATGCAGCTGACCTGCATGTAGCCGTTTGTAAACAGTTTGCCGAGATACTTCTCTTCCTGCAGACGCAAGGTTGGAAACAAGCTGATATGCAGTGATTGACCTGTGGCGTCCCGCTTGTAGACACAGAAAACGTTCGTCCTTAGCCGTTGTGACACTTGGACGTCCACTTACTGGTCTTTGCGACACTGCTCCTTCACTTTGATACCGGTTTCACAGACAGAAAATGACAGAACGATTGACATTTAGGGCTCAGGATACTTCCGACTGTCGCTGGCCCCCTTCGAGACAGACGTTCTATTATCTCCCATTGCCTAGCGTCATTCAGATGATGTCATCTATCATTTTTCAAAATTCGACTATTTCGATTTTCCTTCTGGAATCCGTAACGCGGAGAATCAGATCATACTGCACAGAACAGGCCGTTTTTATACCTAATACGTTTCCTTGTTAAAAAAATGTTGGTATGCAAAATGTTTTCTGCGGAACTAGTTCCGTTGTTTCTTTCACCGAATATGCTAATTTTTCCGCTTGTTGCTTAACTTTTGGACATGAGTGTATATACAATATACAGGGTGTTCAGGAAAGTCCATTAACGACCTTTATTTCTGCAACCGTTTGCTGTAGATCATTTATATTTTTAATTACAAAAATGTTTCAAATAAGATAATTTATTATATGACAGTTTTAAATCGAAAAATACATTTTCCTGAAGTATACGAAATCTAACTTTTTATACGGTCTCTCAATCCAAAATTTTCTTCATACATTATAAGATAATACATACACAAAACAAGCTCGATTCTATTTTGAGCAAAATTGACCAATATATGAAACATTGAATTTTAAGACTTAAATCGCTTTCCCACGTCTGTGAAACCATCATTTCCGGCTAGCGTTGAGAGGCCCGTATAAAGTAAAAATAAGTCATTCTGGTATATTTGTTTTACTGTTCATTTAATGTCATATTTTGGGGGTTCATTAAGGTGTCCCAGAAAGTCCTTTAATGTCTAATAATTTGTTTAGTTGGGAGACTGTAGGTATGCATAATATAGGGACAAATAGGAAGAATATTGCTGACAAATTGACAACTCGAATTTAATGTGTGTACAACCCCTAAATTCTCCAGGGAAAGTACTAAAACCTTGAACTAATATGTCTCAGCCAATGTTGCTCGTAAAAGAATAGAACCTTTTGGGTTTTACATCTTAATGTATGAATAAAATTTTACTAATTGGGACTTGCGGTATCGAGGGATCATATAAAAAAGTTAAGATTTCGTATATTTTAGAAAAATGAATTTTTCGCTTTAAAACTGTTATACGATCAATTGCTACCTCGTTTGAAATATTTTAGTGACTAACGGTTGTGAAAATGAAGGTCGTTAAAGGACAGCCTGTATTTAACCGTCCTCCTCCATCTCTTGCTCGTTTTGGCCCTTAATAATGTGACAATAAAACCCCATTTTGCTGTTCCGTTATGAAAGAAAGAGTGGAGAAAGAATTGGAATAGGAGCTTTCGCATTTCATATTCCTTTTCATCGTCTTGAGATTTGTTTATGAATGGTAATTTGCATTCCAATTATATCATTCCTTTTTGAAAAGATAGTAGCGAGGAAAAGTTCTTGGCCCTTTCTGTTGTACCCTCGCGTTTTATACGAATTTCACATTTTAAAGTCTCCTTCTCCTTATGATTTGTTAAGAAATAATGAAAGGGAGATTTATCGGGTTGGAGAGATGAGAAACACGTTTAGAGAGGGCTCGTTTGAAGCTTATTGGTGGTGAAAACTTGCTATTCTATTGGGGGTTTTTAGCGAAAGCAGGGTGGGTATTGGCAGGGTGTTTCTAAAGTCGCGCAACCCACATTTCGTTTGATATTTCCCAATACAGAAAAGACAAAAGTATGAAATATTCACAGTAAATAGTTTAATGTCTGCATAACATCGTGCATTGCAACAAATGCTGAAAATGACAACCATTTGCTGCCAAGCACAGCTGTACTCAACAGGTATTTGTAGCCACACGATGCAGCATATCGGTGGGAATGGATGCAGTGATGTTGCGGATGTTGTCCTTTAAGGCTTCGATTGTCTTTGGATTGTTTGAAACCACAAACAATAATGTACTCATCTTTCTTGGCCTGGTTCCTTAAGTTCCTACACAACCCGCACCTTATACGGATGAAATTTCAATTTCTTGGCAACCCTTTGACATGAAGCGAGTGACACACGTGTCTGCGATGATAACCTACGAAGACTTTTTCTGGGGCTTCTCTGTAGGCTTGCTTCAATCTCGCACATTTCATGCGCACTCAGATTAGGTCTACCACTTCGTCGTCAGTCATTAAGGGTGAGCGTCAGTAAATTTTCTGCCCTATCCGCGCTTTGTTAACTTTCGCGGCACACATATTTCGCCGAAATTCTGCTCAAACAGTTGCGAAATATTTTCTTATAGATAAAATGCTATGCTTAGATTATATTAAAACTAAATTTAATACCCAATAAAACATAGAATATATGTTTTATTTTAATTTAAAATATTTTTGGTGCTGCCATCTGTTGTCGTAATTTAATTCATACCGACTATTTTTATTTTTTAATGAACATTTAACTGAACGCTGAACTAACAGTTTTGTAAGAATTAGTCTTCAAATAATGCTCCACAATAAATATACGCTCCGGTAAACTGAGCGCCATTTTAGAACTATGTGAACTGACTCTGTACTAAGAACGCCATCTATTGTGCATTATATGATGTATAAATAGCGCGAAATTCAAACATCTGTCTTTATATTTATGAGAGATATGAACCGAAATGTGGGTTGCGCGACTTTAGAAACACCCCGTATTTCTCTGAATTGGTTAGATAGAGAGAGCTTCTTAGATAATGGCATATGGATTCAGCACCAAATTCCGGAGAGGGTGCAGCGGCTCGTTAAGGATTTCCGGTTCCGGAGATGTTACTTCCGATTCAAAAATTTACGTTTTCCTTGAAACATCTATTCCTCGGTATCTGCTGTGGATATATCTTAGATGATGATTGATCTGAATTTGGCCTTCAAATTTTGAAGGGGATTGAGGGTTTACTGAGGATTTCCACTTCCAGTTCAAAAATATTTCTTGAAACATGTCCCCTCCTCCCTCCAAGATTAGCTATAAATAGAGCTTAGGTAATTGCTGATATGAGTTCAACATAAATTCCGCAGGAGGTAGAAGAGTTTACTAAAAATTTCTGCTTTAGGTTAAAAAAAAAATTCCTTAAAACGTCTGTTTCTTAGAACTGGTTGGTAAAAGCTTGGCTGTAGTTAAAACCTTGAGATGGCAAAACGGCGTAGTATTTTGAAACACAGCATTCTGAGACAAGAGGTGCTAAATTTTTTTCAAATGGACTAATACTATGGAAATATTTTCATTCTTATTCTCATATCTGCTTTATTAGTTTAGATACGCCTTCAACAAAAATTCCATAACATTAATCCAAAAGAAAGAAGAAAGGCAAAACGACGTAACTTGAAATACGTTCTTCTGCCGCCATAAGGCCGAGATCATGACAGTGTATTTATGAGAGATACCAACCGAAATGTGGGTTGCGCGACTTTAGAAACACCCTGTATTTCTCTAATTGGTTAGATAGAGAGAGCATCTTAGATAATGACATATGGATTCAGCATCATCCAATTCCAAAAGGCATAGATGGGATCCATTAAAGATTTCCGGTTCTAGTTTTTTTCCCCAAATCGTAACAAAATCTAATCAGAACTAGGGTTTTGATTAGAGTCATTTAACTATTAAATTTCTGGAAATTTCGTCGAAAACTTTTGCGTTAAATTGACATTAAACGCGTAAATTCATCGAAAACTCAAATTTCCAATTTTCGACCTTACTCCAATACTTTCCGTGTATCATGCACGAAAGTAAAAAAAAAAAAAATGTTGGAATACCTGTTTTAAAGCCCCCTCATTCATGTCATTTCTATATTTGTTCTGTTTTAATTGGCAACAAGAGCATTTTGGCATTTTTATGATTAAACTGTCTGGAAAATGAACACGAGTCCACATGACGTTTTGTGTCTGTGAGCGAGAGTATTCGAGGGCCCGTTTTCCGGGGACGTGGAACGCTAACTTAATTACTGAACTCCGCGTTTCTGAATGATTAAATCGTGGAAAACTGAATAATTTGGGACGTAATGGGCAAGAATTGGAATATTTGAGAGATTAAAGTGAGATGCAATTTGGAAACATTCGATTGTCATTAAAAATCTACATCCATCTCTTCGCCTAATTCTATTTGCTCGTGTTTGTTCGTAGATGCGGGGATGAAAGTTCTCACTCTATTTCTCACGCGTTTAACCTTTTGCTTACGCGTGGGGCAGCGTCCATCCCAGACGAAGAACCTCTCAAAAAGCAGGTATTTAACATACCCTGTCCCAAACAGTTTGACCCCCCCCCACCTCCTTGCAGGCATTGGCTTCCAATGGCTGCAAAGTAATTGAAAACTTGAAATAAAAATCGGCGGTGGCTAAAGTCCGATGGAGCCAAAATGGTTTTGCGTGAATAACATTTTATAAAATGAAACTCAATTTTTGTAATATCGAAAAATAAAAAACCGCTATCCAAAAAAATCTACCTCAAAATCTGATTATATACACTTATAGCGATTTGAAAGAGCTACAAATTTTTGCTTATTATTTATAGCTACCAATTTTACTTTTTGAGATATAAGCATTACAAACTTGAAAAGTGTAAAGTTTTCATACTTCGTCAATTTGACAAAACGATTACTCGAAAACTATGAGTTTTATATATATATATATATATATATATATAAATATAGATTTATCCGTTTAGTCTTTATACACTCTAAGACAAAAAAAATCGAAGCACCCCGCAAAATAATCCGATAGTAATGAAACTGCAGATGCAAACCGAATATGCAAATGATCAAAAATCCGCAGCCAATGAATGAATAGTTGGAACTGCAGCGCATTGAAAGTGAGCGCCATGGTGGTGTATATAAGGAGCGAACCTCGCTTTCTGGAACAAAACATGCAGTGGATTTCGATTGCTTTTACTTACCCTGATTATAACAATGCCTCGCCGGTGAATTCGCGGCCACTACGAGCATATGAAGGCGTTTGAAAGAGGGCGTGCGGTTGGACTGCATGAGGCTGGATGGGCACACCGACGAATCGCTCGGCATTTGGGTAGGAGCGATGCAGCAATTAGACGATGTCGGCAGGAATGGGCCCGGAATGGCAGATTTCAGCGGCAAGCGGGCAGCGGACGACCTAGAGCGACGACAGAACGGGAAGATAGAGCGATTGTCAGAGCAGCTGTGACAGCACGAGATTCATCGTTATCAACCATCCAACGTGTGATAAACACTGAAGTAACCACCCGGACTATTAATAGAAGACTACGGGAGGAGAATCTATACTCGCGGCGCCCATTTCGCCGCCTACCACTGACCAGTATGCACCGCCAACAGCGATTGCAGTGGTGCCGGGTCCGATTAACGTGGAATTGCTCAGATTGGGAACGAATTGTCTTCAGTGATGAGTCCCGACGACCAGCGCAAACGTGTCTGGAGACAGCCCGGACATCGTCAGGATCCTGCTCTTACTGTCACATGCCACACGGCCCGACAACAGGGAGTTATAGTTTGGAGTGCCATTTCGTTTGATAACCGGACCCCTTTGATAGTCCTCCGTGGTACCATCACAGCACAGCGGTACGTTGCCGACATTCTACGACCCGTTGTATTGCCATTCCTTTCGTGACACGCCGGGCTAACTTTTCAGCAAGATAATGCCAGGCCACACACAGTACGCCTCTGTATTGATTGTCTACGTGCTTACGACGCATTTCTTTGGCCAGCCAGATCCTCAGATCTCTCGCCTATCAAGTACATTTGGGCTGAGATGGGGCGTCTCCTGAGACCATCCCAGAATGTAGACGAATTAGCTCGTCAATTGGAGGCCATTTTGGAACGACATCCCTCAGAACACCATCCGGCAACTTTATGCATCAATACCACGTCGGGTAACAGCTTGTATCAAGACCAGAGGTGGACCAATGCCATATTGACGTGCTCACTTTGTGTAGATCTTTCAGTACAATAAATCATCCAATTGTTCTGAAATTCTAATCATTTATTTTTCTGTACATCCACATTACACGTACCAAATTTTGTCTTATTAGGTATTTCTTTCTTGGTGCGTTGATTTTTTTTTTTTTTTTTTTTTTTTTTGCCTTAGAGTGTATGTAGGAGCCTCAGTTTTCTGACTTGATCTCGCTGCAAGAAAATTGGCTTGTGGCAAATTCCGATTAAAATAATCATACCAAATTTCACAGAATTTGTTTTTTCAATCAGATATTATAATTTTGTGGGGAAAATAAAATCATCAATATCTGGAGAAAATCTATACATTTTATTCTCTCAAATGTATAATTGACCGGAAGTTAAGATGAGTACTTTTTTGATGCACGAGAGCCACACACGTCGACTTTCCCTCACTCAATGCAAATCAAATCGTCAAATAAATTATTCAAAACGGTTCTGTGTGTGCAAAACGAATTAAGCGGCGCTCACAATTAAATTCTGCACCTTGCAGCGGGCACGAAAGATAAGTCCCGCGGAACATTTACGAATCATTAATTTTGATAACCGAATTTGAAAGTAATTTAGGATGTTTCATGACTCCACGACTAAAATTAATTTAGTTCTGCAGTGTTAAAGTGGCTTTAACAGCGCCATAATTTAAGAGCACCAAAGAAAATAAAAACATATGAGTTGCCCATAAATTTCCCTACAAACTCAAATTCCATTTCCTCTTTCTTTCATAATTTAATAACGTGAGTTTAATTGCACAAAATAACACGCATGATTATCTAAAATTAAGTTTCGATTCAATTTTACTTTCCTTATATACATAATGTATAAGGAAAGTATTGTGACGGGGTCGAAAATTCGAATTCGAGTTTTCGACGGGAGAGCACGTTTCAAGCATCCCTGATCACGAATCAAACATTTTTGAAGTGATGTCTGTGTGTGTGTATGTGTGTGTGTGTGTGTGTGTGTGTGTGTGTGTGTGTGTGTGTGTGTGTGTGTGTGTGTGTGTGTGTGTGTGTCAGTGAGTCTGTGGAGACGATAACTGACGAACGAATGGAGCGATTCGAACCAAATTTGGTACAAAAATCACAATCCGTAAACACTGGAAGCCTATTGTTTTTATACGCGATCGAATGTCCAGAACCTCCCTAAATTTTCGAATGAAATTTTGAAAAAATCGTCAAAAAATCAAAACCGCTAATAAAGTTACGCAAATAGACATTTCTTATGTAATTTTTCATTAGAAAACGATTGGCATAAATTTTAGAACGCTAACATGAACCGTTCTCGAGATATTGTACATTTTTCAAAAAAATTATGAAAAAGTCACATAAAAAAAAAAAAATTCCTATTGAGAAACATGTTCACTTTTCATATGTAATACCATGCGATAAATTGAGTGACATCATTCTCGTGGATCTAGCTCGTTCCATTCATGAAAAAATAAACTTTGAATAATACTTTTGTATTAGAACGCCAATAGTCATTTATCTGCTGTAAGAATAACTTTTTTCTTAGTGCATAACGCTTGGCGAGATTTTGGCGACGAATTTGGCGGAATGTCGCCAACTTGGCGACTTTTTTGAAATGTTGCTAAATTAATGAAAATCTCGTCAAATGGATAAAAATGATGCTAAATCAATGAAAATGACGACTAATTGTCGAAAATTCAATATCTTGGAAAGAATATTAGTATCTACTATAAGAAAATCCTATTACTTTCCTTATATACATAATGTATAAGGAAAGTATTGTGACGGGGTCGAAAATTCGAAATCGAGTTTTCGACGGGAGAGCACGTTTCAAGCATCCCTGATCACGAATCAAACATTTTTGAAGTGATGTCTGCGTGTGTGTGTGTGTGTGTGTGTGTGTGTGTGTGTGTGTGTGTGTGTGTGAGAGAGAGTCTGTGAAGACGATAACTGACAAACGAATGGATCTATTCGAACCAAATTTGGTACAAAAATCACAATCCGTAAACACTGGAAGCCTATTGTTTTTATACACAATCGAATGTTAAGAACACCCCTCAATTTTCAAATGAAATTTTGAAAAAATAGTCAAAAAATCAAAACCACTAATTTACGCATAGAGACATTTCTTATGTAATTTTTCATTAGAAAACGATTGACATAAATTTTAGAACGCTAACATGAACCGTTCTCGAGATATTGCACATTTTTCAAAAAAATTATCAGAAAGTCATATAAAATAAAAAAAAAATATTTCCTCTTGAGAGACATGTTCACTTTTCAGTAATACCATGCGATATATTGGATGACCTCATTCTCATGGATCTAGCTCGTTCCATTCATGAAAAAAGATACTTTGAGTAATACTTTTGTATTTGAACGCCAATAGTCATTTATCTGCTGTAAGAATAACTTATTTCTTTGGCCATTATGCTTGGCGAGATTTTGGCGACGAATTTTGGCGGAATGTCGCCAACTTGGCGATTTTTTGAAATGTTGCCAAATTAACGAAAATCTCGCCAAATGGATAAAAATGACGCTAAATCAATGAAAATGACGACTAATTGTCGAAAATTCAATGTCTTGGAAAGAATATTCGTATCTACTATAAGAAAAACCTATTTTCTTTATTGTAAAAGTAGTAAATTCATTACATTATATAAGGAAAGTCATGTGTTGCCCACATCAGATTTTTTGTTTTCATTTGGCGACTGGATGTATGTAATTTCAAAAGCAACTTTACAAAAAATGAAAAAAAACTGCAGAATGTTTAGTTCTAGAATAATGTGTGGGTCTTATTCTTTTAGTCGTCAAAAATTACGTATAAAGCAAGTATTTTATTAATTACTTTTGAGAATATGTAGTTTTTTATTTCAGATTTTGACGATTTTTGCCAGACATTTTGGAGGGAAAAAAAGGCAGTTTTTTTTTTCTGAATCATACCAAAATCTAATCAGCACTAGGGTAACCCACAAGTGACTTACCAAATGTTTTAACATTTGGCCAATTAATTTTTGAGTTAGAGTGGGCATTGCACTGACAGACACGCACAAAGAAGTGATGTTAAAAATAGTTTTTATTTTCCTTACAATACATGGTAACGTAATAAGGAGAGTATGGAAATCGTGCCGAAAATCGCAACTCTGTTTTCGACGGATCTACACCGTTTCGAACAGCCGGCCGTCCAAACGGTTGCTCGAGTCCTTAGGATGAGTCGGACGGCCTGGATCTTCAACCGTTTCGAGCATTCTAGAACCAGAAAAAATTATTTTTAGCGTGACATCTGTGTATGTGTCTGTCTGTACAATGTATGTATATACTCTAACTGAAAAACTAAGTGACCAAATATCACAAAATTTGGCATATAAGTCACTTGTGGTATACCCTGGTACTTACTGGATTTTGATAGATTTAGATAAAAATAACCTGCTATTTTGTTACAAAATGATCCGCGAAAATCATATGTATCAATTTCACCAAATTTGATAGATAAGTCACATGTCATTTACTCTGGTGCTGATTACGTTCTGGAATGATTCGGGGGAAAAAACCCCAAAAAAACATGTCTTTTTTTTGTGTGTGAAATGGTAAAATCGTCAATATTTAAATTCAAAGACTACATATGCTGAAATGTATCAACTAAATGCTTGTTTTATACGTAATTTTTGACGATGAAAAGAAAAATAAGACCAGCCCCATAATACTAGGCCTAGTTTCTTCGCATTTTTGTAACGTCATCTATATTTGAAAATACGTTCGATCGCTACATGAAAAAGAAAATTAAATGAAACTGCGAATTCAGTGTCATTTTAAATAATTTTATTGATAGATATGATTTGGCTTTTGGTATGATTGAGCGTCACCCCCGAGAGTAGGTTCTCGGAGGTGATGGATTGACCCTCAAAAATCATATGTATCCGCCAGAGTTGGTCAGTATCGAAAATACATGTGTTTGAAATACATTTTCAAAATATTTTTGTATTTTAAACTGAAAAAACTAAACTATTTTGGTAATGTATCGAAAATACATTTTTAAAGTATTTTGTCTTTTCAAAATACATTTCTTCAGATAATGTTTAAACCGCAAGTAAACGATTTGCAAAAGAGAAAACACAGTTAATCTAGATTTTGTCTGGTCATTGAAATTCATGTCTAGGAGTTAATCTAAACATCTTTTTTCAACCTGTTGATAAACATGTTAATTATTGGGATGTTTATATGGTCTCTGTGAAAAATATAATTTCTCTGTTATGAACTTTACGTAAATATGATGTTGTTTGGTAGATGGCTATTTTCTGTCTGTGTTTGGAAAGATAAGGGGTAAGAAAGAAGCAGTGTTTCTTTCAGGTATACTTTCGGAGGGGAATGCGAAGCCCCCCCCCCCCCGGAGACATTTTATATTAACCTAGCTCCTATTTATGTGACACAGCATTTAGATATACTTTTATAGAGAAAAAAAAACGGGCCCCCCCCCCCGGGGATTTGTTATGCATACGGGATTTGTTATGCATAAAGCTTAGATGTATGACTATTATCATCTTATATCGGAGGGGTAGGGGGTTTTCACCAAAGATTTCCATTTATTTTCATTTCCTGTCATTTCCATCCATTTCCTTTCATTTTCGTCAAAAAAAATTATTTTACTTGAAATGTCTATATTTCAAAATTGGCTATAGATAAAGCTTAGATGATAATTGATATGGATTCAAAATCAAATTCTAGAGGAGGTCGAGTGGTTCACTAAGAATTTTCACTTCTATATTCTTCCGGCCGTCCAAATTGCTGCTCATGTCTAAGGACGAATAGGACAGTCTGGGCTTTCGATTTCTAGTTTCTTTTCAACTTTCGGTTCAAAAATTTTTCTTTCTACTTTCCTTATATACATAATGTATAAGGAAAGTATTGTGACGGGGTCGAAAATTCGAATTCGAGTTTTTGACGCGAGAGCACGTTTCAAGCATCCCTGATCACGAAACAAACATTTTTGAAGTGATGTCTGTGTGTGTCAGTGAGTCTGTGGAGACGATGACTGACGAACGAATGGACCGATTCGACCGAAATTTGGTACAAACATCACAATCCGTAAACACTGGAAGCCTATTGTTTTTAAACGTAATCGAATGTTCAGAACCCCCTAAATTTTCGAGTGAAATTTTAAAAAAATCGTCAAAAAATCAAAACCGCTAATAAAGTTACGCAAATAGACATTTCTTATGTAATTTTTCATTAGAAAACGAGTAACATAAAGTTTAAAATGCTAACATGAACCGTTCTTGAGATATTGCACATTTTTCAAAAAAATTATCAAAAAGTCATATAAAATAAAAAAAAATATATTCCCTATTGAGAAACATGTTCACTTTTCATATGTAATACCATGCGATAAATTTTATAACATCATTCTCGTGGATCTTGCTCGTTCCATTCATGAGAAAAGATATTTGAGTAATACTTTTGTATTTGAACGCCAATAGTCATTTATCTGCTATAAGAATAACTTATTTCCCCGTCAGTGAAGCTTGGCGAGATTTTGACGACGAATTTCGCGGAATGTCGCCAACTTGGCGGCTTTTTGAAATGTTGTCAAATTAACGAAAATCTCGCCAAATGGATTAAAATGACGCTAAATCAATGAAAATGACGTCTAATTGTCGAAAATTCAATATCTTGGAAAGAATATAAGTATCTACTATAAGAAAAACCTATTTTTTTTTACTGTAAAAGTAGTAAATTCATTGCATTATATAAGGAAAGTCGTCATGTGTTGCCCACATCAGATTTTTTATTTTGTATCACTTCTGTTTGTTTTTTATCACTTCCAATTAAAATATTTTTTTGAAACATCTATTTCTAAGGATTGAAAACAGATAGAGTTTAGATGATGACTGATATGGATTCGACGTTCTATAGGGATTGTGGGATTAAATAAGTATTTCCATTTTCAGTTTTGGGGATGTAACTTCTGCTTTCTGGAAATTCGAATGACTGTACGAGATATATATATAAAAGAGAAATAAAATGCTTAGTTCCGTCAAAAATGAATTTAATAAACCATTTACTACCATATTGTTGCGAACGCGCAATGTTCTGTTTGGCGCATTCCCTTTCGTCTGTCTCGGAGGCCAGGCGAAGAAAATATAGTGGATGACGTGAGCCCAGGGTTTCCAGGATTTCACAGTTAGAAGAAGGGTTTCCAGATTTGGCTATTTAGCGCCAATTTGGCGACTTCAGAAATGATCTAGAAACTTCTCGATAGAACAATTATGTTTGAGATAAAAGATTTCTAGGAGTTTCTATGGAGACACTATAAAAAGGACCCACCTCTCCGTTGTAGTGGAGTTGACGAGTTGAAAATATACGAGCTACAGTGGACTGTGACTTATGCAATGTTTTGAGAATAGTAGCTGTTGTTTTGTTGCAAACCCAGACCACTCGACAGACCCAAAGGGTTTGTAGCAGATGTTTCAGTGGCCGGAGCTGTTGTTTTCTGACATGATTTTCTTCAGTATTTTGGGAATAATATCGTTTATTCTGTGAAATTAGTGGAGCATTTAATGCTGCATTAATAAATGCTGTTTGATTGTATATTATTCCTGTTTACTTTGTGCTTGTAAATAAACGTAAGTTATCCAGAAGCTTGGACTCGTTCTTGTATCCTGCGTATACACTCGCTATTCTAAGAGATACTTTTCGTAAACACTGGTGTCAGGAGTGGGGTTTCTGGAAACTTGACAAGCGTATATGTTAGTGACCGGGAAAGCGATATGATGGCTTTGATTAAAGCTATGAAAGGCGAGATGAAAGCCAGTCAAGACGAGATGATGGCTTTGGTGAAAGTTTGACAAGACAAAAGGCTTTGATGAAAGCCGGACGAGACGCGATGAAAGAATGACAAGGTGGGATGATAGACGGATAAAACGAGATGAAAGCCCGACAGGACATGATAAAAGAGGCTATGAAAGCCGTACAAGACGGGATGGAAGTTGGACAAGAAGCGATGAAAGACGATATGAAAAAGATACATGACAGTTTCACTGGATGACATTTTGGCTTCAGCAAGACGCTGAACAATATTCGTGAGCGCTCCTTCCGGTGCAATGCGAGATCCGATGTTGAGCGCTGGTGCAAAGAATGCACGGAATGAGGCGCTCGGAAGAGACCGGCAAAGAAAAAAAGAAAACATTTTGGCCTCCTCAGTGTTACAATGTCGGAGCTCTTTTCGAGAGAATTGCACTCGACGTTTTGGGGCCACTACCATCAACTGCAGACAATAACAAGTACATCCTAATGATAGTAGACTACTTCACAAAGTGGTCAGAAGCTTACGTTATCTCTGACCAAGAGTCTACAACTATTAGTGAAGTTCTAACTCGGAACTAAATATGTCGTTACGGGATTTCCTCTCTCATCCATTCTGAACAGGGAACGAACTTGAGCTCTGGCATATTCACAAGACAGCAGACTACTCAGAATGGATAAAACTCGAACGACTCCTCTTCAACCTCAATCAGACGGCATGGTAGAGAGATTCAACGGAACGGTACTTAATCACCTCTTTATATTCGTATCCAGAAACCAGCAAGACTGGGATCGTCATCTACCGTTGTTCCTGCTGGCCTATCGAAGTCCTGCTGTCCACGAATCGACCGGTCATTCTCCACCAAAAATGCCCTTTGGCCGAGACTTACGGCTACAATGTGACCTAAGGTTTGGAAGGCCATGTGATGCTCCTTCATCGTCTGATGAATATGTGCAAGATCTGCATGCACGGTTGGAGGCGGTTCATCGTTTTCCCCGTGAGAGGATCAACATTGCTACCGATAGAATGGAGACCCGCTACGACACTAAAGTTGAGGTACAATTCCAGGAAGGCGACAAAGTGTGGCTGTTCAACCTTCGACGACGACCAGAATTTTCGCCAAAACTGCAGCACAACGGGTTAGGACCCTACGTCATCATGAAAAGAATAAACAGTGTCGTTTATCAAATCCAGAAATCGTCTTCAACCATTTCAAAAGTCGTCCATATCTACAGATTGGCACCATTTTTGGACACGATAGATTAATACTGCCCGGGACGTGCCGTTTTAAGGAGGTGGCAGTGTTGCGAACTGGCAATGTCCTGTTTGGCGCCTCCTCTTTCGTCTATCTCGAAGGTCAGGCAAAGAAAATACAGTGGATGACGTGAGCCCAGGGTTTCCCAGTTAGAAGAAGGGTTTCCAAGTTTGGCTATTTATCGCCAATTTGGCGACATTTGGCGAATTCCAGAATGTACCAGAAACGTCTCGATAGAACGATTATTCTTTGAGATATAGAGATTTCCAGAAGTTTCTATGGAGAGATTGTGAAAAGGACTCGCCCCTCCGTTGCAGTGGAGTTGACGCATTGATAATATACGAGCTGCAAAGGACTGTGACTTTTGTCAATATTCCGATAATAGTAGCTGTTGTTTTGTTGTTGTTGAGACCCAGACCGTCCGACCTACCAGAAAGGTGTAAGGTAACTGTTTGGACGGCCGGGAAGTGCCACCCAATTTAGATCGGAACCCAGTGGGGGAGGCATCCACAGGGACCGTACCCTCCTTCCCCTACCACCAACCTCTCGGAAGGACTTACGGACCCACATGTTTAACGTGATCGTACTCCGCATGAACACGGCGGCAGTTCTGGCAGCGGCGAGAATCGCGCGCTAACCACTGGGCTGCCGCGCCCGAAAAGAGCCAACAACACGCGGTGTTCCCAGGTGGTCACCCACCCAAGTACTAACCGCGCCCGATGCTGCCTGACTTCGGTGATCTAACGAGAACCGGTGTTTTCAGCACGGTACGGTCGTTGGCTAGCTGTTGTTTTGTGAAATTATTTTCGTCAGTATTTTAAGAATAATATCGTTTTTTCTGTGAAATTAGTGGAGCATTTAATTGCTGTTTGATTGTATATTGTTCCTGTTTACTTTGTGCTTGTGAATAAACGTAAATTATCCAGAAACTTGGGACTCGTTCTTGTATCTTGCGTATACATCCGCGATTCTAGAGGATACGTTTCGTAAAAATATGAAACAAACATATAAGGTTTGTTTATTTCCAATAATATGTATGACAAATGTTGGACTGCATTGAAAATTCAATGCAGTCCAACACACAGCAGTGTTTAATTTTTTAAAATGTTTTTTAAAAATATATGTATTTTGTATTTTTTAAATTTGAAAAGTATTTTGTATTGTATGTCCTAAAACCTATGTATTTTGTATCGAAAATATATTTTCAATTTATTTTACCCAATTCTGGTATCCACTCTAGCTGAAAAAGTAATTGGCCAAATTTCACAAAATTTGGTTGATTTTGATAGAAACCTGCTAAATTAAAAAAAAATCATCAAATAGTTTTTTAACTACAATTAAAAACATCTCAAAAACATATCATCAAAATTCCGAGAATGGTCCGTTCTAGAGTAATGGGGTTGGTCTTATTCATTTTGTCATTGAAAATTGTGAATAAAACTAACTTCTAATAAATACATTTAAGTATATTTTGTCTTATATTAAAACAAATACTTTATCAACGTACTGAATGCAAAAACATAAGTAACAACAGCGCCCTATAGCATGAGCAACAGCACAAATTCTAAGACATGAGCTAATAACTATTTGAGCTCTCTAAGACATGAGCAAAATCACTGTAAGCAAACACAATGAGCATAAACTAAAATGATATTTTTATCACCGGGTATATAGATATCCTGTTAATCATGAAGTTTCCAATGTATGCTAATTTCCTGGGATACGGAAAATTAGCGTATTCCGAAAAGTCACAAGACCCAATCTGCATAATCCCTATTGACTTTCGATTCGGATACTAAACAGAGGATCCCATTTCAAAACAGTTGCCCGGGAAATATCCACAGAAATGATTTTAACCGTAACTGAATGATGATACATTTATTTGTTTACATTTAAGCAGGCCCATATAGAAGGAAGTGGGGAGGGGATCAGTACAAATTCTGGACGGAGCTCGTGTTGTCTGAAAGGGCCCTGGTCTGGATTCATAAAAAACAATCACTACTTACACTCAGTTTTTTCCTGTTATGGGGCCCGATGCCGCCTGTGTTTGAGTGTCCAACACGCAAGGGTCAGTGGGTGCGCCATCTTAACAAAATATTTGCTTTTTAAATTTTCACCACCATTATCTTGTCCTGTTTTCACATTGAAAATAACTTTGATTTCCTTTTTGAAGTTTGTTTTTGTAGAATATACTAGCGTTGGCAGTTTATGACTCTATGTAGATGTAAATAGATTCCATTTTAAAACGAATGTTATTCCGATTGCAACAAACTTTATTACTTTCTAAAGTGCTAATCTTTCTGTAAGCCGCTCTGTGTCATTGCAGATGCCCGGTTATAGGCTTTCGTTCTCGGGAGGGCGAATGAAATTCGAAATTCTTTTTCGCGTTCCTTCACTCTTGCAAATGAATAAAAGATGAGCCTGAATATATAAGAGATCTGAAAGAAATTGATTTCTAATGGGGAGCGAATAAAGGTGTATACAGAGAATATGTGGTTGTTTATGTCTCACTGTAAATAATATAAATGGCGATCTATTAACTTCAACTGACACATAAACACCAACTGTTGGCTTCAGGGGCGCCATTTAAAACTATTCTTGGGAAAGGGGCAGGAAGCAAAAGTGGATGGACCAACAATGCTCTAATGATGGAAAGGCAATTCAGCAGTGAGAATTGTATAAAAACTTCATAATTTTGAAATCTTGTGAAGGGGGCAGTCCCTCAAGCACCCCCCCCCCCCTCCCACACAAAGATTTTTGAGTGGAGTTTTTATCAGTTATTAAGTTTCAAGCTTTTTTTATGAAGTCATTAAATCAGTTTCCCCTCTACTCTCCCCACCCCTAAAAGGCTTCCCCAGTTGACGCTGATGAGTGTTGTTAAAAGTCAGAAATTTGACGATAGGATTTTGATGTTGTTACACTTTTGAGGCTCCCTGAATATAAAACAATCGATTTTACATTATCTACGACAATATATAAGTACATGTAAAAGGTCAACATTTCGAATGCAAGTTTTCTAGGGATTGACACTTTGAGCAAGCACTCTAGAACACGAATAGATTACATGTAGCATATGGAAAGTTAAAGGTTTTTTATAAGCTTAAAAATCATCGTCCGAGTTTAATTTAATGAGGTATTTTTGTAAGTTGCGCGTTACCCTATTGCTGATTCCCGTATACTTTCGGGTGGGTTAGTGTTCTTCTTAGAGTTACCCTATTGCTGATTGGATTTCGGTGCGAAGTGGAAAAAATATATTTGGAGAAGAATAAAAAAAATATGTTCAATCAAAAGAATATGTTCAGTTTTCATGAACAAATGGCTTGCTCATGTAATTTTTGATGACAAAGTGCGAATGAAACTTAAAAGCGTAGGGGAAATCATGTGCTACCTACATCAGATTTTTAAATAATGTCTGGTCACGAATAATATCCGGGTTTTTTTAATAAAGAAAAGTTAATCAATATTTTCTTCTTTCATATAATTAAATTTAGCCATATACATTCATGTCTGACGAAGCGAGAGATGTTGAATCCAAAATTGAATTCATTGGTGGAATTTAATACTTGCATGTAAGCTAGAAATAACATTAATAAAATTATCCACAAAAGTTTAACGTAGAGAGAAGATAATTAGACTCCCCCCCCCCCCCATGAAAGAAGAAAAAATATATATATAATTTTATACGACAGTTTCGCATCTCTCGACGTTCTATTTTCAAAGAACTTAATCAAAGTCGCCATTTTCTTGGTAATTTTAACATTTTAACTGCCGCCAAGTTACCAAATGAAAAGGAAATTATGTTGAAATTGTAAACTCGAGTCAGAAATGTTAAATATACATATTATAGTTTCCTACATTTATCTAGTTTTATTGATTATACCAGGTATATATTCATCATTTGGCTCATGAGGGATAAAATTTTGGATTTGTTTAAGTAACCCTTAAAATCCTGTTAATTTTGTATTTTTAATTTGTCTGGATATCTTTGGATTTTTTCCCCATTAAACGACCAGAAAATAAATTATTTCTTTCAAACAGGTGTAATACGAAAGTAAAATTTTGAATAATTAGCATCTTTGTTATATTTTCTTTTATAACTATGAATGATTTATCTAGGTAACTACAGGTCAAATACCAGCAAATAAAAAGTTTTGGTGATTTGAAAGTTAAAATTAAATAATTTTTCTAAATATTTTGTGCCTCTAAGAGCAATCCTGTTCATGTCAGCATTTGAACATTATCCTATATATTAAAAGGCAACACTCAATCTTTATCTGTGTAGGGCATTAATAATACTCGTATAAACCTTGATTTATCTGTCTGTTTATCTATCTATCTATCTCTGAGTAACGCTTGGCGAAAATTTTAGCGACGAATTTGGCGAGATATCGTCAACTTGGAATCGAAATTGACGAAAATGTCGCCAAATCAATGAAATTAATTACGTTTTGAAAGGGAATAATATTGTAATGACGTTTCGATGCCTTTTGTCAAATTCAACCATCCCACTTAGCGACAAATTTGGCGACTTTTTAAAATGGCTCCAAATTGATAAAAATATCTCCAAATTGATAAATATGACTCCAAATCAACGAAATTAATTCTATTTTGAAAGGGGATAGTATTGTAATGATGTTTCGGAAGCATTTATCTGTCAGTCCAACCGTCCCACTTGGCGACAAATTTAGCTAGTTTTTAAATGTCTCCAAATTTATCAAATTATCACCAAATTGATGAAAATGTCACCAAATCGATAAAAATGTCGACAAATCGATAAAAATTTCACAGAATTAATAAATATGACGCAAAGTTAAATTAATTATGTTTTGAAAGGGGGATAGTATTGTAATGATATTTCGGTAGCGTTTGCCTGTCGGTTCACGTTCAACCGTCCCTCTTGGCGACAAATTTGGCGAAATTTTAAATTGTTGCTAAATTGATTAAAATATCACCAAATTAACAACAATGTTATCAGATCAATAAATTAATTGTGTTTTGAAAGGGGATAGTATTGTAATGATATTTCGGCAGCATTTGTCTGTCAGTCCAACTGTCTCACTTGGCGACAATTTTGGCGAGTTTTTTTAAATGTTTCAAAATTGAGCAAAATATCACAAAAATTAACGAAAATGTCACGAAATCGATGAAAATTCAATATCTTGGGAAGAATATAAGAATCTACTATAAGAAAAAGCCATTTATCTGTTCGTCCGTCCGTGCCGTTTGGCTAAGAATTTGGCTGGATGTTGCCAAATTGATAAAAAGAGCGCCAAATAGGAGATAATATTTTGCAAATTTTGAATTCCGTCATATGACTGGCATACCTTCTAGTCGAGGATATATAAAGGGTTTATATATCAGGTCAAAGACGTTGCCACAACATGAGGCAATTGCATTGTCATAAGATTTTCATGCCTGAAGAAACTAAACGGAAAACTGTAGTGAGCTCATGGAGTTAAAGATAAGACCATCTCTTTAGCCTCCATGATTCGGCTGAATACTGAGATCTTCCCCATTTAAAAACTTAGAATTTGAATATTTAATCCATGGAGTTAGAGAGACTTGCTTCCTCTTTTATCTTAAAATTTATGTATTAAACAATGAAAGTAATGCGAAATTGATTTTTATAGATGGATTATTTTGATCTGAATTGTATGACCCATAAAGTTAAGAGAGAGTTAGTCCCTTTTACCTCCATGGTATACCAGTAATTACCGTTCTTAGGGGGGCGGGGGGGGGGGTCTTAAGGAGGGTAGATTAAATTGCGTTATGTTAGCGGATGGTATAATGTGTGTGTGTGTTTTGGTAGGGAGTCATATAAAAAGTAATAATATTGAATGGGAGGGCTGTATGACGCATGCGCGAAGTGGATGGGAGGAAATCTTTTGTCTCGTATTATGACGAGCTTATCTTTCTAGTTTGCATATATATTAGCAATGAATTTTACAAACATAAATGTTTAATTTCTGTATTCCTTCTTTTAAGCCAAGATTCAGAACAAATTTTGGCTCTATACGATAAACCATTTGATTGCAATGTGATATTGCTGTCGTTTTTGAAAACGTAAATCAAATGTTGTAAATACCGCTGCAGCAGTAGCATAAAAGCATACTGTGTGAAAATGTTGTATAAGTTCATAATATTGAAATATATTTTTCTCTTTTTTAGGTAAGTACTTCCCATGTACCTTTATCCAGATTTATTGAGTAAGTTTTAATTCTTATTTCATAAAACTGTACATTGAGTTATAAAAAGGAATATGTTTCAAACATGGAGGTAAGAGTAAGAATTTACAACTTCATATTAAGAAAACGCCAATATCATCTGAGACAATAATTCAGGTGGCGCTGGGATAAGATAAGTAGTCCTGCATTGTATGCATTTCTATAACGAAAGGTCTAAAATATTTATTTATGTTGTCAATTTTGTAAAAATAAATTATTAGCTCAATACAAAGTAAAACTGAAACAATAAGGAATATTCCTACGTATTCAAAATGATTTTACCTTTCAATTTATTTTTATCTTCCTATATTATGTATTCTATCGTACAACTATGAAAAAATACTGGTTAATTATATTCATAATTAAGGAACCCTTGGTTTAAAAATAATCAAAAATACATACACTAAATACTACGCCTTTCTGTTGTGTCAGCTAACAATATCAGCTTCTTTAGTAACACTAGCGACATCATGATATAATTCTCAAAGCATTATGGCATTTTCAAGCATTTCATCCATAGGAGTTTTATCTCCTCCTTTCTGGTTTCAAATATATTATACAAATTTAGTCCTCTTTAAATGAAGTCACATATTTCTTCCAATGTGAAATGAAAATTGGATACAATACTGAATGTGTATATTGGTTTTTAATGTATTAATAATATCTGGAACACTACCTTATTAATTATCATCTAAATATACAGGGTGTCCCAAAAAGATTGTAACGCGTTTTAATTCTTTACCTGTTAGAGAAGTGGACAATGTAAATTGCAAAAATGTTGAAAGTAAGGTAGGAAATAAGACTACGTTAATAAAATAGTCCTCCCATGCATTTTCAAAAAGTTACACTTTTTAAATTTTTATACGACCCCCCTTAAACAAATTTGGTAAATCAGAAAATTTTTATTTTTAATGCAACAATATCATTAAAAAAAAAAACATATCTGTATCTTTAAAATCAACTGAATTATGATAAAGGAAAAAATCTGACTTATGCCACTATTCCGTACCACGTGAAAGGCTTTTTCATCAGTGAAAATAGGGATCATAAACAAATTGACGATGGAAATTGTTTAGGTTAAAAATACGTTAATGTGTGTCAAAAAATTTTATCACAAATGCATTTAAATAAAGCATTACACAGACAGAGATCATATAAAGCAGTGATACTCACTCCGCGATTGGGGCACATAATTAAAATATGCATACATTAATAGATGAAATGAATCTTAGATGAAATGAACGGGTAGTTCTTAATCTCCTCATCATCCGATAAACAAAAGTACGTTAAATTTCAGGTTAGTTTGGATATCGCCGTCCAAAATCCCGAGCAGTTTCTGCAGTATTTTTATTACACAGGGCATAAATCATTGTTAATTCGAAAAGCTCGTTATTTGTTAAAAATACCATTGTGCATAACTAGCTACGTGTTCTTAATTCGTCAATTCAGAACTAAGCATGCTGACGATTCACTGAATGATTTCTAATCTTCTTTATGTTGGTATAATATTAAAAAAAAGTTTAGTTGTATTGAATAGAAATAATGCTGGGAATAAATACGTAAATTAAAAAATAAATCGTCTGCATTTCATTCTTCAGTTTTTTTTAAATTATTTTACTTTAAACATTTGAAACGGCTAAATTAGAGTTAAAGGAAAGAAAAAATCGTCTGTGAGTTCTATTCTTCGTTTTGAAAAATTATGTTAAATTTCAAAATCAAATACTTACTTGCATTTGTTTACTTATTTATTTTAATTGTTTCAAATAAAAAACGACATGTCTCAATGTGAAAAACATGTCTCAATGTGAAAAACATGTCTCAATGTGAAAAGTACTTAAGAATCCGTGATTGCATCGTGAGCCTACGCGGAATTCGCCAAAAGGTATCCTATGTATCATCCAGTTTTATATTTTGTGTGATATGTCACAAGTTTACATTTCTAATTTGATATATGGTCCCCATTCACAATGTTCAATTTTCAATTAAATATAACTCGCTCAATTTAAAGATACAGATATGCTGATTTTTTTAATAATCTTGTTACATTAAAAATAAAAATTTTCTGATCGACCCAATTTGTCTAAGGGGGTTAAAAATTTAAAAAGTGCAACTTTTTGAAAATGAATGGGAGGACTATTTCATTAACTTAGTCTTATTTCCTACCTTACTTTCAACATTTTTTGCAATTTACATTGCCCACTTATCTCCAACAGGTAAAGAATTTAAGCGTGTTTCAATCTTTTTGGGACACCCTGTATATTAAAAGCATGGAGTTAGAAAGGAGCAGATAAAACTCCTATGTTACCCATAGACGCTTGAAAATGCCATAATGGTTTGAGAATTATATCTATAGCTTGCTAGTGTTAGTAAAGTAGTCGCTATTGTTAGTTGACACAGCAGCAAGGCGTAATATTTAGTATATGTATTTTTGATTATTATTTTAAAATTAAAGATTCCCTAATTATGGGTATAATTAAATAGTATTTTTTCATAGTTGTAGGATAGAATACAGAATATAGGGAGATAAAAATAAATAGAAAGGTTAAATAATTTTGAAAACGTAGGTTCTTCATTGCTTCAGTTCTAATTTGCATTGCGCAAATAATTTATTTTTACAAAATGGACGGTTTAAATAAATATTTCAAGCTTTTCGCCATAGAAATACATATAATGCAGGACCACTTATCTTATCTCAGTACCATACCTGAATGATTGACTCAAACAATATTGACGTTTTCATAATATGGAGTTTTAACTCCTTACTTTTACCACCATTGTCTGTTTGTATGTCTATTCCGTGTACAAATTCACAGTTTTGATGGATTTTTTTTTTCTATCTCAATAGTTAAGGTTATTCTCTGTACTGTGAGCAACCAAGTCTGTGTTTAGAGTTTCTAGGATCAGGGGTTATAAATAGTGCAAAATTAAACCTTCCATGGGCATTTTCAGAAATTTTATTTGAAGAAAATCGTATCATATTGCTTAGCAGCATAATTTAATGGAATATGTTTGTATGGCAGACGATTTTTATCAAACGTATACAATATAAATAATAAGGAAATGGATATAAAAATACATTTTATAAATGAACGGTATTATGTTTTTTAAATGGGTTTTATTACTGCCTTGGGATAGAAGATTTCAGAAATTATAGATATTTTAAATTTCAAGTCATCCTTTTTATTTTGGTAAGTATTTTTCAAACTATCATTCTCTATTGTATTTAAACGATTGTTGTTATATATCTGACTTTATTGGAAATCAATCCATTGCATAACTGGCATCTCACAATGATGCAAAGGTAGAAAGAAATTAAATAAACTAATTAAATGTAAGTGATGTACGCAGTCCGCAATTAATATAATTAAAAGGAAAATTAAACCGTTCATTTATAAGATATATTTTACATCCATTTATTTACTATTCAAATCGAGAAAATAATAATAAAAATTAACAAACACATTGAATTTAATTGCGTTGCTGGGCAATTTACTATATTTGAGACTAGAGTATTACTAGTCTAGTCGCACAGCAGACACCAAGGTGGGGGGGAAGATGGAACTGTGCGCCCTCCTTCCCTTTGCGATTGAATGACCTGCATCCCTACCAGGCAGGCACAGGTGACAGTGGGCTTTTTATAAACTGAAAACATTTCTCTATTTTCTTTGTTTTAAAGCCATCAATATGGATTTCAAACGTCTTGTTCATAAATAGAAAAAATGTACAGAAAATATGAAGAAAAAATAATCTCCTTAAAATACATTTAGCATTCCTAAATAATAATATTTTCAGACATTTTAAAACAATTGTTTTATTTGTGTTCTTTACCACACCACACATAATATTCCTTTTTCTATTTTCTACTTTCTATAATATTGTAGCGAATGCGATATATATTCCCTTTGTGTTTGCATTTTAAGGAGAAAAAATAATCTCCTTAAAATGCATTTAGCATTCCTAAATAATAATATTTTCAGACATTTTAAAACAATCGTTTTATTTTTGTTCTTTACCACAGCACACATGATATTCCTTTTTCTATTCCCTACTTTTTATAATATTGTATCGAATACGATATGTTCCCTTTGTACCAGAGACTATTTCTCCCCCTCCATTCGTCTCTCCCCCCCCCCCCCCCCTCTCAAAAAATATTGTTGCCAATGCGATATATTCCCTTTCAACCCTTCTCTTCCCTCCCTTCTCTTTCCCCTCTCTTTTTCTTAGCAATGTTTCTTGTCACATGGTAAACCCATGATCCAATATTTCGGGGGTGCGATCTAGAGTTAATGATTTTATTTAGGGGGGGGAGGGGGCAGCCATGGATACCAGCTGCACTCAAAAACAGGATGTGCGGATTTTCTTTGGAGATCGCATTTTACCGAAATATGCAACTTTGTCCGAGTCGGACGGGATCATAGGGTTGTCGGGCCTTTTGAATTAGCGGCCGAAAGGATATCGGTTCGCTGGGTCTTGAAAAAGGTGTTTTGGCCTGAGGGGGGTCTCAAAAGCCAATGATGTTGCTTTTGGGTCAAGGGGTTACGCTCCAGAAACCAATGAGAGGGTTTTTAGCGTCTCAGAGCCGTGTTTTAAAATCTTGGAGAGAGAGACGGTTTTAGAAATTTAAAAAAGGGGATAAGGAGAATTGACTCCGACACGAGCGAGTAAAGAGCTCTTTTGACAATCGGTTCCGCTGTGAGATGAGAAACCAAAGGGTGCGAAACCGACGACAGCAAGTTATGTTGGTGACTTACCCATTTGGGGCTCTTCCTAATATGTATTCTATTTTTTCTCTCTCTTCACTGTAATATGTACTAGTTAACGTTAGTCAGGCAGTTTTATGCTAGGTTTCCATCTGTTCCAATTTAGTCTGTGAGACTCTATACAATTGTGTGTTTTTTTAATTTGTATACAATCCAATTATTTTAATATGGAAAAGTACTGTTCACTGGCAGAATTTGATATTCGCACGTTGTTCTTCAAACACCATTTCCGTTTTCGACGAACGCGAACGACTACAGTTCATTGACACGCGTTGTCTAGAAAAACCTTGCACTGCGGACCTGCTTCTTCATTTTCACATCTCGCGTCACATGTGCCTCTACGCCACGGTAAAATAGTTCCTTCTCCTCCAATCAGAATTGGAGATATCAGCACAGTCTCCGAATTTTTTGATCCTACCTTGTATATATATATTTAAATATATTTATATGTCTATCTGTTAATATTATCTTAAATACAAGTTAAAATGGTTTTTCCCACTTCAACTGAAATTATGAGGGTATACCTAAAGCAGCCTGCCATGACAGGAATTATTGAGAGTTCAACAGAACCATCACCGCCGGCAACTTTTTCTGTGCTCTTAATATGCTCGAAATCTTGATTTGCTGAAAATTTTTCCACATTTCTTCCTGATGATATATCACCACCTGTTGTACCAAAAATATAATTAAAGTATTTTCACAACATCGGTTTCATGCCAACGGCCCAACCGTGCTGAAAACACCGGTTCTCGTTAGATCACCGAAGTCAAGCAGCATCGGGCGCGGTTAGTACTTGGGTGGGTGACCACCTGGGAACACCGCGTGCTGTTGGCATATTTCGGGCGCGGTAGCCCGGTGGTTTGCGCGCTGGATTTGCACGCTGTCACAACTGCCGCCGTGTTCATGCGGAGTACGATCACGTTAAACATGTGGGTCCGTAAGTCCTTCCGAGAGATTGGTGGTAGGGGAAGGAGGGTACGGTCCCTGTGGATGCCTCCCCCACTGGGTTCCGGTCTAAATTGGGTGGCACTTCCCGGCCGTCCAAACAGTTACTTTACACCTTTCTGGTATCCCGGCTGTCCAAACTGTTACCTTACACCTTTCTGGTATGTCGGACGGTCTGGGTCTCAACAACACCTTTCTGGTAGGTCGGACGGTCTTGGTCTCAGCAACAACATCGGTTTCAATTTGCAATGATTCCAACAATGGAATTTTTTTTTTCCAAGCAATTTAATCGACTGGGATTTTTTTTTAAATGTGATGAAATAAAAGTTAGTTCATTCTGTACTTTGGAACTGCCGAGCACTAGTTTGGTATTTTTAACAGATGCAGCTTGTTCGTTCGAAAACCTATTGACAATTTAATAAATAATTACTAATATCCTTGTTCCCCCATCTCATAGCAATTGGTTTCTGAAGCAGTGGAAAATCTGGAAAAATAAACCGATGTACTTTAAAAGGCAGAAAAAATAGAAGACATTCCAAAATAGGCATTTATGGTAGAAGAAATCCCAAAACGACGTTTTCCTAGATAATATAAACATGAGCAAATATGGCATTTTGCCTGAACTTCCGGGCTTTAGTTATTGTACTGAATGCAATTTGTATACATTAGAGAAAACAATATATCTGTTTTTCGGTCTACCTGTGGCGCCTGGTGGCATATTTGGTGAGTATGACGAAGCTATTTGGTGACTGTAGCGTCATATTTAGCGAACTTGGCGACGATGATTTTTTGCGAGAAGTCGCGAAGTTTGCGATAATTCAACCTCTAAAAATTTAATTTAATCTCTTCTATAATCCCTTTCGCTTTGTAGGAATTAATTTAATATGCTTGATTGAAAATTAAATTTTTTGTTCGTCAAACATTTGCAATTTGTTAAGGCAGTTTTAGGAAGGGGGGGGGGGGTCCTTAAATAATTGCGTACTGTTGAAAGGGTGTTACACTAATTACATTTCTTTAGGGGGCGTATAATAATCTATAATATTGATAAGGGGAGGTCCAGGGGCTACATACTGGCGGATGGAGGCAGTTTTTTTACATAACTTTTTACGGGCATTTTAAGCATGATATTATATCACGGGGGCTATCTAGTCATATCGGCATTTTATTACAGCTTACTTCAATATTGCAGATCAGTTTTTTTTTTTTTAGAAAGAGCTTCTGAAATCCGTTACCACGAAATTTGGTTTAAGACTAATTGTTTGCGCTAGTACCCTTTACCCTTCATTTTGTGTTAAAACTTTTTTCTTTATATGAAGGTATGATACAGTTGTATTTTATTTTCTTTATTTCAAAAGAATTAAATTCTACAGAGATAATTCACATACATCGTTCGCGGGTATTAGGCGCATGCCTGTTTTTTTCTTTCTCCGAAATAGAAATTACGTGTTACAGTATTGTTGAGGTCACGAAATCGAATTTAATAGAAATCTCTTCTGGTACCGGAGCTCTGCGTGCAAGGGAGAAGAAAAATTCTAAAAATAGCGCACTTATTCTGTAACGTGTGAGTTTTTCGAATTTTTCAGTTTTCAAAATGTTTGACCGTATTACAAACTTGGGGGAGGGGGGAATACTGGGAAGGGGGATCTGGATTAGAAAGGAGATCTTGTGGGATATGTTAGGATCTGTCTTGTTTCTGAAACTATAGAATTCTTATAAAAGGAATATAATGTATCCGGCATTTAGTTTTCTCTACGGATTTATAAATTTAAGATATTGCGCTCCTTGTGGAAAGTAAAATTTTCCAATATATCGAGAATAATTTCTGGTAACTGCTGAAAAATAGTGCCATTTTATTTTTGGTTCAAAGTACTTACAAACATAGGCGTATGCAGGATTTTTTCCAGGGAGAGGGGGGGGGGGGAGGTTGCTAAAATCGATTGCATTCAAATTTGGAGCTTACTATTAGTCTTTCATTTTTAGAGTTTCAAAGTTAAAACAGGAATTCTGTTTACAGATGCTTGTATTAGTTTCTACACCCCTATTTGAAATCTAACCTGTTCATTGAACCTTGAAAATTGGCATGCAAATCAAGATTTAGAGTTCCAATAGTCCAATAACAAAAAACTGATAAAAATACAATACATTTAAATTTTGGGATGGGGGGGGGGGGGGAAGAGGAGAGATAAAAAAAATCGTTGAAAAAAAAAAGAAATATAGTAAAATATTAAAGAAAAAAGTTTATAAAAGCGTCGAAAAAAATAAATTTTTATTTTTGATTGCACTGGGGGGTGAGGGCTGTATATACTTTTAATTTTTATTTTCAAGAAGTAATAAACGAAAAATGCTGAACCAGTTTTTAAGAATCCCAAACTAAACATGAAAAAGACACAGATACGCTTCACATCGATTAGAAAAAGAAGGGGGTGAGAGTTTAAAAATGAAAGAAATAATAAAAAAATATCAAATCGCGTGGGATATCAAAACATTGGTCTTCGAGACTAAGAAAAACATTTTTTTTTCTCAGCCACTGGAGACGAATGGAAGAAGAAAAATTCTTTTAATCTTCGTTTTGGGATTTAATGGACAAAAAAAAATTGGAAAATTTATTTGGAGATAAACCTAAACACAGGAAAAATATCGCGGACACTTCAGGTTAATTACGAAAAGAAAATGCGTGCGAGACCGAGAGTAATAAAATGGGGTGTAGAAAAATAAAGAACAAAAATATTCGTGTGGGATAACAAAAAATCGGACGCATCGAGACTAAGAGAAAATTATTACATTTTTGCCCTTTTGGGGAAGAGAAGTAAAAGACCAAATTTTCGTTCTTTTTCTTAACTGTAAGGAAAAAAAAAAACGAAAGTTGTAAGAAAATTGTGTTCAAACCTCAATCTTTTTTATTAAAGTTCACGTGTAATGTTATTAAAATATTTTGTGAGGAATGGCTTCTAATTAAATTAACAGTTTTCCAGGGGGCAATACGCCCATGCTTACAAAATCATTCGGTAATAGTGAAAATGTTTAAATTTTTCAAAATTTCCTCCATTTTGGATTTAAACACAAAACCCGGGCAATACCTCAAGAACTGCGAAGGTTATCGTTCTGTATGATATCTCATTGATTTCTAAATGTTTAAAACAAATTGCATATATAAATAAGTGATGTTAATTCCAGAAGGATAATGCAATACAGTAATAGCATAGACAGGGTGATCAGTAGACAGCAGGACCACCTCTTGCGGCGATACAAACAGCAACCCTTCGAGAAACAGATGCAATAAGCGTGCGGATAGTTTCCTGAGAGATGGATGACCCTATGCCTTCAACCATCCTCCAGGTCGTCCTCGGTTTGTAGCGTCACGTCCATAAAGCGACGGCCAATCACGTCCCATACATGCTCGATGGATGAGAGATCTGGAGACAGCACCTGGATACCTCGTAAGACTTGTCTGCTGATGGTTGCTACTACTACTTTCTGCTGATGGTTGCTGTGTGCGATTGCGCTTTATCTGGCTGGAGAGGCAGTGTAAGCGGCCGCAGCACCTCATCCACATACCATCGTGCCGTCATTGTGCCTCTGGTACGAACCAGAGGTGACCGGTTATCGAAACCGATGGCACCCCAAACAATGATACCTCGTTGTCGAGCAGTATAGCGTTCAACAGTCGCAGCAGAATTTGATCTGCCAAGCCAAGCAAAATGGAGGCAAAGGAGTACCTTACACAAAGGAATTTTGTGCTTTCGCCTCCTAGTCATAAGACAGGTCAAAGGAAAAAAAGGGAGAAAAATACAGGACAGAGAGTAACAGAGAGATTTGATCTGTTTCCACGTCGCCTCCAGACTCACATGGCGGCTGTTATTCGACAAACAGAACCCAGACTCATCGCTGAACACTACCCTGTCCCATTCCGTCGTTCAAGAGGCTCGGGCCCGACACTATTGCAATCTCTCACGGTGTCTTGTCGTCAATGGCAATCTTCGTAAAAAACGCTTTGAGTGCCAGCCGCTTCCGGCCAATCGCCGAGAAAGTGTTCTCGCTGATATTGGAACATCCAATGTACCCTGCAAATTCTGCAGAATGTCGACAGTTGTCGTTTGTGGGACCGCATGCCTTCGATTGCGTCGATCATCGCGTGCTGACATACGTCTGGATGGACCTGTACCACTGCGACGATTCACGTGCCCTTCTTCAATCCATCTTCTCCAAATCCTTTGCACAGTGGACGCATCTACGCGTGTTTCAGCGGCGATACGCCGGTACGACCACCCAGCTGTACGTAAGCCTAATATGAATCTATCTCCTCGCACGGTCGTCCAAATGCTGAAACGGACTTCGGCCAAGCATCTCTTCAACATGTATCTTCTGAAATGAAAAACAGCTCGGAATAAGGGTTTCCGTAGGCGACAGATAGTAACAACTGTTACTCATCTGCCGTTTCCATCCCTTTTATCCCGCGCTCAAATCTCGTAACCTACTTGCATTTCAGATCATTTGCATCTATTGGTCAGCTGCGTTTGTCTCGCAATTTGCGTAATTATACGGCCAAAGCTTCATGGTGGTGCATTTTCTATGTCGGATAGTGTAAATTGGGTATTTGTACAACATATTTTAACATAATTTTGTTTTTATAATTTATTTCCTAATTTCGAATTTGTTTGAAAACTTGAAGGTATTTTCCTGGTTTGATAATATATATAAGATTCTGAAGTGCATTGATTGAAAAATTCGTACCAAATTTTATTCGATTTACTCTATGTAGGTAAAAAATTCTAATATATCGAGAACGGCTCAGGATAATGTCTAAATAATTTTGTCCATTCAGTTAGGGATAAATTGCATTCAATAGTTCGGTTTGGTTGACCAGTTATTTATATTTTCAATTATGAAAATAGTTAAAAAAACAACTTTTAAACTAAAACTCATTAAAAAAATTTTCACTTCGATACTTTGTGATACAAATATACTTAAATATATGGAATATGAATGTATGAGAAAGTCGAGTGGACACTTTCATTCCACATACTTAATTTTATTTAAGTATGCATTTTTTCGTATAACATTGATTCATTCATTTCGTATAACATACCACTTTAGAGAAAGTAGGATAAATATTTGGTTACTTTTTGAAAAAGGACCAGAGTATGAGTCTCCACTAAACGTCCTCATACCATCATATTCTATTGTGTGTGTTTTTCTAGCTGCATTACATTCATTATCAGAACGAGAAAAAAAATCTGATGTGGGCAACACATGACTTTCCTTATATAATGCAATGAATTTACTACTTTTACAGCTTAAAAAAATGTTATTCTTATAGTAGATACTTATATACTTACCAAGATATTGAATTTTCTTCATTTAGGCGTCATTTTCATTGATTTAGCGACATTTTTACACATTTGGCGAGATTTTTGTTAATTTGGCAACAATTAAAAATGTTGCCAAGTTGGCGACATTCCGCCAAATTCGTCGCCAAAATATCGCCAAGCCTTATGGACGGAGAAATAAGTTATTCTTACAGCAGATCAATGACTATTGGTGTTCAAATACAAAAGTATTACTCAAAGTATCTTTTTCCATGAATGGAAAGCGTTATATCCACGAGAATGATGTCACCCAATTTATCGCATGGTATTACATATGAAAAGTGAACATGTTTCTCAATAGGAAATATTTTTTTTATTATCTTATATGACTTTTTGATAATTTTTTTGAAAAATGTGCAATATCTGGAGACGGTTCATGTTGGCGTTCTAAAATTTATGTCAATCATTTTCTAATGAAAAATTACATAAGAAATGTTTATTTGCGTAATTTTATTAACGGTTTTGATTTTTTGACGATTTTTTCAAAATTTCACTCGAAAATTTAGGTGGGTTCTGAACATTCGATTGCGTATAAAAACAATAGGCTTCCATTGTTTACGGATTGTGATTTTTGTACCAAATTTCGTTCAAATCGGTCCATTCGTTCGTCAGTTATCGTCTCCACAGACTCACTGACACACATACACACACACATACTTTCACTCACACACACATCACTTCAAAAATGTTTGATTCGTGATCAGGCATGCTTGAAACGTGCTTTCCCGACGAAAACTCGAATTCGAATTTTCGACCCCGTCACAATACTTTCCTTATACATTATGTATATAAGGAAAGTAAAAATGTATATTACTTTCTTTATATGCAATAATGTTATAAGGAAAATATTGTGACGGGGTAGAAAATTCGAATTCGAGTTTTCGACGGGAGAGCACGTTTTAAGCATCCCAGATCACGAATCGAACATTTTTGAGGTGATGTCTGTCTGGGTATGTGTGTGTGCGTGTGAAAGTGTGTGTGTGTGTGTCTGTGGAGACGATATCTCACGAACGAATGGAGCGATTCGAATGAAATTTGGTACAAAAATTACAATCCATGAATACTGGAAGCCTATTAATTTTAATCACAATCGAATATTCAGAACCCCTCTAAATTTTCGAGTGAAGTTTTGAAAAAATCATCAAAAAATCATCAAAAAATCAAAACCTTTAATAAAGTTACGCAAATAAATATTTCTTGTGTAATTTTTCCTTAGAAAACGATTTACATAAACTTTAGAACGCTAGCATGAAAAGTTCCCGAGATATTGCCATTTTTCAAATAAATTTATCAAAAAATCCCATAAATTAAAAATAAATATTAACTGTGGAAAACATATTTACTTTTCATATGTAATATCATAAATTTGGTGATATCATTCTCGTGGACCTAACTCGCTCCATTCACGAGAAAAGGTACTGTAATAAAATAAATTTGGTGATATCATTCTCGTGGACCTAACTCGCTCCATTCACGAGAAAAGGTACTTTGAGTAATACTTTTGTATTTGAACGCCAATTGTCATTTATTTGCTAAGAATAACTTATATCTCCGACCATAACGCTTGGCGCGATTGGCCGTTCTCGAGATATTGCACATTATTTCAAATAAATTTATCAAAAAATCACATAAAATTCATAAAAAGTATTAACTATTGTGAAATCTGGTCACCTCTCATATGTAATATTATGAGATAAATTTATTATCATCATTATCGCAAATCTAGCTCGTTCCATTCACGAGAGAAGACACTTTGAGTAATAGCATTCTAATTTGACGCCATTAGTCGTTTATCTACTATAAGAATAAACTATTTCTGCATCCACAATGATTGGCGAAACTTTGGCGACGAATGTGGCGGAAGGTAGACAACTTGGCGACTTTTTAAATGTTACCAAATTAACGAAAATCTCGCCAAATGGATAAAAATGACGTTAAATCAATGAAAATGACGACTAATTGATGAAAATTCAATATCTTGGAAAGAATATATGTATCTACTATAAGAATAACCTATTTTTTTTTACTGTAAAAGTAGCAAATTCATAGCATTATATAAGGAAAGCCATGTGCTGCCCACATCAGATTTTTTTTTTTTTTTTTTTTTTTTTTTTTTTTTTTTTTTTTTTCCGTATTTCATACTCAAGTTATTCACTGAGAAATATAAGTTCTATCTGTTCTAGTTTTTTTACATAAATTTTGATATCTGTGCGTTCACTATCGTCTTCACACACACAAACTGATATCTTTCTCAAAAGTCTTCGAAACGAGTTCAAAAGTTCCTAAAACGTGCTTACCCGTCAAAATCTGAAGTTCGAAAATTTTTGGTGAAAACGATACTTTCTTTTATATACAAAAAGTACGAGAAAGTAAATATTCTATGGAACCAAAACAGAGAAAACAAAAAATTTTACATTCTTTATCGTTCTATTTTTATATGATTGTATATTTGAGCAAAATTGACATAGAATATGCCAGAACCATTTCAGCAATATGTCTCCATTGTTCTAAAATAACGAGGTTTTCCCGCCGAGAGAGAAAATCGATTAAATAATAATTGGGAAAATCTCATCCTCTCCGCGTCTGCCCCACTGATGGGCTTTGAAATAAATAAAATGCTTTGAATCGAGTGCTCCGAAAATCCGATGAAAATCGCGGCGGTTATAAAATGAAACTGAAAAACCGATGAATAAGAGAACTTTTCAACGGGGAGATAAAAATCATGCACAAATGGATTTCTTATTGGCGGTCTTGTATATAACGTCGACTATTTAACATTTGCGTTTTCTTTTAATATACAGTAAAACCTCTCTAAGAGATTACCCCCATTAAGCGACCACCTCGGGTGTGACAGCCCCTGTGTTTCTTTCAGGCATAGTCCCTCCCCGGAGACATTTTATATTAACCTAGTTTCTATTTATGTGACACAGCATTTAGATATATTTATATACGGTAAATAGAAAACTTGCCCCCCCCCCTAAAATTTTATTCGCCCCCCCCCCCCCGGCCAAAAAGTTCTGAAAGAAACACAGGACAGCCCAGTTGTTAACGCTCGAGAATTGAACTCTGACAACCCAAGTTCGAACCCCTGCTCTGTCCGAAACTGTCGCCGTGGTCACGCGGAGTACGGGCACGTTAAATATGTGGATCCGTAAGTCCTTCCGAGAGGTTGGTAGTAGGGGAAGGAGGGGACGGTCCATGTGGATGCCCCCCGCTCCTGCTGGGTACCGGCCTAAATTGAGTGGTTCTTCATTGATGTCTAAACAGATACTTTACACCTTCAGGTAGGTCGAGAGGTTTGGGCCAAAGAAGAAGCGATCACCTCCCGTAACAACCACTTTTTCTCGAAACGGATTTTCTCCCATAGACTTAGTGCTAAATTTGCCCCCATTCAAAGATCATCTTATTATTCTCCCTTCCAAAACGACCCCATTTTTAATGAATGAAAGGGGGGGGGGAATTCTAGGCGTCCTGCTTATTTAAAATGAAATTTAAGGTTTAGAACGTTTCCTTTTTGACCTTTTGAGCTCCCAATCTGATTCTAATGAAGAACCATCATTGGAACTCCCACAGAAAAAAAAAAAAAATTCCCTCTCGTCTCAGAACACACTCCAAGGAAATGTAGATTGATGGAAACTTCATTTATTATCTGTTTTAAGACGGTAAAATCATTTATTTTCTGAAATATAAATTTATTTAGGAGAAATAAATGTAATAGAAAAAAAAAAAATTCTAACATCCAAACAAACTACTATTTATTCCTTTTTCAAAGAAGTTTTAAATTCCATAGCTTGCCATTTAAGTATCAAATTACCAAATCGTATTTTTTATATTTTGCTTGCTGATGTAGCACAAACTTTATGTCATTTGTATTACATGTATGTCATATCAATTTATGTATGTTAATGTCAATTGCTTTTTTTTTAATTTCATGTTTATACACCCCCTCCCCTTTCACTATTGACCTCCATCACCCATCTGGGCGACAGCTTTTTCAAGAACGTAGGCTGGTCGTCTTAGAGAGGTTTTACTGTATAAAGTTTCGGTGTCTTTTATAGATAAGATATTAATGAACAGGCACTCATTCGTGTTTTAACTCTTACAAGTTAGTTAAATGTTTGTGTATATGTGTGTGTACATGATAAATCAAGAACGAATGCGCTTTCCGCTGTAAAATTTTAATTGCAGATACATTATGTGAAAAACTAGAACCAGGTAGAAATGTTAGTAGTTTTTAAAAGTTAATAACTGTTAAACCAATTCACAATCAAAACAATCTCGCCAAGGTACATCGTACTGCGAGCTGAAGTACCCCTGTAGCAAATTTCGCCTCTGCCCAATTTTTCTATTTTCCGTTAAACAGACGATACACACACACACAAACATCTAGATTAGGTTTCGGACTACGTTCAGCGATGCCACCGCACTCCTAACAAAAGCCAGAATGAATATCTAACAAATCGCAAAAAAAAAAATGCAATCCACACTGCGACCCCTACTGACAAATGACATTTAATAAAATCGTTTGCAACCGACGAGAAAAGCTTTTCGATCACCCCAATGCTTACCACTATTTCGAAGATAATATAGGGTTTACCCACCCACGGCGAATAAATTGGATTTGAAGCTTACTGAATGACATTTAGTGGAGTTATTCTTAAGCTCAATTTATACGGTATTTCAAGAGAGCAAAGCCATTCAGCGGAGAAACGCTTTATATAATAAATACATCGAAATCCCATTAGGGCTGCGAATAGCAGCCATCGGCATTTTCATCAATTCGCCAATCATTTCCTGCAAGAGTTCTCTATTATCTCATGAACAAAAGAAAATGAATGGAAAATGCAGTTCAAAAGAAAAGCAGGCTTAGTAGAGGAAAAACGTAATACATTCTGAAGATGATATAAGGTTCACTAAAAAAGAATACACTACAGATATGCAAGTTGTCGCAGTACAGCAAGGTCCGTAGCATATCTTATATACAATATTCTATTATGTATAATATTAAGAGCACAGATCCTATTGAGAGTGCAGATCCTACCTTGAGAGTACAGTACCTTGAAAGTACAAATCCAATCAGGGCTATCCATACAAATTGTGCGCCCCACTGCAAACATTTATCACGCCCCTCCTCTCTAATATATATATATTTTTTTTTTCCCTAAATGGCCAGGCACTTGACTTTCATCATTAGCCTTTCGTCAGTGGCCAGAACGTGAACCATTTAGCCGTCCTAAGACGTTGCCCCAGGCGCACCAGATGGGGGCGGAACACACTTCTCGATATTTAATATACTCATTTTTGTGAATTTTTCACGTTTTGTCCATTCTAAAATAATATTGCCTCCCTCCCTGGAGCCCCCTCCCCATGGGAGTGGCATCCTTCTCTACGAGAGGTGTCGATCCAATTTCTTGATAAAAAAAAATCAAATTTTCCAGTGAATTAAAATGTTTTTAATGCCGTCATTTTTAGAAAAACAAACAATTAGTTTAAACTATCCTATATTGCATCGAAATTTCAGTGCAAGGAATAAATTTGTACGGCGTCATGCTGTAGCATTAGAAGGATCTCGGGAAAAAAAAGGGAGGTGAGGAGTTAAAGTTCCAGATTTCGTTTTGCAATATTCTCCCGCCCCTCCCCCCTGCAATACCCATAGACCTTATACTCGTATACCTTATATACTAACTATCTATGGCAGTGCCTTCGGGCGGGTGCAGATCAGAAATGTCTTACAATATACTTCTATGAAAATTAATGTAATTATTCAATCAATCATGCTGGTTGTTGAAATATGATAAATTCAGAAACAAGTTGTTGATTAAATGGACTACATATTTTAGTCATAATGTTTAAAAAATTAATACTTTTTCTGTAGTCATCAAAATTCTAAATATTCTGTAAAGTATTGACTAAATTCTTGGATTCTCTAAAATGTGTATATATGCGTAAGTATGCATATATGCGTGTGTATTTATGCATGCATGCGTGTTAGCTAATCGCTATAAATTTTGATGGAAACTGGTCAACTTGAAATGGCACGCACTGTGCTCATCCAATGAGGAGGGGGTATGACTTATGGCATGAGTTACGTAGATAGTGTTGATGTATCATAGATGCATCTCTTGAATCATAGGTGCACCCTCAGGATACAAGAATGGGTCCAAATTTCTGGATTACTAGCGCTTCTATTTCAAAGCACCTTCTAATGCTACAGTATGAGGCCATATAAGCGTAAGCAGAAGCAATTTACAGCGAATAGTTCAATAACTATCTTACAAGACCACTAAACAACTGTCAGATATAATAAAACGGCAATTAAAAGCTCAGTTAATTCACAAAATAGCAGGTGCTATTCTCAAAACACCGACTTATCTCACAACTCAACTTAGTTCGTATCACGTCAACTGCTTCCCAATTAAGCGATGACTCCTTTTATAGACTCTCCATAGAAATCTTGTATGGTCTATATAGCCTTTCGTTATGATTTCACTTAATGTACGTTCTAATTTATGTTTTACTTTAAATTAACAATGTCTGACTGGTACCGTTACGCAGGCCAATCATCGAGCCAAATAACATTTCTGCGTTCCTGCAGTACGGCAGGATAAACTTTCGATTCGCATAAGTGAAGAGAGGATTGTTGCTTCTTCCTCTTCATCCCAGACCGTCCAACCTACCCAAAAGTGTAAGGTATTTGTTTGGACGAGTGGGAAGTGTCACCCAATTTAGACCGGCATCCACAGGGACCTACTCTCCTTCCCCAACCACCAACCTCTCGGAAGGAGTTACGGACCCACATATTTAATGTGCCTGTACTCTGCGTGAACACAGGGACAGTTTGGACAGCGCCAGAAATCGAACTCGGGTCGTCAGAGTGCAATCTCCACGCGCTAACCACTGGACTGTCCCACAAGAGAGGATTGCTTCTTCTTCGACCCAGACCGTCTGACCTACCAGAAAGATATAAGGTATCTGTTTGAACGGCTGGGAAGTGCCACCCAATTTAGACAGGAACTCAGTGGGGGAGAGAAGATTGCTTCTTCTTCTTCGACCCAGACCGTCCGACCTACCAGAAAGGTGTAAGGTATCTGTTTGGACGGCCGGGAAGTGCCACCCAATTTAGACCAGAACCCAGTGGGGGAGGCATCCACAGGGACCGTACCCTCCTTCCCCTACCACCAACCTCTCGGAAGGACTTACGGACCCACATGTTTAACGTGATCGTACTCCGCGTGAACACGGCGGCAGTTTGGGCAGTGGCTGGAATCGAACCCGGGCCTACCGAGTGCAACTCCAGCGCGCTAACCACAGGGCTACCGCGCCCCCGAGAAGATTGCTTCCACGACCCAGACCGGGCACCTTGCCAACGGGGGCGTAAAGGCTTTTTAAGCCCGGCCGGAAAAAAGAGAGAGCCCCAGCACGAACCAAGTCAACGGGCCACCCCGCCCCGCCGGACAGAGACAGCCGCCGACCCCATCACGCAGCGCGCGCACGACCCGGGACGCCAAGGGGACAACAGACCAACGCTCCGCCGAGCGAGGCCAGAAGCCGCCAGTCCCGGAGAAGAACGCCGACGGAGACGACCGGAGCCCCCACCAGCAGACCAGGGACCCGCCCGCAAAGGAACCAGCCAGGCAAGACGCGCCACCGACAGAGCGGCGACGCCCCCCCCACCCACAGAATATTTGTTTCTCAAAGGAACAGCCGGCCAAGGCGATACACGGCAACATAACTTCTGCTTCATATAGCAGGTAAAGGATTCTACAATCCAATGCATAACATAAAATATACAATATCATGTCTTTCACAGCATTAATATACAAAATGTCCAGTAGAATACATCAAACTACAAAGTAAACAACACATATAAACATAACCCTCAAAACATTCTAAACAATCAAAGAAACCCTTTCATCATATCATACAAAATCCTAAGTTAAACCAACAAACATAACCTGAAGCAGAAATCAAAGGCCAAATACTCAAACAAAACAATACATAACAACAAATCCAAAGCCGGTGTCCAAAGCGAGAAAACAACTATAAGATAAAAGATCCCTCAAGCCCTGGGCGACCGAAAACCAAGTCCATTCCCAAAGAGAAGATTGCTTGAACGTTGAGCTGATGTGAGCCTGCGTATTCGAAAATTTCACGAAATTGGTGCATGTGATATTATTGAGGGGTATAGTGATGAACGCCAGGATCCCGATAGAGTTCTTAGACATATCTAGATGTCCGTTGATGCAGTTTGGTAAGCATTGATCATTTCGTAATTTATTATGTTGTTTTCGAGTAAGGCCAGTTCTATCGCCAAGCCCCGGGTTAAATTCAGTAATAATCTTTAATTTACGATACGGGCAAGTGCAATATGGCTGCTATATATATATATATATATATATATATATATATATATATATATATATATATCTGTCTGTGTGTGTGTGTGTAATAGTTGTTAAGATAGTCCAAGGTAACAAAGCATTCAGTTACAAAAATCTATTTTATTAGATGACACTTTAAAAACACAATTTGTTACATTGGGCCGAGCTCTCCGTCGGCGTCCATCTCGTAAGAGATCTCAGGGAGTCTACATATGTTCACATAAGTTACATTTATAGCGGCGGGGAGGAATTTGACGACATGTTACAAGCCCTCCTTTGTATTTAATTTGACCTTTTTATCAATCGTTCGCGTCTTTTTCTTCCCCCAAAAAGAAGAAATCGGATTGTCGAACCCTCAATCGAGTGGTGTCTGCCCCCTCCCCATGGACGGTTCTGCTCACAGACACACCCACGAATGGGCATCTTTCGAAAAGGATTGTTCAGGGGATCTTAAAACTCGCTTATTCGTTAAATTTTCAGATACCGAAGGTATTCGGGTGAACAATACATTCTCCATAGAATAAAAAGGGAAAGTAAAAATCAATGGAGAACTCTTGTCATGTTTTAAAAAGGGGTTCCGTCCGGCTGGGAGACAAGATTCAAAAATCGATTTATTCACGTCTCCGAGCTGGTGCCTTTTATTTTATTACGAAAACGAAATCAATGAGATTCCCAATAGCTTTTCCGATATTTTTAAACGAAGTTAAGTGCCTTGCGCCCGTGAAACGTTGTCTATACAAAATACAAAATCAAAGCTAGAAAAGAGAAAGATAAATACACGTCAATGAATTAAAATCATTTTTATTTTCCTTATATGCATAGTATAATGTATAAGGAAAGTATTATGATGGGGTCGAAAATTCAAGTTTTTGACTGGAGAGCACGTTTCAAGCATCCCTGAACACGAATCAAACGTTTATGAAATGATGTCTCTCTTTGTGTGTATCAGTGAATCGGTGGAGACGATATCTCACGAACGAATGCAGCGATTCGAACGAAATTCGGTACAAAAATTGCAATCCGTGAATACTGGAAGCCTATTGTTTTTAAACGCAATCAAATGTTTAGAACCCAACTACATTTTCTAGTGAAATTTTGAAATCAAAAGCTTTCATAAAGTTACTCAAATAGTCATTTCTAATAGTAATTTTTCATTAGAAACGATTGACACAAACTTTAGAACGCTAACAGGAACCGTTCTCGAGATTTGCATATTTTTCAAATAAATTTATCAGAAAATCACACAAAATAGTAAAAATATTAACTTTTGGGAAATATGTCCACTTTTCGTATGTGATATCATGCGATAGATTGGGTGAAATCAATCTTGTGGATGTAGCTCGTTCCATTCATGAGCAAAAATACTTTGGGTAATACTTTTGTAGTTCGACACCAATAGTCATTTATCTGCTATAAGAAAAACTTATTTCTCCGTCGGTAATGCTTGGCGAGATTTGGAATTCAATACCTTGGAAAGAATATGAGAATCTGCGAGTACTATAAGAATAAACTATTTTTCCGTCAGTAACGTTTGGATAAAATTTTAATGACGAATTTTTCGGAATATCTCCAACTTGGTGACTTTTCAAATGTTGCCAAATTGACGAAAGTATCACCCAATTGATAAAAATTCGCCAAATTGATGAAAGTTCAATATCTTGGAAAGAACATAAGAACAGACTATAAAAATAACCCATTTCTCCATGGACGAGAAATTTAGCGGGACGTCGCCATCTTGGCAACTTTTTAAATGTTGCCAAAGTGACGAAAATGCCGCCAAATTGATAAAAATGGCGCCAAATGAGAAGTAATGTTTCGCAAATTCTGATTTTCGTCGTATGACGGGCACACATTCTAGTATATAAGAAATGCTCTTTTCTCCGTTTGTCACTTGATGATGCATTTGGCAAACTTGACGAATGCATCATCTAGCTAAGTGTCGCCAAGTTCGCGATATTTCGCCCTAAATTGACGAAAAGTTCGTCAAAATTGCAAAAATGACTCTAAATTAATGAAAATGACGCTTAATCGATGAATTAATGATTAAAATATTTTAATATATAGACTATATCGCTTATTAAGGATGCTATCCATATTAATAATTTTTAATTTAGAGTAGCGTGAAATATAAGTTAATTGAGTACATTGAATTTAGTATTACATGTTGTCATCCGGAAAATCGCCCAATGTACAATTTAACGTTAAAAACACAGTACCGTAGATCTTATACGTTATTTTTTTACTGTAAAAGGAGTAAATTCATTGCATTATGTAAAGAAAGTCATGTGTTGCCCACATCAGATTTTTTTTCTTTTTTCTGGGAAATAGAAAACTCAATTTCTTAGGGAGATTTCTGTTTGAGTCCTTTTTCTGTCTTACTGATTATCAAGATCTGCATTTGAAAGACATACCGTAAAATCTCGTTATAATGAATCTGATCTGTGGCAGGTCTTAAATTTCGAAAACCTTCTATTGCACATTATTCTTAAAATTTAAAATTCGTTATAAAAATCGACAACGGGCCAGCAAAGCCCTTTCACAGGATGCTTCATTTGATTTGTATTAATGCACACTATTTTAATGCTTATTTAAATACATATAACAATTTTTATACTATAAGGTGCATTTACACCGCGCCAAGTGTCAAGCCTGACCAAAGCGGAGCAGAAAAAATTGGATTTTTTCACGTACATGAGAACTTTCACGCGTACAGTGGGTCATTTTTTGTCTGGAATTTACCATTCGTAGGGGGCAATTTAAGAGGAATCCGCTGGGTCAACCAATCGGTTTCAGTCAACTAAAACAGGCGGTCCTCAAGGTCGTATAATCGCACAAAGTCCCAGCCAAGCAAAAAAACCCAGTCTCCGACGGCTTTGGGCGCAGACGTGGGCGTATGCAGGATTTTATCCAGGGGAGTGCATCGTTCCATTGATTGTATTCAAAATTTAGCAATTACTATCACCCTTTTATTTTTAGTGTTTTGAAACATAAAACCTGTTTACAGATGTTTGTATTAGTATGTACCCCCCTCATCTTTTAAATCTAGCCTGTTGATTCAATATCCTTGGAAATGGGCATGCGAATGTAGATTTAGAGGTCCATTAACAACGAACTAATAAAAGACTCGAAGCATTTATTTTTTTACAGGGGGGAGGGGGGTTGGTAAGGAAATAAAACGCATATAAAAAATATATTAAAGAAAAGGACATATAAAACATAGAAAAAAATACCATTTTTACTATATCATACATGGTAATGCAGTGGTTCCCAAACTGGGGTCCCCGGACCCCTGGGGGTCCGCGACGAGGTTTTAGGGGGTCCGCGAACAACACGCAATATTTAACTAATCAATAGTTAGTTTTAAAAAAAAAATTCATTATTTTTCTCCACTTTTTTTTTATTTTATTTTGTTAAATAAAATAATAATGAACTTTTTTTCTAAATAACTTTGAATTAAATACATCATGAAATTAATTTCAAACTGATAGGTTATATCTTCAAACAGAATTAAATTGGGAGTAGGTTTCGTTTTGGCACAATGCCATGATTAGCGGTGACGATACTCTGATGTAGCTCGGACGTCAAAGCACTTGTAACTTCGAGCATTAATACTACTAGAGACCGGATGACGTCAGCTTTGAATAGAGGGGGGCGTAGCCAACGTCTCCCGTCTCTCCCCTTGCAATATGATTTTAAGGGGTCCGCGAAATTTTTTTTTCTCTGAGGGGGTCCGCGGACTAGAAAGTTTGGGAACCACTGTGGTAATGTATTGGAATCGTGTCGAACTTCGCAACTTGAGTTTTCGACAGATCTACACGTTTCGCGCACCCTAGAACACAAAAATACTGTTTCTACCGTGTACCTGTGTGTGTGTGTGTCTGTCTGTCTGCCTGTCTGTTTGTGAAATATATGCATCCACTTTAACTCAGAAACTTATGACAAAATTTCATAAAATTGGATAGGCAAGTCACTTATGAGTTACCTTGGTGCTGATTAGATTTTGGTGCGATTCGGGAAAAGGAACCTACCCTTTTTTTACGAAATTGCCCCCGCAGAAATCGTATATGTATCCACTCTAGTTGAAGAACTAATTGAGCACATTTTACAGAATTTGGTAGATAAGTCAATTGTGGCTTGCACTTATACTGATTAGATTTTGATATGATTCGGGCAAATAGAAGCGGGTTTTTTTTTCTTCTGCAAAATGGCCCGCAAAAATCGTATGTATCTACTGTAGCTGAGAAACTGATTAAATTTCACAAAATTTAATGAGTAAGTTGCTTGTCAATTACCGTGGGGCTGGTTAAATGCTGGTACGATTCGAAAAAAAAAATAAATAAAATAATTTTCCTTTCTTCGCAAAATGGCCGCAAAAATCGTTAAGATCTAAAATAAACATTTATTACTTACAATACATGTTAATGCATAGGGACAGTATTGGAATCGCTACACGTTTCAAGCGCTCTAGAACCGAAAGAACTATTTTTAGCGTAACGTCTGTGCAATGTATGTGTATCCACTCTAGCTTAAAATCGAATTAATCAAATATCGCAAAATTTCGTAGACAAGTTACTTGTAGGCAACCCTGGGACTGATTATATTTTGGTTCGGTTGAAAAAAAAAAAAGCCTGTCTTTTTTGTAAAATGGTCCCCAAAATCGTCAAATTCTAAAAGAAAACTGCATATGCTCAAATGTATCCATTAAATACTTGTTTCTTGCGTAATTTTTGACGACAGAATAAATGACTACTCTCATAACTTTAGGATTAACCGTTCGCGAGATATTGCAGTTTTTTTCGCATTTTTGCAACGTCACTTTTGAAAATACGTCCGGTGCAAATTCAGTGTCATTTCAAATAATTATTTGTGTTATTTCGTGCGATTAAACTCACTTTAAAGAATTATGAAAGAAATGAAGAGAAAATGCATTTGAGTCATTTTCTCAGCTGGAGATTTTGAAAATAATTATGAAGAAAACATTAAGTCATAGTAGTGATTTAATTACTAAATTGGCTGCATATTTAGAAGTAAAACAAATGATTAAAAATATAAAGCAAGAAATTAGAAAATTAAAAGGAAAATAAAAGCTAATAAAAGGGAAAACGAGGCATTTTTTCATTACATGCTGGGAAATCCACAAAAACTAACACCTGCAGCCTATATACCGTCTGGGTTAACGATTGAGTCTTTTTGGGTGAATATATATTTATTGTTTCTACGTCAATATGAATAGATGGTATAAGCATCACATTTTAAAAAATAGTGTATATAGCACTTTTAAAAATTAGTATGCACCACTTATTAAAAATAAGTGTGCACCACCTTTAAAAAATATTCCCCCTTTGATAACATCCAGCGCTCCTGGAGACAGAGCAACCAAGCTAACAATTAAAGAAAAACAAATTATTAGAGTAGGAGAAAACACGCAGTTGTAGCTGAATGTACTAATTCCAAAAAAGCATTTTTCTTATTTTCTTCTCTCATATTGCATGACATTCGTATTTGATTTTTGTGTCATATTTGATTTTTTGTAATCATATTATTTTAACATTACAAAAATTGACTGATTTTGTCGAATTTGTGTTCAAACCCCAATCTGTCTATTTAAAGTTCACTCGTAATGTTATCTCAAAATGTTCTGCAAAAAATGGCTTCTAATAATATCAAAAAATTTTCAGAGAGGTGTTTTGGCACCCCCCCCCCCCCCGAACCTCCCCCTTCCCCTAAATACGCCCATGGACGCAGATTGCAAAATCAAGCCCCAGCGTCACATAGTATGTGGTATGCTGATTACACATCCAAGAAACCCTGGTAATTCATCACACCATCATTTGAGATTCGTGTTCCCCTTACTGGAAGTGGGCCGGGTCGACAGATCAAAGGACATCAACTCTGAAAAGAACTAAGCTTCGAGCAACCTTGGGGGACTGGGCCCACAGCTACCAGAGAGTACGAGCCCGAGTCTAAACTGTTGGACCAAAAGATATTGCCGTCCTTCTGTGATAGGCGAAACTGAGCAATAATTCTTGAAAAACCAGTGGGGCACGGAAAACAAGAACAACGCATTTTAGCACAAATAAGATAATAATGCAGCATACAACTGTCTCGAGGGTAAGCTGGATTCTCTTCGTCAGTGCAAAATAACCAACAAATCCGATGTGAAGAAGACCAAATGGACACAAAGACATTTTGACATCGGGTTTGTTGGTTGTCTTGCACTGACGAAGGGAATCCAGCATATCCTCGAAACAGCCGTATGTTGCATTATCTTATTTCTGCTAAAATACGTTATGTTTTCCTTGTCCTTCGCACACACAATCAGTCTTTTAGCACTCTTTGACCGGGGGAGTTTTCTGTTTGCCCTATATAAATATATAGAAATGCTGTCACATAAATAGAAACTAAGTTAAGATACAATGCCTCCATGGGGGGGGGGGGGGGGAGAATACCCGTATGGGGCAATGTATGCCTGAATGAAACACGGTTTGCACAAAGTGTTTTTTACTTATTGACCAGTGGGACGTTATGCGATAATACGATAAATATTTTTCCATTCGGAAATTTTCAAAGTTTTAGTGGAACATATATGTGCGCCGTTAGACTTGAGTTAAAAGCTCTTATTATGAGTTCCACCAAACAAATTGGACGGGAATTACGAATTCAAGAGAAGCACAGTATTGAAAAAGCTGTTGCCAGATTTGTAGTACCTAACCCCAATCGATTACTTTGGAAACATGACAGGCAGTTAGTTCTCTCGAACGAGAGCTCTGTAAATAACATGGATGAACGACGTCACGGTTCTTTCAGGCGCTCGACATCAAGTACTTTTGGAGAAATCAAACAAACAAGAACATGCGTAAGTGCCGAATTAGCGGAATTAACAAGTTGATTAAATACTTTGAGAAATGTTTCTCTCGTTACCAAGAGATCGCTCAAGAAAATGCAAGGAAGTAATTTGCTTTGGGGCAAAGTATACGGTTAATCGTCATTCTAAAAATAAAACTATCCCAAAAGTAAGGCGGGAAAAATTAACAGATCTTTCAAATTAATCATTATGCTTCGATAATTTCTAATTAATAGTTGCACTGTGTTTTCTCCTAAGCATAAAAAGTAAATTCCATAAAGATCAAACTATTTTATTGCACTAGGTATTTATTGGTTATAACGTTCGTTACCTTTTTAATTAAGTACCTTAATTTTTTATTTTTTCATACTACAGTATACAAAAGGTATTAGCTCTCCGATTTAAGATTTTCATTGAAAAGCGCCCTTGAACAGCCTACGTATGATGGAGAAACATCTTTCAACGCATACTGCTTTTGAAAAAAAATTTGTTTGTATGTACACTGCTTTCCAAAAGTTAAGCACGCTATGCAAATTCTCAAAAATCGAACGCATCCGTGGCTTTTATTGGAGGAAACTTACTGTTTTTATCGATGGGGATATGCAAATATCAAAATGATGCGATAGCGATTTTCTCTTCGAATAATAAGAAAATTAGGCATGAAGTGTAAACGACTAGTTTGCGCGTATAAGAGAATGCTCAATGAGAATTTTTCAAAGAATGTTAAGGTTGATTTTGAATTAGATTAGTTTTGTTATGACGCAAAAAATACGTTTGGAAGATTCTCTACTCAGGCCTGCTATTGGGAGGCTTGTGGCAGGAAGTTTTCCAATTTATTTTCTGTGGACCATTTTGTCATTTCTTGCTTATGAAAACAATTCTAAACAAGTGAGAAAGTTATCCGGAGATCCGTTCCAGGTCGTCCTGGGGCTACAACCTCCTCTGATGACCAGTACAACGCATTACTGGCCAAATGCAATCGCCGAGCAACCGCACCAACTCTCCGATCAATAGTTATCACAACTGTAGGTAAGTCGATATCCGCCAGTACTGTGAGGTGAAGTCTACGTGTCAAAAGAATCTATGCCCGAGTAGTACTTGTTTATGTTCCTTTAAGCGCTAAGACCGTCAGAGGAGCACGATTAAGCCAGAATGTAACTTGAACAGAAGCGCAATAGTCCAATATACTCTTCATGGATGAGTCAGGATTTGCCCTAGATTCAGATAATTAAGGTGTAAGGATCTGGAAAGAACGAGGAATTCGCAACCAACTCAATAACATCATTGAACACCACACCTTTGGTTGTAATAGTGTTATGATATTAGCTGAATTTTCGTTAGGATAGCGCGGTCTTCACAGGAGGTACTGTTACATAGGAGAGGTATCGGGACCAAGTCCATGAACCCTTCGTGAGATTGCAGCAGTGGGTCCCGATATTTTTTTTTCTATGGACTTGAATGACAATTGACTTGTATTGACTTGTTTTTTTTGTATGGACTTTTGTATGGACGCAGGGCTGGTGGACGAGTACCTTGAGATCTAAAGCATTGCTCGTATGCTGTGTCCAGCTTATTCTCTACCTCAATCCCATCGAAAATCTTTGAGATGCCCTTGGAATCTGTCTCTGCCCTTCTACAGGAATGGTAATTATTGCCCTTTGCTGAGCTGGATCACCTGATTAAAGGGATTAAACCTTGATCTAAGCTTGTGTTAAAATCCAGGGAAGTCACATCCCATATTAAGGCTTGTTTGTATAGCATACAAAACTTCTTTCAAATACACTATGTGTGAAGTAAACACTAAAGAGTAAAAAAATATACCTAAATATACACTCTGTTGCAAAAAAATATATGAACTCATGAAAAATTGAGCTACAGCCACGAAAACAGCATGTGTGTATTGTTTGAGGAGATATATAAATGATTAACATTTGGGAGCAAATCAAACGTTTTATTAAAAAATGGTGGCAACAAGAAGATAACATTGTAGTAAATGTTAAATCCTCCCCTTGCAGCTATACAAGCCAATATTCGGTGCAGCATAGCTTCAAAGTTTTTTATGTCCGTCTGTGGAAGATTCTGCCACAAATGTTAAAACTGGTCAGCTAATTCAGTGGTATTCTGAGAAGGCTGCAATAGCCGTCCCAGACGTTTTCTATTGGGGATAGGTCTGGAAATCTGGATGGCCACGGAAGAGTGTTAAATCCTCCAAGTCAGAAAATCGTGCAGCATGTGATCGAGCCTTATTTTGTTGGTAAATGGAACCTGGGCGGCTTAATAACATAGACAGAACGATCAACTGTAGAATATCGCCGACGTATAAGTCAGCCGTCAAATTGACTTGGAAGTTTTGAAAAAAATCAAAACTTTCAATAATATTACATAAATAATCATTACTTATGTAGTTTTTCATTATTAAACGAATGAAACAAACTTTAGAACGCATGAATCGTTCTCGAGGTATTTATTCCCCGTTCTTCAAATAAATTTATAAAAATAAAATTGCATAAAATTAAAGAAAAGTATTAACTATTGTGAAATATGTTCACAGTATATGCAATATTATACGACAAATTTTTAACACTTTACAACAAAGTTGAAAAGTGTTTATGACTTTGTTCATTCTGTCTGTCTGTCTGTCTGTCTGTCCGTTAGTACGATAACTGCCGTAAAAATGACTTAATCAAAATGAAATTTTAGTATGTTGTTCAGACGGTCTATAGGACCTATGGGAATATAAATGAATAATATCACCCAATTAGTTTTGGATTGAACCCGGGTTGAAAAAATGGAATACATTGAGCCCTATGGGACCTAATTTTTCAAGCATTTTTTAAGCGGATTTAAAATTCACAAATTGCTTCGAAAATTTTAGGCAATATTCAAATTGTTCCATAAAATATATAAAAAAAAATTCAGCGAAATATATTCAGTTGTTTTTTAAATAAAAATTAAAATGATAATAACACCTCTTATATGAAGCGATCACGTGTCCATGATATGAAACGATCACATGACCCACTTCAAAATGATATATGGCATCCATCTTGTGTCAAAATCGTGATTTTTGAAGTTCTTTTTAATTCATATTGAGTGTTGTATCCGTCCTAAAACTACTTTATCTTTGCCTAAATTCTGTGCATCTACACACTGAAACAACGCAATGACAATATATTTCAGTTTAAATGCTCTTCCAAATTTGATTATTTCTACTATTAAGCCTATTTTTCACGTATGTAAAATGTAAACAGCAAAATATGTAGAATGAGTTGTATTAGAATCGCTGTAATTCTTTAACACAAAATCATTTAGTCCATGGAGTCTGCTTAGCTGATATGAATGAAATATTCATTGATTTTAGAAAGAGAAGGACGATATTTTTCGATGAAGTTACGCATTGAGTTTACTTAATTGTAGCTCAATGGTCTTAATTTTTAAATAAAATAAATTATTATAGTATTGTGATGAATGACATGAATGGGGGAATTATTTGTGAATGAAATGTTGCTTTTATAGAGAGAGCCATGCGTGTTATTTTTTTATGACGTCATTTGAATGAATTTCAGTTGTTTTCGATGAAGTTTTCAAATATAATAAATTATCGTAGTATTATGATAATTCTAAAATTATTACCGAGGAATGTATCACATTTTAGAGATGTTTAAACCAGGCAATTTATACTTTAATGCCGTTATTTGAATGAAGTTAATTTTTTTCAATGAAGGTTTAAGGTGTCAAATATAATAAATTAATGTGTGATAAGTTTTAAAATATTACCGAGGAATGTATTGCATTTTAGACATGTTTAAATAAAATTGCATTGAAGTTGGAAAGTGTTTCATAATCAATGCTTTAAGCATGATTGATCTTTCTTGTTTACTATTATTCCCGTGAATCTTGTTTGTTCCATTCAAGAGAGAAGATGCTTTGTGTAATAGTTTTGTATTTTGATGTCCAACAATTCGTCGTATTTTTTTTTTATATATATATGACAAAAGTCCTGCTCTCCGTCTGTCTGTAACGCTTGGCGATAAATTTGGCGAAATATCGTTAACTTCGCAACTTAATGGTGTTAAATTAACAACAATATCACCAAAATTGCGAATTGCATTGGCGTTATTTTCGTTAATTTATCGAATGATAAATTAACGAGAATAACGCCAAGTTAATGAAAGTTTCTTGAAAATCCATTAATATTTGTAGTAGCTATCGTATGCGCAAGAAATCGATCACAGACGACAGATGGACATCATACTAAAAATGGCCCCAGATTGACGAAATTATCGTCAAACTTGAAAAAACGACGATAAATTAACGAAAATAACGCCAAGTTAATGGATTAATTATTTTTTTTTAATATATGGACTATATAGCTTATTGCAAATGCTATTAATATCGATAATTGTCAAGTTAAACGAAATATAAATTAATAGGGTACTTCGAGATATACTAGTGTCCAAAATTATCTTTTACACAAAAACACAGATTTCTCAACAACTGTTCAATATAATTGAATGAAATTTTTGGGGGCTGATTACATAGCATCCTAGCACATAAATACAAACAGGAAAATCAGATATGGATACATACGATACAAAAATAATTATGAACCAAATAAAATTGAAATAACGCGTGTCAATAAGATTTTAAAAAATTGAATAACTTGAAACAAATGCAGACTTTTTCCATTAATGGAGAATATGATCTCCACTAACTTATATCCACATATCTCAATACGATTTCATGCTATTATTCAATTTTTACTTTCCTTATATACATAATGTATAAGGAAAGTATTGCGACGGGATCAAAAATTCGAATTCGAGTTTTCGACGGGAGAGCACGTTTCATGCATCCCTGATCACGAATCAAACATTTTTGAGGTGATGTCTGTGTGTGTGTGTCAGTGAGTCTGTGGAGACGATATCTCACGAACGAATGGAGCGATTCGAATGAAATTTGGTACAAGAATCACAATCCACGAATACTGGAAGCCTATTGTTTTAAAACACAATCGAATGTTCAGAACCCTCCTAAATTTTCGAGTGAAATTTTGAAAAAATCATCAAAAAATCAAAACCTTTAATAAAGGTACTCAAATAGACACTTCTTATGTAATTTTTTTCTTAGAAAACGATTATCACAAAATTTAGCACGCTAGCATGAACCGTTCTCAAGATATTGTACATTTTTCAAATAAATTTATCAAAATATCCCATAAATTAAAAAAAAATATTAACTGTTGAGAAACATGTTCACTTTTCATATGTAATATTATGCGATAAATTGGGTGACATCATTCTCGTGGATCTAACTCGTTCCATTCACGAGAAAAAATATTTTGAGTAATACTTTTGTATTTGAACGCCAATAGTCATTTATCTGCTGTAAGAATAACTTATTTCTCTATCCATAACGCTTGGCGAGATTTTGGCGACGAATTTAGCAGAATGTCGCCAACTTGGCGACATTTTTAAATGTTGCCAAATTAACGAAAATCCCGCTAAATGGATAAAATTGACTCTAAATCAATGAAAATGACGACTAATTCAAGAAAATTCAATATCTTTGAAAGAATATAAGTATCTACTATAAGAATAACATTTTTTTTAACTGTAAAAGTAGTAAATTCATTGCATTATATAAGGAAAGTCATGTGTTGCTTATATTAGATTTTTTTTATAAAATTTCCTTATCACACATTATTTCAATTTTAATTTTTTTCATAATTACTTTTGTATCATATGCACTCGCATTCGATTTTCCAGTTTGTATGTATGCGTTATGATGCTATATAAATCACTCTAAAAAAATATGCATTCCGTTGTATCGAACAGTTGTTAAGAAATCGGTGTTTTCGTCATGTAAAGATAATTTTGGACACCATTTGTAGTTTTACATGTTGTCGTCGAGAAAAGATACCAACTGTCAAGTCAGCGTTAAAAACACCGTGCCGCAATCTTGTACATTATTTGTACGCTGTTCAAATAAGTAAATTCATTGCATTATATGTAGTGAAAGTCTGTTGCCCACATCAAATATTTTTATTAAACTATCATTTGTTTGATAAAAAAAAAAAAAAAAAAAAAAAAAAAAATCAAAGTTTAAACTTTGAACGTTGCAATAAAATTTAAATTGAATTTCTTAGCTGTCGAAAAATAAACTATATTAAAGTAAAAACGTCGTTAATAACGCAGCATATAACAAATTAGTTCATAACACAGCATATAACAAATTAGTTAATAACACGGCATATAGCAAATTAGTTAATAATACGGCAAAAAACAAATTGGTTAATAACACGGCATATAGCAAATTAGTTAATAACACGGCATAGAACAAATTAGTTAATAACACGGCCTTTAATAAAGCAGCACTTGAACATCTAAAATCTTCGGACACAAACGGCCTTATTCCATGCTTGTCGTTCGAAGTTCTGCGTTTATCTATGGAGGGCGCTCTCATAGCGGAGGTACAAACGCTTTGCATCTTGCATATAGACTTTGTCGCTCTACTGTACTAGCTCTTTCTGTCGATAGACGCAGAACTACGAATGTCAAACTTAGAATACGGCCTCCATGCACCGCTTCTAATCATTCACCTTCTTAGTAATAAAACGCAATTACTTTACGAGCCCCAAACAATAAGTATCTGTCCCACGAACATTCGCCCTATTTTGAATCATGAACATTAAATTAAGACTTACTAATAATACTTATATTTTAATTATAACTTACTTATCGGTACTACTATCCTATAAATTAAATTTATTTTTATTATTATCAACTTAGGATTATCATCAACTTTACGACGTTTCCTAAAAGCTGCCAATTTGGGGATATAGAACAAAATTTGTCGTTAAATCTTTATAGGCGGATAGACATAGATGTTGGCTTTTCTTATGTCTCTGATTTTACTAGAACATGCAAGAAGAATCTGATGTGGGCAGCACATGACTTTCCCTGCAAACTTATATTCACGTTCTCTTTATTTTAATTAAATGTAATTCACTTTTAATGCAATTTTCGTTCTCATGTGATAACTGGACTTATTTTCAAAGGTGGCGTAGAGAAAATACGAAAAAACTAAAATATCTCGAGAACGGCTAGTCCTAGTGTAATGGAGTTGGTCTTATTCTTTTCTTCGTCAAATATTACGTATTAAACAAGCATTTAATGGATATATTTGAGCATACGTAGTTTTTTTAGATTTTGGCGATTTTTGCTGGCCATTTTGCAAAAAAAGGAAGGTTATTTTATTCCGAATCGTACCAAAATCTAATCAGCACCAGGGTGACACACAAATGACTTATCTACCGAATTTTGTGAAATTCGGTCCATTAGTTTTTCAGCTAGAGTGGAGTTTTTCAGCTAGAGCCCGCTTTTGCGGGCCATTTTGCAAAAAAAAAAGGCAGGTTCTTTTATCCCAAATCGTACCCAAAACTAATCAGCACCAGATTCGCAGACATGTGACTTACCTACTAAATTTTATGAAATTCGGTCCATTAGTTTTTTAGTTAGAGTGGATACAAAATCTGCACAGACACACAGACGTCACGCTAAAAATAGTTCTTTCGTATTCTAGAGGTCTCGAAACGTGTAGATCCGTCGAAAACTCGAGTTGCGATTTTCGACATGATTAAATGACAATATTTCGACATGACAATACTTTCCCTATACATTACCATGTTATTGCAGGGAAAGTAAAAATCACACGTTGTGCCACATCCTATGCTTTGAAAGATGCAATGCTTTGGAAGCATGCAAATAATCCAAAACGTCTGATTGCTAGAATTGCTACGACATATTTATGTGTTTTATTGGAGCGCCTGATCCGCAGGAGATCAGAGCCTGTCATCATTACTTCCATCCCTCATCTCTCCAATCACACCTATGTTCCTCTTGGGACATCAGTGTCCAATACTCTGGGCGGCTTATCCGTGTTAGAGCTGCCTATATTTATTAGAGCACGAAGAGTCGGATTGAAGCGAGCACAAATCAAAAGGATATCGACTGCCATACCGATCGATTTTTGGAATTTGAAATAGCATGCAAGAATAATATTCTGCACTGTAAAAATGATGCATCCACGTGTCCTGCAGGATGGAGAAATCTGCAGAAAGTTCTGCTCATAAATAAATAATTTAATGATAAAACTTAAGGGCTCATAACCACCTGAAAAATTACATTAGTTTTTCATAAAGTCCATTGGGAAACGAATTCCCGCACTTCAAACTTCCCGATTCGATCATCAATCTCCTATAATCCCCTCCTCCCCACCTTTCGAGATCCTGGCTATTCCTTCAGTGGTGTATAACTTACTATTATACAAGGTAGGGTCAAAAAGTTCGGAGACTGTGCTGATATCTCTAACCCTGATTGGAGGAGAGGGGAACTATTTTACCGTGGCGTAGGGGGAAATATGACGCGAGATGTGAAAAGGGAGAAGCAGGTGTTTTTCCAGACAATGCGTGTCAGTAAACTGTAATCGGTCGCGTTCGTCGAAGACGGAGATGGCGTTTGAAAAGCAACTTGCGAATGCCAAATTCTGCCAGCGTTTGAAAAAATCACCAACAGACACATTGCACATGTTGCAGCAGGTTTACGGTGCAACAAGTGCAATGTTTCTGTCGGCGATTTCCCCAAATGCTGGCAGAATTTAATATTCGCACGTTGTTCTTCAAACGCCATTTCCGTTTTCAACGAACGCGACCGATTACAGTTCACTGACACGCATTGTCTGGAAAAACACCTGCTACTTCCTTTTCACATCTCGCGTCACATGTGTCTCTACGCCACGGTAAAATAGTTCCCCTCGCCTCCAATCAGGGTTGGAGATATCCTAACAATCTCCGAACTTTTTGATCCTACCTTGTATAAGTTATTTTCAATCTTTCAATTTAGTAAAGCATGTTGTAGGTTCCATTTCAATTATTGAAGGCAAAATAGTCTCAGTAGCTCAGTGGCGACAGAGTCATTTAGCCAGCTGAAGGTAAATGGATCGACACCCGTTAAAACATGAATTTTCTATAACAGCAACTTCCCTTTTAGGTTTGATGCAGAAGATAACTGAAGTCTAAATAACAACAAAATTACAATTATACCAATACGATACGATTTGTTGCTTTAATGGATGGGGAATCGGACGAACAGAATGCTATCCTGATATTTTAAGGCACGGTAAGAAAGAGGCTTTACAGATAAGGAGTTACACTTTGATGTGCAATCTGAAGGGGAAATGTAGGGTCCACTTCAATACAAAAGGAAAGGTCTCATGTAGTTCAATGGATGCCGGATATCGGCAATTCAATTCCCGGATGAGGCACTTTACAAGTGTTTTTAATGAAAAATTAGATAATTGTTTAGTGTTACAAATAAAGTTTGAAAATTCAATCACACCCGAGTTCGAATACCGGCTTCACCGAAATTGTTCCCGGGTTCATGCGGAGTACGGGCACGGTAAATAGGTGGGTCCGTAAATCCTTCTGTTGGTGGTAGGGGTGGGAGGGTACGACCCCTGTTGTTGTTGTTGAGACCTAGACCGTCCGACCTACCAGAAAGGTGTAAGGTAACTGTTTGGACGGCCGGGAAGTGCCACCCAATTTAGACCGGAACCCAGTGGGGGAGGCATCCACAGGGACCGTACCTTCCTTCCCCTACCACCAACCTCTCGGAAAGACTTACGGACCCACATGTTTAACGTGATCGTACTCCGCATGAACACGGTGGCAGTTGTAGCAGCGTGCAAAACCAGCGCGCAAACCACCGGGCTACCGCGTCCGAAATGTGCCAACAGCACGCGGTGTTCCCAGGTGGTCACCCACCCAACTGGGAGGGTACGACCCCTGTGGATCCCCCACCGGGTTCCGATCTAAATTGAGTGACACTGTTCCAGCCGTCCAAATAGATACCTTACACTTTCGGGTAGATCGGACGATCAGGGTCGAAAGAAAAAACATTCAATTACGTACCCCTATTGAACGACTTCGCGTACCCCTCATAATTACGCATACCAATTTGCGAAAGACTACTCTATATTATAGTGTAAAAGTAAAAAATGATGCTCAGGGCTTGATTAGCGTTAATTAACACATAGCAAAAACTAAGCAGAGCTTTTTAATAAGCTCTTATATTCTGCGGGATTCGATCCAACACTGTGATCATCAACGCAGAACAAACTAAACAAATTTCTGAAATTAAAACTTCCAAGAAATAGAAAATATTTTTCAATTCTCAAAAAACATTCTTCGTTACCGCAGACGTGGGGGGTTTTAAGAAACATATTCACTGGAGCTGAATATTAAACTCATTGAAATTATGCTCACAATTTTTTTAATTTTATTTTGCACCTTCAGCTACTGATTAAACACGTCGCAGCAATTATTCGCTTGTTAACGACATGGAGCAAAAAATGAGAGAGAAGCGGTTTTCTTTATTCTTCAGGAGCGGTTACAGGATTAATTATCTAATTATAAGAGAGATTCTCCGTTTGAAATGGAGGGTGGGTGGGGGGTGGAATAAAACGGATTAAAACTTGCAAATTCTGTTTGCGTTTTAATTATTGCGATTAATACTTTAAGAATGATAATAATGCAAAAAAGCAAAATATTCTATTTCGGAGATTTAATTCTAATGTTTTGCAAAGTATAAATAAATCTGGAAAATATAAATAAATCTGCTGAAATCTGGACAGTGTGTCTCCACTGGGCATTCTCATAAATGCATATTCCATATTGCATTAGGTGTCCACTTCGTAGTATACATATCAGTATCAGAATGAAAATTAATTATTACAATTATAGCGCGTTACCCTTCACTTTAAAGGGCTTGAAAAAATCCTTTAAAGTGAACTGTACTTGAATGATACTATACTTGACAATGTACTTCCTGGGAGGAGGGGGTAAATTCCCCCTCCTACAGAATTTGAAGTTGAAATTTTGACGATTTTTCGGCTTTATATTTTCTTAAACTCTTTACCTAAGCTAGTTGCGAAAAAGTCTTTTTATGAGCATTTTTTAATTCGTTATTTTGTCGCAGGAAAATACTTTTAAAACAGGTATCTGAGTAATCCCGGAAATTTGAGAAATTAATAACAATGAACGATGAGCATAAGGTGGATTTAGGCGGGTAATTAATTATTATAAATTACTACAAGTATCGTAGTTACACAAAATTTATTTTGTTTATGTCACCTAACTTTCATATGCCTGTTTTCTTTAAGGAGGTATTGAAATTTTTATTCTCGCAAGCAGCGTTTTTATTTATTGTGATAAAAGGAGCTCTTGAACACATACGTGGGGGGGGGGGAGGGCACAGATCCCCCGATGGTGAGGAATAGGTTCGAACTCGTAACCTTTAGATTGCCTATCCTCCACTATGCCGTTGAACCAAACGAATTCTTCAAGTCTGAAGGTATAATCGGGAATGTCTTTCGTAGCAGTGAGTGACGCACTGCAGCCCCGCCACACACTTCCCTTCCTGGTAAGAACATAGATAGGATGTTTACGGGCGAGAAGCTCGGTCGAATTTCAGTGAGGGGGGGGGGGGGCACCCGAAAAACCCTCACCGCGTCCCCAAGCTGAAACTCAGTCGTGAGCTGAATAGCCGGGAGGCGTGTCGTACTCCATCGTGCGGCTGTGTGAGTGCGTCAGTCGTAGTCAGCCAGGAGAGGAGAAAGGGTGCGTCATCTGTAGTGCTGCCATCTCGTGAGAGAGATGAGATCGTTGGAGAAAGAGAGAGGGTTGCTGTTCGCTTATTAGCCAGGGTCACCAAATGTGGGGGTGGGGGGGGGGATACTTTCGAACTCGGGACCTCGGATCCTGTTATACCGTTAAACCAAAAGAATTCTTCGACCCCCGAAAGTATAATCGGGGATATCTTTCATAGCAGTGAGTGACGCAATGCAGCCCCGCCACAAATCCAAAGTATACGTTCTATTTATTCACTTTTGCTTCATACACTGTAAAACATTTGCAAGTATGTTATTGAAAGTTTCAGGGGAATCAGCTGCCCATAATGGGGAGTAAGGTTCCTGACAGTTATAATAACACACACACACACACATATATATATATAGAAATAACGCTTCAGCAGACGTTAATTAGCTGAATATTTCAGAAATGAAGCTGGAGTGTTCATGAACACCTGTAATTGCGGCTTTTCTGATAGTTTGCGAAATTATCAACAAAGTAACTGAAAATGAGTCATTAGTTGGTCATAACATCTACAATGTATTCAAGTCAGGCTTGTAACGAGTTTAGATACATTAACAAAAAGGTTACTTCTTGGTGAAACACTGCATGAAAAAATCGGCAGTGGCACTAGTCAGATGGAGCCGAAATGGTTTTGCGTGAATAATATTTTATAAAATAAAACTCAACTTTTGTTATGCGTGAAAGTTAGGAAAATGGGGGGAGGGGGATAAAAAAAAACACCCAGTCAGAAAGCCTTTTTCTCAGTTCAAAATGTTAAAATTATTGAGTATATTTTTATACATTCACAATCTGGACTTTATTTCCAATAAAACATGAAAAATTATTTGCATTTTTATATATGAGGTTAGAGCGTCCAAACTATTTACATTTTTCATAACGCTCCATTTTTCTGCCAGAGAAACTCCAGCCATAGATGATATTGACATCAAAATTCAATTTTGTTATAACAATTTATAATATAAACACCTTGATTTATCTGTCTATCTATCTATCTATCCTGTGCAACTCTGCTACAAAATGTTGCCAAACGGGTTTCAATCACGGATAAACATTTCAATTTTTATGATATAACCATGGAGCTTTACGTCGTGCATGACATCATATACGGAAAGTGAGGCCATGATGTGGCCGACCTGTTTCTTACGTAATGCAGTGACTATACTTCTTTCACGGCGAAATTATGATGTAAGCATTGAGCTTTGCGTAGCGTATGATATCAGATATTGAAAGTGGGGTCATGATATGGGCAGCCCGTTCCCTAAATAATGCAATGACTTCACGGCGAAATTACGGGCCTTTCACGGCGAAATTATGATGTAACTATGAAGCTTTCCGTAGTGTATGACTTCAGATACTGATAGTGAGACCCTGATGTTATTTTATTTATTATCATTTTATATATTTTTATTTGAGATACCACGAAACTCAGAGTGTCACGCTCATTTCGTTAACATGTTTAATTAAGGCTTAACTGTATCCCGCGTCCTTCACTCACTTATCAGCGGAATGTGGGATACAGTAAAGACTTGGTTTAACATTCAAAATAGTTCAAGCTCCTTCCTACAAAAGTAGGAAATGTTATTCTGGAGTATTTTTAGTTTATTGCTTTTAGGGCAGAATGCCTGCGGGTCTGACTAGACAAAAATGTCGTCAAATTGATAGAAATGACACTAAAACAATAAAAATGACAACAAATTAATGAACATTCAATATCTTGGAAATAATATCAGAATCTACTATAAGAATAACCTATCTCTCCAGTTATAACGCTTGGCAAAACTCTGCTGACATATCGCCAATTTGGCCAGTTTTTTAATGTTGCAAAATTGACGAAACGTAGGCAAATTGATAAAAATGGCAATAAATTTATGGAAATGACAACTAATTTATGAAAATTCAGTAACTTGGAAAGAACACGACGACCATAAGAATAACCCATTTCTCAGTCCGTACGTAATGCTTGGCGAAAATTTTGGCGGGATGTCGCAAACTTAACTGCTCTTTTAAATATTACCAGATTGACGAAACTGTCGCCAAATTGATAAAAACGACTCTAAATAGGACATAATGCTTTGCAAATTTTTAATTCCTTCATATCACTGGCATATACCGTCTAGTTTTATAAGAATGTGTTGAGTAGTTTCTAAAACTTGTATATGAAAGTTTCTATAGGCAGAAATACTAGAACTTCTATATTTGGTCAGTAATCCTCCATTTCTACCTCTGATTTTGTTGTGAGATTAACAAGCATTTCGTTGGCGAGATTTCCCGTCAGTTCTAATCTACTATGCGACGACATGTTGTTCCTTCCGATACTTGTCTTGGAAGTCTTTGAGAACATCCTCTGTTTAGGGGAATTTTTCTTCCGTTGTGAATTCGTTTTTTATTGGTTTCTTAGACGTACCGGTTTCTTTTCTCAGGCGAATAGATATTGGGAAAAAGCGAAACCATATCGGCTCCAGTCCGATGGGGCCGATGTGGTTTTGCGCGAATAACGCCTTTCTTTGTGAATGGTTTGATTCCTTTTGCCATTTTCAAAACAGTTCGAAATAAAATTGTATGGCAAACACGCGTCAAATCATCAACACTTTAAAAAATAAAGACTGCTTTTACTACTTTTACAGTAAAAAAAAAATAGGTTATTCTTATAGTAGATACTTATATTCTTTCCAAGATATTGAATTTTTGTCAATTAGTCGTCATTTTCATTGATTTAGCGTTATTTTTATCCATTTGAGGAAATTTTCATTGATTTGGCAACATTTAAAAAAGTCGCCAAGTTGGCGACATTCCGCCAAATTCGTCGCTAAAATCACCAAGCGTTATGGACGAAGAAATAAGCTATTCTTATAGCAGATAAATGATTATTGGCATTTAAATACAAAAGTATTACCCAAAGTATATTTTCTCATGAATGGAACGAACTAGATCCACGAGAATGATGTCACCCAATTTATCGCATGATATTACATATGAAAAGTGAACATGTTTCTCAACAATTAATATTTTTTTTTAATTTATGGGATATTTTGATAAATTTATTTGAAAAATGTGCAATATCTCGAGAACGGTTCGTGCTAACGTCCTAAAGTTTATGTTAATCGTTTTCTCAGGGAAAATTACATAAGAAATGTCTATTTGCGTAACTTTATTAAAGGTTTTAAATTTTTTGATGATTTTTTCAAAATTTCACTCGAAAATTTGGGGGGCGGGGGTTCTGAACATTCGATTGCGTTTGAAAACAATTGGCTTCCAGTATTCACGGATTGTAATTTTTGTACCAAATTTCGTTCGAATCGGTTAATTCGTTCGTCAGTTATCGTCTCCACAGACACACCGACACACACACACACACACACACACAGACATCACCTCAAAAACATCTGATTCGTGTTCAGGGATGCTTGAAACGTGCTCTCTCGTTGAAAACTCGAATTCGAATTTTCGACCCCGTGACAATACTTTCCTTATACATTATATGTATATAAGGAAAGTGAAAAAGGAAAAACTTCATAAATTACTAGGTAACCGATATCATCAAATGCAAAAGAAAACAGCTACTAAATATCCAGCGCAGTGAGTCGAGAACGAGACGCCAAGCATAATTGAGCGTCTGAACAGGATCAAAATTACTAATAGAATCACGGCACAGATAAATGAAAAGAGATTCATAAAGTTAAGACCCAGACCGTCCGACCTACCAGAAAGGTGTAAGGTAACCATTGGGACTGCCGGAGAGATTCATAAAGTAAAATAGTTCGAAATATTAAAATATAGAATTTAAAACCACATTTTTAACACACTTTTCGCACACCAAAACGTTCGAAAAGTGAAATGATAGAAAAGCATGCTTTGCGATGAGATAGAGACTTCAAATTTGGTGTATGGGTGTATCGTTCGAAAGGAAAAAAAATCTGATTTGGGCAGCACATGACTTTCCTTATATAATGCAATGAATTTACTATTTTAACAGTAAAAGAAAATAACTTATTCTTATAGTGCATACTTATATTCTTTCGAAGATATAGACATTTGTCAATTAGTCGTCAATTTCATTGATTTAGCGTCATTTTTATCCATTTAACAAGATTTTCGTTAATTTGACAACATTTAAGAAAGTCGTCAATTTGGCAACATTCCACCAAATTCGTCTCCAAAATCTCGCAAAGCGTTATGGACGGAGATATAAGATATTCTTATAGCAGAGAAATGGCTACAAAAGTTAAAATATGAAAGTATTACTCAAAGTATCTTTTCTGATGAATGGAACGAGCTGTATCCCCGAGAATGATGTTACCAAATTTATCGCATGATATTACATATAAAAAGTGAACATGTTTCTCAACATTTAATATTTATTTTTAATTTATGGGATTTTTTGATAAATTTATTTGGAAAATGTGCAATATCTCGAGAACTGTTCATGCTAGCATTCTAAAGTTTATGTCAAACGTTTTCTAAGGAAAAATTACATACGAAATGTCTATATGCTTGCCATTATTAAAGGTTTTGAGTTTTTGATCAATTTTTCAAAATTTCACTCAAAAATTTAGGAGATTCTGAACATTCGATTGTGTTTAAAAACAATAGGCATCCAGTACTCACGGATTGTAATTTTTGTACAAAATACCATTCGAATCGCTCCATTTGTTCGTGAGATAACGTCTCCACAGTCTCACTGACACACACACACACATACACATACTTTCACACACACACACATCCTTTCACACATACACACAGACATCACCACAAAAAGGTTCGATTCGTGATCAGGGGTGCTTCAAACGTATTCTCTGGTCGAAAACTCGAATTCGAATTTTCGACGCCGTCACAATACTTTCCTTATAGGTTATATGTATATAAGGAAAGTAATAAGCAAATGCAAAGTACAGAATAAAAAATTTAACTCATCTATTATGCTTAGTGATATATATATATGTGCAGAGGGGAGGGGGAACTTTGAAATAAATGTAAAATGCAGTAATTTTGATTTAGTGATAATTATATATCGAACATTGAAAGAAATGTTTCCACACCACATCAAAAAAAACCTGATGTGGGCAACACATGACTTTCCTTATATAATGTAATTAATTTACTACTTTTACAGGAAAAAAATAGGTTTTTCTTATAGTAGATACTAATATTCTTTCCAAGATATTGAATTTTCGACAATTAGTCGTCATTTTCATTGATTTAGCATCATTTTTATCCATTTGCCGAGATTTTCAATAATTTGGCAACATTTCAAAAAAGTCGCCAAGTTGGCGACATTCCGCCAAATTCGTCGCCAAAATCTCGCCAAGCGTTATGCACTAAGAAAAAAGTTATTCTTACAGCAGATAAATGACTATTGGCGTTCAAATACAAAAGTATTATTCAAAGTATATTTTTTCATGAATGGAACGAGCTAGATCCACGAGAATGATGTCACTCAATTTATTGCATGGTATTACATATAAAAAGTGAACATGTTTCTCAGTAGGAATTTTTTTTATGTGACTTTTTCATAATTTTTTTGAAAAATGTACAATATCTCGAGAACGGTTCATGTTAGCGTTCTAAAATTTATTCCAATCGTTTTCTAATGAAAAATTACATAAGAAATGTCTATTTGCGTAACTTCATTAGCGGTTTTGATTTTTTGACGATTTTTTCAATATTTCATTCGAAAATTTAGGGGGGGTTCTGAACATTCGATTACGTATAAAAACAATAGGCTTCCAGTGTTTACGGATTGTGATTTTTGTACCAAATTTGGTTCGAATCGGTCCATTCGTTCGTCAGTTATCGTCTCCACAGACTCACTGACACACACACATACTTTCACACACACACACACACACATACACACACACAGACATCACTTCAAAAATGTTTGATTCGTGATCAGGGATGCTTGAAACGTGCTCTCCCGTCGAAAACTCGAATTCGAATTTTCGACCCCTTCACAATACTTTCCTTATACATTATGTATATAAGGAAAGTAAAAAGTGTGCAATTTCAGATTTCCAATATTTGTCACACACCAAAATGCTCCGGCCACACAAACAGCTACCATAAGCCTTCGGGTTGGTCGTGTGGTCTGGGCTTTCTACACACCAAAATGCTAGGGCCAACGGCCGTACCGTGCTGAAAACACCGGTTCTCGTTAGATCACCGAAGTCAAGCAGCATCGGGCGCGGTTAGTACTTGGTGGGTGACCACCTCGGAACACCGCGTGCTGTTGGCCATCTCGGGTGCGGTATCCCCGTGGTTTGCGCGCTAGATTTGCACGCTACCACAAATGCCGCCGTGTTCATGCGGAGTACGATCACGTTAAACATGTGGGTCCGTAAGTCCTTCCGAGAGGTTGGTGGTAGGGGAAGGAGGGTACGGTCCCTGTGGATGCCTCCCCCACTGGGTTCCGGTCTAAATTGGGTGGCACTTCCCGGCCGTCCATACAGTTACCTTACACCTTTCTGGTAGGTCGGACGGTCTGGGTCTCAACAACAACAACACCAAAATGCTAGATTTTCCTAATAAATGAAAAACGCCTACTTTTAAATTTGATAGAGTCTTGAAATTCGGTATATGGGCATCATTTGATAAAAAAACCCAAGACGAATAGAGTTTTTCATAAATATTCATTTAAGAGGGTGCTCCGCATAAAAACGTTCGAAAGTTGAAATGATAACATTGCATGCTTCAGTATTGAAACTTCAAATTTGATGTACGGGTAAGTAGTTCGAAAGCAAGAAAGTGAGCAATTTCAGTTTTCCAATATTTTCTTCTCTAGGGTGTTCCACACACCAAAATTTTCGATTTTCCGAATAAATGTGAAACGCGAATTATTCAAAACATTGCGTTATTCGGGGGTTGCCTATTGTAGGACCGTTGATTTTCAACGGGTATTCGGCTAGTTCATATCTAGTTTCGTAGACGTGGGCGTTCAAAGTGTTTACATTTTTCATAACTCTTCGATTTGAGCCAAAGATACCCCCAACCCAGATAATTTCATGTTATTCACATCAAAAACAGACATTCCCCGATTCAATAAAACGGACGTTATTATTGTTTTCTAAATCGAGAAAAATTGATAAGTATACACATGAGTACGTATAAGTATACATGTGAAGAAGTATAAATATACTCGTAAAGATCTGGATTCTGTATATGTGACCCAATCGACGATCGCATTCTCCCCCACCCTTACTTCCGAATCAATCTTGTAACTACGGGCTACGTAATTTATTCTTTAGTGTATTTGGTCCTGGGACAGTATTAGAAAATGTACCAACTATTGAAGTTCTGGAAGTGTCTAATTGGAGATAAAAGCCGAACTCGCTTCCGAAGTGTTGCTATATAATTACGTTTCATACAGATGCGTGGGTCCTGAACAAGCTGTGTCAATTTCTCGAGTTCCTCTCTACCGAAAGGATTTTGCGGGATTTTCTACTCTTAGTTTAGTTGCCCTTGACTTTAAACAAGAATTCTTTTTCTTGCATATTTGATTCTTGAGAAGTATTAAAAAAAAAATGTACTGGGGAGCATTAAAAAATATCGTGATACAACTGCTTTTTTGACAAACGCATTGATTGCTAGTACTGTGTCCCGTTTATCCTGACGAAAAAAACCTCTTTATTATCTTCGAAACCGGCTGATATCATTTTTACCTACACTTATTAAATTCACGTTATTAACTCTCTTTGTCTGTATTTCCGTACAACATTTTTAACGGGCTCGTTCTCGACTCCCAGAGCACGGAAAGAGCTGAAACTTCGAATTTTCACGTCATTTCGTGACTATGTTTTTTTGCGCTTTTTGTGCATTCTCTTTGCGAATTATAGTTCAATGTCATGAAAACGAAATGTGTGTTGAAAATAAAGGAATGTTTATGAATGATTCAATGAAATGGTCTTCTGATTCTAATGCGTTGATCTATGTTTCAATTACGTCAAAAAATAAATAAAAAGGTGGATGAGGGAGGAAAACTAAAAGTAAAAATGAAAATTAAAATAAAAAAATAAAAAATACATTATGAAAAAAAAAATGATTTTTAATGACCTCCCAACACAACAGTGGCTCACGGAAAAGTAAAAAATATATATTTTTTTTCCCACACGAAATTGAACCAAATGGAGGGTGTTGGCAGTTTCAAAATCTTATCATTATCTGAAATTCATATTAATCAAAATTATCCAAGAAAAGTGAGGATGTAGGCAGATGAAATAGCTTCGCCAAATTGTCGCCACGGTCAAGTGATCCAGACTTCCCCTGATTACAATCTGTAACTGTAAATGTTACTTTCTAGTTAAGATGCTTTCAAAACAGAAAAGGAGGTATCACGTTTTGCAACAATACAAATATAGGGGGGAAAATCTGATGTGGGCAACACATGTCTTTCCTTATATAATGCAGTGAATTTACTTCTTTAATGGAAAAAAAGTGATGAAAAAATTCACGGCACAGTGTTTGTAACTTTAAATTGTACATTTGGCGCTTTTCCGAATGAAAACATGTAAAATTACGAGATTTTACGCCCAATTAACTTAGATTTTACGCAACTCTAAATTAACAATTATCAATATTGATATCATCCTTAGTAAGCAATATAGTCCATATATTTAAATATTTTAATAATAATTTCATCAATTAGGCGTCATTTTCATTATCTTGGCATCATTTTTGCAATTTTGACGATATTTTCGTCAATGTGGGGCTAAATATCGCCAAGTTGGCGATATTTAGAAGATAATTTCTTATATAGTAAAAGACATGCCCATCATATGACGGAATTAAAAATTTGCAAAAACATTGCATCCCATTTGACGTCATTTTTATCCATAAGATTTTTTATCAATTTGGCAACATTTAAAAAAACTCACCAAGTTGGCGACATGCTCCCAAAATTCGTCGCCAGAATTCTGCCGAGCAATATAAAAGGAGAAATAGGTTATTCTTATGTTCTTTCCAAAATAATGAATTGTCATCTATTGTTATTTTCATTGAGGGTAATTCTTATCAGTTTGACGACATTTAAAAACTCGCCAAGTTGGAGATATTCCGCCAAATTTGTCGCCAAAATTTCGTCGAGCATTATGGTTGGAGAAATAGGTTATTCTTAAAGTAGATAAACGACTGGCGTCCAAATACAAAACTATGACCCAAAGTATCTTCTCTTATAGTAGATTATTATATTCTTTCCAATATATTGAATTTTTATCAATTAGTCTTCATTTTCATTGATTTAGCTTCAGTTTTATCCATTTGGCGATATTTTCGCCAATTTGGCAACATTTAAAAAACTCGCCAAGTTGGTTATATTCCGCCAAATTCGTCGCCAAAGTTTCGCCAAGCATTGTGGATGCAGAAATAGTTTATTCTTATAGTAGATAAACGACTAATGGCGTCAAATTAGAATGCTACTACTCAAAGTGTCTGATGATAATAAATTTATCTCATAATATTACATATGAGAAGTGACTAGATTTCACATTAGTTAATACTTTTTATGCATTTTATGTGATTTTTTGATACATTTATTTGAAATATGTGCAATATCTCTAGAACGGTTCATGCTAACGTTCTAAAGTTTATGTCAATAGTTTTCTAATGAAAAATTACTTGAGAAATGATTATTTACGTAACTTTATTGCATGTTTTAATTTTTTGATGATTTTTTCAAAATTTAAGTGGGTTGTGAACATTCAATTGTGTGTAAAACAGTAGGCTTCCAGTATTCACTGAATGTGATTTTTGTACCAAATTTTGTTCGAATCGCTTCATTCGTTCGTGAGATATCGTCTCCACAGACTCACTGACACACACACACACACAGACATCACATCAAAAACGTCGGATTCGTGCTCAGGGATGCTTGAAACGTGCTCTCAAGTCAAAAACTTGAATTTTCGACCCTGTCACAATGCTTTCCTTATACATTATTGTATATAAGAAAAGTAAAAATCTGATATCGGTCACACGACTTTCTCCATAGACTATTTTTACTTTCCTTATATGCATAGTATAATGTATAAGGAAGTATTGTTACGGGGTCGAAAATTCGAATTTGAGTTTTCGACGGGAGAGCACGTTTCAAGCATCCCAGATCACGAATCGAACATTTTGAAGTGATGTGTGTGTGTGTGTGAATCTGTGGAGATGATAACTGACGAATGAATGAACCGATTCGAACGAAATTTGGTACAAAATCACAATCCGTGAATACTGGAATCCTATTGTTTTTATATGCAATCGAATGTTCAGAACATCCCTAAATTTTCGAGTGAAATTTTGAAAAAATCATTAAAAAATCAAAACAGTTAATAAAGTTACGCAAATAGACGTTTCTTATGCAATTTTTCGTTAGAAAACGATTGACACAAATTTTAGAACGCTAGCATTAATCGTTCTCGAGATATTGCAGATTTTTAAAAAAAAGTTATCAAAAAATCATGTAAAATAAAAAAAAGTATTACCTATTGAGAAATATGTTCACTTTTCATATGTAATATCATGCAATAAATTGGGTGACATCATTCTCGTGGATCTAGCTCGTTCCATTCATGAAAAAATATACTATGAGTAATACTTTTGTATTTGAACGCCAATAGTCATTTATCTGCTGTGAGAATAACTTATTTCTCTATCCATAACGCTTGGCGAGATTTTGGCGACGAATTTGGTGGAATGTCGCCAACTTGGCGACTTGTTTAAATGTTGCTGAATTGACGAAAAACTCGCCAAATGGATTAAAATGAGGCTAAATCAATGAAAATGGCGACTTATTGACGAAAATTCAATAACTTGGGAAGAATATATCTACTATAAGAATAACCTATTGTTTTTACTGTTAAAGTAATAAATTCATTGGATAAGGAAAGTCATGCGTTGTCCACATCAGATTTTTTTTTATAGCCACCGACATAAAAATTTCGAAATCTATTCCCATTGTCTAGAAAAGTTACTATACGAGTACCAACAACTCAATTCTTCCCACTCTAAAATTATTATCGATTTTATCGCTGGTAGGAATTTTTGATTAAAAACATATTTAACCCCTTGTCGATCCCGAATGTCCTCATTAGCATACCCGAGACATATATTGAGTGCTCTTAACAGCAGGCAATTATTGGTTTAATACCCTGTCGTATGAATAGAACCGACATTTTACTCTTAAGACTTGTGCTCGATCAATGTGTCTAATAACGGTGCCTTGTCGCTTATGTCGTTGCGTTTTTATATTTTGGAAATATGTGCGTTTAAATTGTGTGTATTTTAATAGAAATAAACAGTATGTATGTTATATATGAGTGTGGGGGGGGAGGATGATATTCGACCATAGGAAGGGATTGGCCCATCCTCATTCTTCTGCTCTTTTTTCTCTGCAGCATATCTTCTCTCTTCTTTTTGCTCTGCTTCTCTTTCCTCTTTTTCTTTTCTGTTTTTTCTGCTTATCTTATCTATTCTTTTCCCTCCTTTTCTCCTTCTTATTTTCTTCCACTCTTATTATATTTTTTCTCTTCTTTTATTATCCTCCCTATTTTTTCCCTCCTCCTTTTATTATATTTTTTCTCTTCTTTTATTCTCCTCCCTATTCTTTTTCCCTCCTCCTTTTATTATATTTTTTCTCTTCTTTTATTCTCCTCCCTATTTTTTCCCTCCTCCTTTTATTATATTTTTTCTCTTCTTTTATTCTCCTCCCTATTCTTTTTCCTCATCCTCTTTTTCTTTCTCCCCTTTTTTCTTTTATTTTATTTTCTCGTTTTCTTCTTTTCTATTTTCTCAGCTTCTCTTTTCTCCTCATCTCCATTTCTTCTCTCTCCTCTCCTTTTATTTTTCCTCTCTGTTTATTCTCCTCTCCTTCTTTGTTTTCTCTCATTCTCCTTTTTCTTTTTTTCTCTGGAATGGAAAATCCGACTCGTTTGGTTCTGTCCTATAGTTGACATAACAGATGCGCTGATACTCGGTCTTCTAGGTCACCAGGAGGGCTTCTAGAGGATCTAGAAAGACAAAAACACATTAAACAATTATTATATAGACTTCTCATCTTTAAATTTATGTATGAAGATTCAAATTGAACAATGGATGTTTTTTCGCTGTATTCTTTACGACGCAATAATCTTGGAAGTTTCGATCGAGCGATCGGCTACTCTGATTTTGCCGTACTGTCTATTGAACGTGTTCGCCATACTCAACAACCTGTGATGGCGAATATTACTTTCCACCTGAAACTTCTTTGCTAACTATACTTAGAAAGCAGTTCTCGTTCCTGCAATACAGTTGATGCCACCCCGTGTAACAAAATGATCGCCGGAATTCCAAAAATAGTAAAAACCCTCATTTTACGAGTTCGCTATTTCCACTAGTTTTCCTAGTTGTATTCTCGCATCACATCCCCTGAAATTTTCGTTATTGCATTCCGTGCTATGCATATGTATGTATAGGCATGGTCCGAATTCAAACATTTACTTTCTCATTCTATCGCATAGAGAAAGTATTGTTTTTAGGACATTTCTGAATTCGAGATTGTGACGGATAAACACGTTTTAAGACCTCCTGAACTTATTTAGAACACTTTTGGAATGATGGCTCGTTTATATTCGCGTGTATGTGCGAAGTGTGGACACGATGATAAATCAAGAACGAATGCACCTACCTGAGATGTTGTGTAGATGCATTATATTGTCGATCTGCTGCGACGAGAATGTCCATCTCAAGATCTGAAGGACGGGTTAGAAAAGTGCCCAGGAGAGGATAATATGTTCCTCCCTTTAAACTTCTAGCGATGAGAAAAAGATATAAGAGAAAGGTGTTTCACAAAATGGATAAAGCTTAAATCTAAGTTGTGCTTGGGGAGGGACGACTGAAGTCGTGCCCTTCTCCAAGTCTTCAGAAAAGAAGAAACTGATGCCTAAGACTGAGGCCTTCCAGTAGAAATAGAGAAAGATAAGTTGGGAAGAGGGGCGCAGGGCCTTGGGTCAACTATTCGCGAGTTCCCAAAGGCAAGGGAGAAGTACAGATATGGTTAGAAATAAAGAGCTAGAATCACTAGAGGTAGCCTTTCCTTTCTTTAGCCATATTAAAAGCATGGCCAGTATGTCCCCCCTCGGTTCTACAGATGAGCGCCAGATTTGGCACGGTCGTGCTATTACGGCGCATTATAGTAGTTCCAGAAAATTGTAAAAGTGTGCCATTGTGGTAGTCTGTTCATTGCTATACACAACTTTCTTTTTTAAGAATCTTAATCTACGTATTTTTAACTCTCTAAACATGCTATTACCGTTCACATACACGTAATATTTATAGACAAATAAATCAGAACGTAAGATAATTAAAATATATCTTCTTTATCTATAAACTGAAGTAAAAGGATATTTTTAACCCCGCGGGATACCGAAATTAAAAAAAAAAAATAATTTCTGATATCTGGGGATGTAAAAAATACCCCCGATTGCAATCTTAAAACCATACCTGCCAAATCTCCCGATTTTTCCGGGAGTCTCCCGAATTTTGATGCAATCTCCCGAACTCCCGAAAAATTCCTAAATCTCCCAAATTTTTACAATAATTAGAAAAAATCCCTACAAAAGAGATTTTCCTAAAAAAATCCCTATGCAGACGTGCCAACTCTCCGGATTTTGGTCGGAGACTCCGGATTTTTCATTACTTCTCCGGCCTCCGGATTACTAACGAAATTTTCCGGCTTTTTTTTGTTGGAAATTTATCAATTAACCAGACATGGTATAATTCCTCGAAAACACCAATTTTCCGCATTTTTAGCACTGATTTTTATCATTTCCGGGATCGTAGCAAATCCATAATACAATGCAGGGTAATGCCAATCAAATTAACGGAGATTTACGGCCGCGTGTATTGTATATTAAGATCTCGATCGCTTATTTTATGAAAGTAATAAACATACTTCTTCAAAGGTTATGGAGCATAAATCGCTAAAATGGTATTTTGTTCATTAAATTCGCATAAACACTGCGATTGCGCAATTCAGTTTGTTCTCATGAATCGCCGATAATACAATAGTATCTTTTTCCATCCATCTCAATCTTCTAAATATTGCATTTTTGATTGACTAAACTAGCTTATTTTCATATTCTGATTAATTATTATGGTTAATTTCTTAATTATTTTTGCATAAATAATGCGATTGCGCAATTCAGTTGCTTCGCGTGAATTGCCGAGAGTACGTTAGTATCTTTATCCATCCTTCTCCATCATTTAAATGTTGCATATTAGATCAACTAAACTAGCTTATTTTCATATTCTGATTAATTATTGTGGTTAATTTCTTAATTATTTTCGCATAAATAGTGCGATTGCGCAATTCAGTTACTTCGCATGAATTGCCGAGAGTACGTTAGTATCTTTTTCCATCCATCTCCATCATTTAAATGTTGCATATTAGATAGACTAAACTAGCTTATTTTCATATTATGGCTAATCATTAAGGTTAATTTTTTAATTATATTTGTATAATACAAATTTTTCTAAAAAAATATTTTCTGAAAAATCGGTATGAACTCTGTGAAGGGATATTGAAAAAGAATTTAGTAAGGAGTTCTTAAAAAAAGCAAAAAGAGCTACTACTTTATTTTTAAGTAGTAAGAAGGATTGAATTTGGCATTTTTTAATTATATAGAACTTTTACGTGCTGTATTTTTACTTACCAAAAGATTTCTTTCATTCAATATTTTATCTGCAGAGAAGTGTTTCTGTGTCAAAGACATGTGAATGATTATTAAACAGTAACCAATGGCATTTTTCTTTATGCATCATATTCAGTGTAATGAACATTGTTATAAACTCTGATGAGAATAAATAACTCTAACGAATGTGCTTATTTTTTAAAAGATGTTTTAATTATTTTGTATTCGTTAAAATTAAATTGTGTTTATAGATACAATAGAGATTGTTTATCATATTTGTCTATTTTTTATGGTGCAGTTTTGTAGTAGAGGGGGAAAAAATCCCTATTCTGTCTTGAAAATTCCCTTTTATGCTTTGTGTAAAAAAAAAAAATGTTATTGCGCTGTGCGATTTTTCGACTTTTGTCGCGAATTGCATATATTTAAAAATCTCCCTAATTTTGATTTTCCATTGTTGGCAGCTATGTTAAAACTATATCTTAGGAAGCACAAACTATTTTTTGCACGCATCCAAAACGCGCGGTTTCGCATTTTGGCGTTTTTCCAAAACCGCCAAAATGTAGTAAAACGCAGTTTGATATTATAATGAATATTATTTTTATAATTACATTGATGGAATAATTTCTTCATGAAGCTCAGCAATATTTCCTCCAATTTTTTTATCCTCCAAAGCTTAAGGGGAGCAGAAATAATTAAAAATATATATTTTTTCTTTCAAGGACGCTTTGCCATTCACCTTCTCCCATTGAACTACAGGGGAAACGGAACGCTCTGGGCGGGAAGAGTCCCTGAAGTCACATGACAACGGTTTCGGTCTTTCGTTAGGGCAGAGGTCGCCAAAGTGGTCTATATAGACCCCCAGGGGTCTATTTAACAAAAGCGGGGGTCGATCTGAGCCAGGGGGTCGATTGGGGGTCGAAGAAAAAACAGTTCTTAATACGAAAATCACACATACGTAATCGCGATGATCGTAAAATTTGTGAATTTTTTTATAATTGACTTAATATCAGTTTCTTTATAGAACATAAATTAATCAACGAATATTTATTCGGGTGAAACAAGTATTGACGTACCAGCGCGCAGTGGCACGAACTCTGCACTTCTGGTTTATTAGTCATACTCATATGTTGAATCTCCACTGTTAAGCTGTTTGATGCCAAGATTATTTTCCAAACTTTGTCAAGAAAACGACGAGTTATTTAACCAATTACTTCTGCACACCGAAGTTAGATGGTTGTCTAGAGGTGTATGCTTGCAAAGGCTAGTTGAGTTATTTGACTCCACGACCGAATTTCTCAGCGAAATAAACCCGTTCTGAGTGATGAACTCCAAAACAATAAGAACCATATATTTTATTTAGCAGACTTGTTTGGAAAATTTAATGATGTCCAAACAAAGCTGCAAGGAAAAGATGTTACAATTATTCAAGCTCGAACAATACTGTTAGGCTTCCAAGTAAAATTAAATGCATTTAGATCTTCATTGCTACGTAAGGATTATCAGTATTTTACAAATCTGCGACAATTAGAAATAAAAGAAGAAGACTTGGAAATATATACAGGTCATCTTCAAAAATTGAGCGACGATTTTAAACTGCGCTTTGTTGATTTGGAAAACATTGACATCCCTGATTGGATTATTGTGCCATTTTCTGCTCAAATTGAAAACGTGGACATCAACCTGCAAGATGAGCTTGCTGAATTATTATCGGATCTTGAAGCAAAGACGCTTCTTAGAAATTTAACAATAAGCAAATTTTGGACAAATATAAATATAATGCAAAAATATGTAAAACTTTGTGAAATAGCTCAACCGTTTATGCTAGCATTTCCAAGTTCCTATATGGTTGAAGCCGGTTTCAGTCACGTAAATTCAATCTTAACAAAGTACAGAAATAAATTAAATGTGGAGCTTCGAGGGGATTTAAGATTAAAATTGACTAATTTTGAACCAAATATAGCGAACCTTGCAAAAATACACCAGGCACACCCATCTCATTGATTAAGAAGCAATAAATCTGTAGTTACTTTACTTATTATTTCTACTTATTTATAATTACTCGTTATTTAATAAATATTAAGGTTTTTTAAATTATATAGGGGTCGATGATCAAAAAAGTTTGGTTTTTTAAATTATATAGGGGTCGATGATCAAAAAAGTTTGGCGACCCCTGCGTTAGGGTAACCGAGGCTTTCTCTACTTGATTACTCCTCGAAGGTTAGAAGTCAAATACTAGAAATGGAGCGCGGGGGAGGGCGCTCTCGCGTTCCTGGGGTGGTACAGTGGGATATTGTCGAGCGTGGTATATCACACTTCTGAGACCTCTGTGAAATTCAAGCGATAATTTTTTGACATATTCCAAAAGTGGTCTAATCTTGAGATCTTTTTGCAAGACTTCTAACTGGACGTAGGTCGGATTCGAGAGTGTCCATGAGAGAGGCTGCGTCAAAGAGATTGAATTATGAATAAACAGTCCAAGCCTCAAACTGTGAGGTGAATAATTTAACCAGGTATGATTCAAAAGGGCCGAGAGATCTAAAGTACCATTGCGCTGTCATTATTCGACCTTTCAAGACATTGAATTAGCATTTAAATTCACTCTAAGCATAAGAATTGTTAAATCGAGCTTGAATAATTGAATAATAATAGATTGTTAAATAGAAATTAATGTTCGATTAATAATAATCGAACTGGATAGTTTTATCTAGTTCGATATAACTTTTCTCCTCTCCGGGGGGAACGAGACGTCATCCGGATGGTCAGCAGAACAAAAAGTTTTAGATACAAATAAATCAATTGTGGGAAAAAAGGTGGCAAGCACATTGCCCGCATGGAATACGATTTGTTGATGACGAATCAACATATTAGTAGCATTTTATAAAACTTAATTAATTCAGCAGTTTGAAAATAAATAATTTCCAAATAAACAATGATTTCATAAAATTTGGTAAAATTTCATAAAATTTGGTAGGTAAGTCACTTGAGTATGACCCTGGTGCTGATTAGTTTTTGGTACGATCCGTAAAAACAGAACCCGCCTTTTTTTTGCGAAATGGCCCGCAAAAATTTCATGTATCCACTCTAGCTAAAATACTAATTGACCAAATGTCACAAAATTTGGTAAATAAGTTACTTGTACGATACTCTGGTGCTGATTAGATTTTGGTATTAATCGGAAAAGAACAACCTGCCTTTTTTTACAAAATGGTCCGCAAAAATGTCATGTATCCACGCTAGTTAAAATACTGATTGACCAAATTTCACAAAATTTGGTAGATAAGTTATTTGTGGGATACTCTGGTGCTGATTAGATTTTGGTATTATTCGGAAAAGAACAACCTGCCTTTTTTTACGAAATGGCCCTCAAAAATCGCCAAAATCTAAAAAAAAGCTACGTACTCGTATGTTCAAATATATCAAATACTTGTTTTATACGTAATTTTTGATGAGGAAAAGAATAAGAACAACTCTATTACTCTAGAACTAACCGTTCTCGAGATATTTGAGATTTTTCGCATTTAATTATGCCACTTTTGGGAAAATGTCCAATTACCAAATAAAAACAGAAATTTAATTAAAAATGCAAATTTAGTGTTATTTTTTGCAATTAAACTCAATTTAATAAATTATCTTAAATAATAAAAGGCAATGTCTGTGTGTGTGTCTGTCTGTGTGTGTGTCTGTCTTATACACTATACGTTTCGCGACCGCGCGTCGGAGAGCTACGAAATTTGGCAATCGGAGACCCGGGGGGGAGGGAAGGGGACACGTGAAAACCGATTTTCAAAATTCTAATTATTTTTTTATTTATTTAATGTTTTATGCGATTTCGACCTTTTTTTGCCCTTTTTGCCCTTTTTTCTCCACGATCCAGACGTCGTAGAAAAAAACAACTCACACCATCGGAAAGAGCAGACAATTGCGATTAAAAATATATCAATTTCAAATCTGAATTTCGATTTCTAATATTTTTTAAAGATTTTAAAACAAAAGTCACTTTTTGCTCAAGAAAACGATTTTTGGTTTTTAAATTCTCGCATCGTGAAAAGTACTCATAATTTCGACTAATAATTTACATTTTCAGAAAGGTCAAACATCTGGCATTCTTACAAGTCCAATCTGGTCAGGAAATATTCCGTATTGCCCACAGGATCGGGATTTTAAAAGTTTCCGAATTTCGATTTCTCGGCGTTCCGTTCGGCGTGCCGCTTCATTTCTCCACCGCTGAAGGAAGGAAGGTGGTGGGTGGGGACGTCAAGGTGGAGGTGACGTCACGGTTCTGTATATGCATAGCGATGGGTGGGACAATAAGAAACCGAATTAGTTTTTACTTTCCGTTTCCCGCGCTTCCGATTTTAAATGAAATAAGAGCTTAACATATGCACTGTAGAAATTATTATATTTATATTTTAAATGATGGAACGATATGGATTTTTTAAATGGATATTTTAATTTTATGGATATTTTAAATGATGGAACGATGGATATTTTAATTTTATGGATATTTTAAATGATGGAACGATGGATATTTAAATTTTATGGATATTTTAAATGATGGAACAATGGAATGAGGATGATGGAATTAAGAGCTTAGAGAGCATATGGTCATTTTAAATTGTAAATTAGCGCGCGGGAAGTTAGCGGTAGGCCCGGGTACGATTCCCGCCACTGCCAAAACTGCCGAAGTGTTCACGCGGAATACGATCACGTTAAACATGTGGGCCCGTAAGTCCTTCCGAGAGGTTGGTGGTAGGGGAAGGAGGGTACGGCCTAAATTGGGTGAATAAAAAGAAAGTTATGGAGATTGTCGCGGAGGGCGAAGTAGCCCAGTGGTTAGCGCGCGGGAATTGCACGCGGTAGGCCCGGGTTCGATTTCCAAAATTGCCGCCGTGTTCACGCGGAGTACGATCACGCGGAATAAACATGTGTGTCTGTAAGTCCTTTCGAGAGGTTGGTGGTTGGGGAAGGAGGGTACGGTCCCCGTGGGTGCCTCTCCCACTGGGTTCCGGTCTAAATTCGGTGAATAAAAAGAAAGTTATGGAAAATGTCGCGGAGGGCGAAGTACACCAGTGGTTAGCGCGCGGGAATTTCACTGGGTAGGCCCGGGTTCGATTCCCGCCACTGCCAAAACTGCAGCCGCGTTCACGCGGAGTACGATCACGTTAAGCATGCGGGATCGTAAGTCCTTCCGAAAGGTTGGTGGTAGGGGAAGGAGGGTACGGTCCCTGTGGATGTCTCCCCCACTGAGTTCCGGTCTAAATTGGGTGGCACTTCCTGGCCGTCCAAACAGTTACCTTACACCTTCTGGTAAGGTCGCGCCAGCGAGTGTGCCACGGTTACAATTTGCCACGGTCAGAATTTTCAAGGGTAGCGAACAGGCTGGTCGCCAAAGGCGGCTAGTAAATAATAAAAGGCAATGTCTGTGTGTGTGTCTGTCTGTGTGTGTGTCTGTCTTATACACTATACGTTTCGCGACCGCGCGTCGGAGAGCTACGAAATTTGGCAATCGGAGACCCGGGGGGGAGGGAAGGGGACACGTGAAAACGGATTTTTAAAATTTTAATTATTTTTTTATTTATTTAATGTTTTATGCGATTTCGACCGTTTTTTGCCCTTTTTGCCCTTTTTTCTCCACGATCCAGACATCGTAGAAAAAAACAAATCACACCATCGGAAAGAGCAGAGAATTTCGAGTAAAAATATATCAATTTCAAATCTCCATTTCGATTTCTAATATTTTTTAAAGATTTTAAAACAAAAGTCACTTTTTGCTCAAGAAAACGATTTTTGGTTTTTAAATTCTCGCATCGTGAAAAGTACTCATAATTTCGACTAATAATTTACATTTTCAGAAAGGTCAAACATCTGGCATTCTTACAAGTCTAATCTGGTCCAGAAATAATGAAAATTGCCTTCAGGATCGCAATTTTAAAGACGTCATGATTTTAAATTTCTCGCCGTTCCGCTCGGCGTTCCGTTCGTTTCTCCCTCCCTGAAGCAGGGAAGGTGGTGGGTGGGGACGTCAAGGTAGAGGTGACGTCACGGTTCTAAATAGAGCGCCTTTGCTCTATATAAATTATTATATTTATATTTTAAATGATGGGACGATCTGGATTTTTTAAATGTATATTTTAACTTTTGGATATTTTAAATGGATATTTTAATTTTATGGATATTTTAAATGATGGAACAATGAAACAATGGAATGAGGATGATGGCATTAAGCATATGGTCATTTTAAATTGCAAATTAGCGCGCGGGAAGTTAGCGGTAGGCCCGGGTTCGATTCCCGCCACTGCCAAAACTGCCGCCGTGTTTACGCGGAATACGATCACGTTAAATATGTGGGTCCGTAAGTCCTTCCGAGAGGTTGGTGGTAGGGGGAAGGAGGATACGGCCCCTGTGGATGCCTCCCCCACTGGGTTCCCGTCTAAATTGGGTGAATATGTAGAAAGTTATGGAGATTGTCGCGGAGGGCGCGGCAGCCCAGTGGTTAGCGCGCGGGAATTGCACTCAGTAGGCCCGGGTTCGATTCCCGCCACTGCCAAAACTTACGCCACGTTCACGCAGAGTACGATCACGTTAAACATGTGGGTTCGTGAGTCCTTCCGAGAGGTTGGTGGTAGGGGAAGGAGGGTACGGTCTAAATTGGGTGAATAAAAAGAAAGTTATGGAGATTGTCGCGGAGGGCGAAGTAGCCCAGTGGTTAGCGCGCGGGAATTGCACGCGGTAGGCCCGGGTTCGATTTCCGCCACTGACATGGAGTACGATCACGTTAAACATATGGGTCCGTATGTTTTTCCGAGAGGTTGGTGGTAGGGGAAGGAGGGTACGTTCCCTGTGGATGCCTCCCCCACTGGGTTCCGGGCTAAATTGGGTGGCACATCCTGGCCGTCCAACCAGTTACCAGGCCCGGGTTCGATTCCCAAAATTGCCGCCGTGTTTACGCGGAGTACGAGCACGTTAAACATGTGGGTCCGTGAGTCCTTCCGAGAAGTTGGTGGTATTGGAAGGAGGGTACGGTCTAAATTGGATGAATAAAAAGAAAGTTATGGAGATTGTCGCGTAGGGCAAAGTAGCCCAATGGTTAGCACGCGGAAATTGCACTCGGTAGGCCCGGGTTCGATTCCCAAAATTGCCGCCGTGTTTACGCGGAGTACGATCACGTTAAACATGTGGGTCTGTAAGTCCTTCCGAGAGGTTGGTGGTAGGGGAAGAAGGGTACGGTCCCTGTGGATGCTTCTCCCACTTGGTTCCGGTCTAAATTGGGTGAATAAAAAGAAAGTTATGAAGAATATCGCGGAGGGTGAAGTACCCCAGTGGTTAGTGCGCGGGATTTGCACTTGGTAGGCCCGGGTTCGATTCCCAAAATTGCCGAATAAAAATAAAGTTATGGAGATTGTCGCGGATGGCACGGTAGCCCAGTGGTTAGCGCGCGGGAATTTCACTCGGTAGGCCCGGGTTCGATTCCCGCCATTGCCAAAACTGCAGCCGTGTTCACGCGGAGTACGATCACGTTAAACGTGTGGGACTGCAAGTCCTTCCGAGAGGTTTGTGGTAGGGGAAGGAGGGTACGGTCTCTTTGGATGCCTCCCCCATTGGGTTCCGGTCTAAATTGTGTGGCACTTCCTGGCCTTCCAAGCAGTTACCTTACACCTTTCTGGTAGGTCGCGCCAACGAGTTTGCCACGGTCAGAATTTTCAAGCGATCACGTTAAACGTGTGGGACTGCAAGTCCTTCCGAGAGGTTTGTGGTAGGGGAAGGAGGGTCCGGTCTAAATTCGGTGAATAAAAAGAAAGTTATGGAAAATGTCGCGGAGGGCGAAGTACACCAGTGGTTAGCGCGCGGGAATTTCACTGGGTAGGCCCGGGTTCGATTCCCGCCACTGCCAAAACTGCAGCCGCGTTCACGCGGAGTACGATCACGTTAAACATGTGGGATCGTAAGTCCTTCCGAAAGGTTGGTGGTAGGGGAAGGAGGGTACGGTCCCTGTGGATGTCTCCCCCACTGAGTTCCGGTCTAAATTGGGTGGCACTTCCTGGCCGTCCAAACAGTTACCTTACACCTTCTGGTAAGGTCGCGCCAGCGAGTGTGCCACGGTTACAATTTGCCACGGTCAGAATTTTCAAGGGTAGCGAACAGGCTGGTCGCCAAAGGCGGCTAGTTAAAGAAATAAAGAAAATATGAATTTGAGTCTGCAGGGGAAGTCATGTGCTGCCCACATCAGATATTTTTTTTTTAATTGGTATGTTTATTTTAACCGGTAACCAAAAAAAAAGGGGGGATTTTATGAGGAATTTCTAAGTGGCGTTACTGTTCCAATAGTATATCAAAACAAATACGTACAATATATACATTTGTTAATCTGAAAGGTGTGGTTGCAAAGTTTGTTGAAAATAATAAGGGCTCTGAATCTGCACCCACAGTTGAAAACATGCTGGAAGAATTCAAAGCTTTAGAATGCTCATGATCGATGAGCATTGTGGTAACAAAGTAAGTCCCTTGGAAATAATAAGGACCTTGAACATTTACTCACAGTTGAAAACATGCTAGAATTCAATTCATAGCCTTAGAATGCTCTTGATCAAGAAGTATTAAAATTCATTTCTTGAATGCATACCAGGACTTTTTTTTCCCCCCCAAGTGCGCAATAAATGAGGAACAGGAAGAGTATTTCTATCAAGACATTAAGAGCATGAAAAAGTTACACGAAGAGGGATGAAATGTAGAGTCGAAAAGTCTTTCCATACCCTCCGTAAACATCCCTGTGACTTAAAAGGCTGAAACTTTGCATAAGTTTCTAAGTTTTAGTTCCCCTGTCTTTGGCAGGCTTAACTACTAGTTACAACGTAAAAACGTCAAAGCAAGTTGTGCAAAAACACAAGTTGTGATTGATTGCAAGTTGTGAAAAATAACAAGTAATGATTGATTGCAAGTTGTGGAGCTAATCTGAGGTCATTTTTAAATTGAGAGCTTCAAAATTCCTGTCAAAACCAGCAGGCATTTTTTAGTTTTATGATCCCCAATTTTACAGGATTGTAAAATTGGACGCAAATAACACAGGGCTCCCTGTGTTTTAAATTGTATAGTTTATAAAAGAGCAGTTTCCAATTTCTCCTTATCATCTCGGCCCCCCTCCCTTTCTTTTTTCTTGTTTTCGCCTATTTTAGGTTTTGGGAAATCTGACAGAAATATCTCCGTTGGAAAGAGAAAGTCATCGACGTCAAACAAAAAATTGTGGCTCTTCTTTATTTCTTATTTTCAAATTTTCTAATCTCTCTAAGGTTTTTTTTTTTTTTTCTTTCCCAGTCAACATTTTAAACGTAAAACGTATGTATTAGAGCATTCTCTGTAATTTCGAAAGTTTAGCGCTTGGAGATGATAGGTTTATGTTTAAAGGGGCTGAAAGATAAGAATACGTGGTAGTTACTCATATTGCAGTATAACGCAGAGGTGGGTAAAACATTTTATTTTTATCTAAGGGCTACTAAAAAAAAAGTAGAATATATAATTCCAAGGCCATTTAAAAAGTTCGATGTGGACAGCATGTGGCTTTCCCTATATAATGCAATGAATTTACATCTTTCACAGTGAAAAAAATGATATATAGGATGTACGGCACAATGTTTGTAGCGTTGACACTTTACCGGATGACAACTATTTCGAAGTACCTAATTAACTTATATTTCAAACTCTAAATTCACAATTATTTATCAGTAGTAATAGCATCCACAATAAGCAATATAATCCATAGATAAAAATATTTTAATTATGAATTCATTCGTTTGGTGTCCTTTTCGTTAACTCAGCATCATTTTTGCAATTTTAACGACATTTTCGTCAATCTAGGGTGGCATGACCAGTTTGGCGATATTTCGCTAAATTAATCACTTTCGCCAAATTTATCGCCATGCGTTACGGACAGACGAGGAGAAGACCATTTCTTATATATAAATGACTGTTGGCGAACTGTTAGGCGTCAAAATACAAAACTCTTGCACAAAATATCTTCTCCCGTGAATGGAACGAAATAGGTACACGAGAATGATGCTAACAAGTTTATCGCATATTACACATGAAAAGTAAACATATTTCACAATAGTTGATACTTTTTTTTATTTGATTTTTCTTTCTATATATAAATTTATTTGAAAAAGTGCAATATCTGGAGAACGGTTCACTGGCATTCTAAAATTTGTCAACCGTTTTGTAATGAAAAATTATCTAAGAAATGATTATTTACGTAACATTATTAAAAGCTTTCATTTTTTGATGATTTATTCTAAAATTTTTTCGAAAATTTGGGAGTTTTCCGAACATTCGATTGCATTTAAAGTAAATAGGCTTCCAATATACACTGATTATAATTTTTGTACCAAATTTTGATCGAAATGCTTCGTTCGTGAGATATCGTTTACAGACTCACGGATATGCACACACATACACGCAGGCATCACTTCAGAAACGATCGATTCAAGTTCAAGGATGCATTGAAACGTGCTCTTCCGTCGAAAACTCGAATTCCCGTCACAATACTTTCCCTATACATTATACTATGCATGTAGGGAAAGTAAAACATTCACACACAATGGCCTGTTGCCTTGTTTTAAAGAATTTTTTTTTATAAAATAAAGAAAAATTTTTAAAGAACGCCTTGCAAAACAAAATTTCAGAAATTTTAACCACACAATTGTAGAATAGGTTTTCACGGTATCAAATTGTAATATCCGTATTGGTGATTACTAACTTATAAGTGCCTACATGGCATCAAATAGTGATATAGGTTTTTGGTAATAAGAACAGGTCGAAAATAAGATAGGAGATCGGCAACTGCCGTCTATCTCAAGATATAATTAGTAGGTAATAATTATAAGAGTTCTAATGATCGTATAGATTTTTAGTTACTACCCAATATCATTATGCGTTGTGTTGTCCAAGTTCTATTCCCTGGCCAATTCTAGGAATCGGTTGGTTAGCCACAGTTCGATGCTAATGAAAAGAGCAACACATAAATCTAACAAGTAGTGGAAAGCATAGCAAGTTAATTAAATGATAAATATTTATTCAAATCGAAATTAACGATATTATAAACAAATACATACATATATGCACATCCATGTTCATCAGTAGTTACTCTTGTCCAATAATAAGTAATCTCGATGCAGCTCAAATCAATACTAAAAATGTACTTACAGATTACTTGTACTCAGCATTTCAACAATACAGTAGAGTTATCCGGGGAGGCAAGAACACACAATTCCAACAGCCATTTTTGCTCACACGAAGGGGACGGCCGTGGATGGCCAAAGTTAAAGACCGGCATTTCCATACTGACACAAAAATTCCGGAGCTGAATTCTGTACCACAAGGCATGCATTTATAATAATCTCGTGCTGCATTACCATTTGTCGAATATTGGACTCATTGCATAAATTCGCCTTTGGTTGACGAATCGAAACTTAAAAGATGCCAACACGAAGGATAATAATTTTCATATGGAAGCAGGCAAGGACCTTTGCCTCTTGTTGAACACTTCAATTCAACATACCAAAATTTTTAATATACTCATTTTAAATATCAATCTTCGAGAACTTAATAATTCATTAAATAAAATACCGTGCCCTCCGGGCGTCCGCTCACCGCCGAGATTAAGGGTCAAAATGCCAGAAGCATCATTCGAACGGCTCCTACGTCACCCATCAATCATGCCGTCATTGGCTAACCGACACCTGCATCAGTGACGTATAGTAATTACAACCGCAGCCACGTCACTTCCAGATAAACGCTGGCGTCAGCCGTCCTCGTGAAAAACAAAGACTCAAAACGAAATCCTACTTTCGCATGTTAGCCTACCAGAACAGAAATTATTTTTGCAAAATGGCTCCGAAATGCAGGAAATTGAGATGGTGTTGCAAGAGTCGATACGACACAATCTATCTTTCTATATAAAGCAGTTAACTACGACATTCGGGTGACAGTATGTTTTGAGCAAAGAAAGTCTTGAATCTTCGATCCCTAATTACGTGTTCTAACAACTGAGTTCAGTTATTCGGGTTATAACACAACCTCACAGTCCTGGTCGGTTTCCCTTTTACTAGAGCTCATCAGCAGAGAACATAGGCGTAGCCAGACTCTCGAAAAGGTGGAAGGGGGTTACCAGTCCTGGATTTAATTTTCCAGTATAGACCCTATGGACAATAATTTTAATTTTTCCGTTAATGGGGCTTCTTTGCACCCCCCCCCCCCTGTAGGGCCGTAGACAGACAGGGTACTGAGCGCCCCAGAAGGTATACTCAGCTTCCTCTGATAGAAACATTTAATCTTTTATAGTTGTATGAAATTTCCTAAATCATATCATCCAAATTTTGCAAAGAACTGCTTTTTCAGAATTTTTTATAAACTTCGTTTTGTATAGCACAGAATTAAGACTTTTTTTTTTCGTTGCTGAATTTGTGGTTATATTGATGATCATAAATTTATTTACATATTTAATTTAAAAATATTCAATAAAGTTTTAAAAATTAAAACTGATACAGCATTTCTGGTAATATAGCATTAGGGAATATAGCATTTGGGGTATATAGCATTAGTAAGAATATAGCATTTAGGGTATTTTTGTATTATTGCGAGTTTCACCGTTATACATTGCCAACTGACGAGCAGATGAGTATATAGAGTACTAGAGTTATATAGAGTACTACATTATCACGTTATACATTATCAACTGATAAATAATTACAGTCAATTTAATATTATGTGATATAATACGTTTAATTATAATTAAAATATTTTTACTGCAGTTATTTATTAAAAACTAAAATTTAAAATTTTAGTGCATTTCCCTCCGTCCCCCAAATGTTTTTTTTTTTCTAGTGAGTCCCCTCCTTCAAGGCTGTTGAGCCCCCCTTGAATTTCACTCCAGCCCCTCTTGGGTTACATTTCTGGCTACGGCCCTACCCCCCCCCCCCCCCCTGCCTACGCTTATGACAGAAGATAATGAGTAAAAGTGTTAGAAGCAATTATATTTATGTTAGTTTGACTGTGTTTAACCTGTGATGACTGTCAAAGTTAGCTTAGCCATATCGCAGGGTTTCCTATTTAAAAATCTCGTTTCATTTATGCAAGACTGTAAATCCATGTCATTAGTGTAATAACTGTTCAGCCATCAACAGGAAACTTTCAAACGTTTAACATTGTACTTGCAATGCAGCCAACAGTACCATTTGACCGGTTGCGCTGCTCATTACCAGAGAATGACCTTTCACGGCTATTTTCTTATGACGCCATATTTTTATTAGGTTTGTTTTAATTAAGGGGGTTATTAAGAGTATTTATAACAAAATTTGTATATTGCTTTTAATTTAACGTAAACATACGAGCATAATATAATTTAAATAAATATTACCAAGCATAACACCAGAAAATCTTATTTTCTTTTGACTGACACAAATTTCCTATTGTCCTTGACGCGGTATCCGGGAAAATATCGCCTAACCTAATTTGCGCCTCCTTCGGTCCACATAAATTGATCACTATTCCATTGTTAGCAGAAGCAGTAATTTGTACACTTGTTGACAAAAGGATTTCTGGCGCCAGGCTGAAGTATATATATTGAACAAATTGTTACTTTCCCTACATAGTACGATGTATAAGGAAAGTATTGTGACAGAATCGGAAATTAAAATTCCAGTTTTCGTCAGAAGAGCAAGCACGTTTCAAGTATCCCTAAACTATAATTGAACGTTCTGAGGTGATGTGTGGATGCGATATTACACGCACAAATGGTGCTTTTTGAACTTAATTTGGTACGGTTATTACGATTCGTGAATACTGGAGCCCTATTGATTTTAAACGCAATCGAACATTCAGAAGACCCCCTCCCCCTCAAATTTCCGAATTAATTTTTGAAAAAATCGTTAAACAATCAGGATATTCAATAATGCTAAATAAGTAATCATATTATACATTCATTTTTATTCTGAAACGAAACGAATGACGCAAACTTTAGAACGCTAGCTTGAACCGTTTTTAAGATATTGCACTTTTTTTAAACAAATGTATCTCAAAAAATACATGAAAATAAACAGTAGTAAGTATCATCAAATATGTAATACTTGCAGCGAAACATTTGGTGACTAATTTGTCGAAATATCGCCACCTTGACGACTTTTTAATGTGGGGCCAAATTGACGAAAATGTCACCAAATAGGTAAAAATAACGCTAAAGTTACGAAAATTACGCCAAATTATTAACATATTTTAATATAATGCAGTACATTGCTTAACAGGCTAGCAATATTTCCAATTGTCAAGTTAGATTTGCGCGAAATATAAGTTAATTTGGTATAATAATTTTACATGTTGCCATTCAGAAAAGTACCAAATGCCAGTGTATATTTTCAACATTAAAAACATTATACTGCGTGTATCTTGTCCATAATTATTTCGCATGGAAAGGAGTAAAATACTTGCATTATGTAGGGAAAGTCATGCGCCGCCCATATCAGATTTTTATGTTATATATTGTAACTTAGTTCTGGAATTCGTTAAAAATAAATAATATCGTGGAAAATAAACAACGAAATTCATGGAGCATTCGTCAAAAGTTCCAAAAATTCGTACATATTCCGTGAAAAGTTAAATTAAATTCCAACAGTGAATAAATTTCAAAGTATAAACTTTTTCAATGCAGTCATTAAAACTGTGAGCATTTTAATTAATTTTTCTTGCAGTGTACATACCTGTTGTAAAACCCTGTACCTCGAATAATATTTTTTTCTTGTAAATTTTTAGACTTTACAAAAATTTAAAGCTTATCATTTAAAGAGGTGGCGTTTTTGTTAAAGGTTTGATAAACTATGCATTCTTAAAGGCGTAAATAATGAACATGAATTATGTATCAACACTGAATTATTGAACAAACAATGTAGATTAAGATATTGAAATTTTAATTTGATATTTATTAGTTACTTAACAGTGAATTTTGCTCTTCCACTACTATAAATTTTTTATTGATGCACAAACTAACTCATTTACTATTTAAAAGGTTTGAAGAAAAATAATTAAGCTGATTTACAATCACTAACATAATAGTATAACTAAGCGAAAAATATCTCAACGCTGCAAAGAATCTATTATCTATCTTCTGTATATACTAATTGCCAAGTGTCCGTCTGTCTGTCTGTCACGCTTTTTTCAGGCACTTCCCGAATAGATAGAGACTTGCAATTTGGTACACGGCTCGGTCGTTCGACAAAACCCCCTGGAAAAATCGAATTTTCCGAAAACGTTCTATAGAGGGGGTGCCCCACACCAAAACGTTCGAACAGTGAAAAGATGGGAAAGCATACTTTGCGATGAGATAGAGACTTCAAATTTAGTGTATAGGTAAATCATTTGAAAGGAAGAAAGTGTGCAATTTCAGAATTCCAATATTTTCTACTTAAGGGGGGTGCCGCATACCAAAACGTTCGAAAAGTGAAATGATAGGAAAGCATGCTTTGCGAAGAGATAGAAACTTCAAATTCGGTGTATGGGTAAATCGTTCGAAAGGAAGAAAATGTACAATTTCAGATTTCCAATATTTTCTACTTAAGGGGGTACCGCACACCAAAACGTTCGAAAAGTGAAATGATAGGAAAGCAAGTTTTGCGATGAGATAGAGACTTCAAATTCGGTGTATGATTAAATCGTTCGAAAGGAAGAAAGTGTGCAATTTCAGATTTCCAATATTTTCTACTTAAGGGGGTGTCGCACACTAAAACGTTCGATTTACCGAATAAATGGGAAAAGGTGCCTTTAAAATTTGATAGAGGCTTAAAATTTCGTATATGGGCTAATAATTAGACTAAAACACCCAAGACGAATACAGTTTTTCAAAAATGTTCATTTAAGGGGGTGCTCCAGAGTAAAACGTTCGAAAAGTCAATAGATAAAAAAAACCATGCTTTGGAATGAGATAGAGATATCAAATTTGATGTAAAGGTAGATAGTTTGAAAGGAAGAAAGTGCACAATTTCAGTTTACCAATATTTTCTACTTTAGGGGGTGCCGCACACCAAAATGTTCGATTTTCGGAATAAAGGAGAAACGCTCCTTTAAAACATGATAGAGGCTTTATATTTGGTATATGGGCGAATCATCTCATATAAATCACAAAAAGAGAGTTTTTAAAAAATGTATAGTTAAGGGGGTGGGTACTCCACACAAAAGCATGCGAAAGATGAAATACTAGAAAAGCATGCTTGACGATGAGATAGAGACTTCAAATTTGGTGTACTGGTAAATAGGTGGAAAGGAAGAAAGTGTGCAATTTCAGTCTTCCAACATTTGCTATTGTAGGGGGGGGGGGGGGCCGATCACTAAAATGTTAGACTTGCCGAACAAATGAAAAACGCTTCCTTTGCAATGTGATAGAAGTTTGAAATTTAGTATATGGGCTAACCATTTGACAAAAAAAACAAACATGAATACAGTTTGACAAAAATGTTCATTAACGGGGTGCTATACAGAAAAACGTTCGAAAGGTGAAGTGATAGAAAAAACATGCTTCTCGATAGAATAGAGACTTCAAATTTGGTGTACGGGTAGATGGTTTGAAAGGAAGAAAGTCTGAAATTTCAGATTTCCAATATTTGCTACATTAAGGGGTGCCGCACACTAATATGTTCGATTTTTCGAATAAATGAGGCAAGCTTCTTTTTAAATGTTACACAGGCTTGATATTCGGTATATCGGCCAATCATCTGATAAAAAACCCAAGACAAAGAAAGTTTTTCAAAAATGTTCATTTATGGGTGTGCTTCACAGAAAAACATTCCAAATGAGAAATACTAATATAGGGGTGCCTCGGGATGAGATAGACTTTGATGTGGTGTACAGGTAAATAATTCGAAAGGAAGAAATACGGAAATTTAGTTTCCCAATATTTTCTTCTTAAGGGGTTCTGCACACCAAAATATTCGATTTGTCGAATAAATGTGAAACGCGAATTATTAAAAAATTTACATTATTCAGGGGTTGCTTATTGCGAGACCGTTGATTTTCAACGGGTATTCGGCTAGTATATACTAATTGCCCAAGTGTCCGTCTGTCCGTCTGTCTGTCACGCTTTTTTCAGGCACTTCCCGAATAGATAGAGACTTACAATTTGGTACACGGCTCGGTAGTTCGATAAAACCCCCTGGAAAAATCGAATTTTCCGAAAACGTTCTATAGAGGGGGTGCCCCACACCAAAACGTTCGAAAAGTGAAAAGATGGGAAAGCATACTTTGCGATAAGATAGAGACCTCAAATTCGGTGTATGGGTAAATCGTTTGAAACGAAGAAAGTGTGCAATTTCAGATTTCCAATATTTTCTACTTAAGGGGGTGCCGCACACCAAAACGTTCGAAAAGTGAAATGATAGGAAAACATGCTTTGCGATGAGATAGAGACTTCAAATTCGGTGTATGGGTAAATCGTTCGAAAAGAAGAAAACGTGCAATTTCAGATTTCCAATATTTTCTACTTAAGGGGATGTCGCACACCAAAACGTTCGATTTAACGAATAAATGAGAAAAGGCGGCTTTAGAATTTGATAGAGGCTTAAAATTTGGTATATGTGCTAATAATTTGACGAAAACGCCCAAGACGAATACGGTTTTTCAAAAATGTTCGTTTAAGGGAATGCTCCAGAGTAAAACGTTCGAAAAGTTAATTGATAAAAAAAAACCATGCATTGGAATGAGATAGATATATCAAATTTGGTGTAAGGGTAGATAGTTTGAAAGGAAGAAAGTGTACAATTTCAGTTTACCAATATTTTCTACTTTAGGGGGTGCCGCACACCAAAATGTTCGATTTTCGGAATAACGGAGAAACGCTCTTTTTAAAACGTGATAGAGGCTTCATATTTGGTATATGGGCGAATCATCTCATAGAAATCACAAAAAGAATAGAGTTTTTCAAAAATGTATAGTTAAGGGGGTGGGTACTCCACACAAAAGCATTCGAAAGATGAAATGCTAGAAAAGCATGCTTCACGATGAGATAGAGACTTCAAATTTTGGTGTACGGGTAAAAAGTTAAAAAGGATGAAAGTGTGTAATTTCAGTCTTCCAACATTTGCTATTGTAGGGGGTGCGCTCACTAAAATGTTCGATTTGCCGAACAAATGAAAAACGCCTTCTTTACAATGTAATAGAAGCTTGAAATTTAGTATATGGGCTAACCATTTGACGAAAAAACCAAACATGAATACAGTTTGACAAAAATGTTCATTCACGGGGTGCTACACAGAAAAACGTTCGAAAGGTGAAGTGATAGAAAAAACATGCTTCTCGATAGAATAGAGACTTCAAATTTGGTGTACTGGTAGATAACTTGAAAGGAAGAAAGCGTGAAATTTCAGATTTCCAATATTTGCTACATTAAGGGGTGCCGCACACTAATATATTCGATTTTTCGAATAAATGAGACAAGCTTCTTTTTAAATGTGATAGAGGCTTGATATTCGGTATATGAGTCAATCATCTGATAAAAAACCCAAGACAAAGAGAGTTTTTCAAAAATGTTCATTTATGGGTGTGCTTCAAAGAAAAAAGTTCCAAAGGAGAAAAACTAATATAGGGGTGCCTCGGGATGTGTGATAGACTTTAATGTGGTGTACGAGTAAATAATTCGAAAGGAAGAAATGCGGAAATTTAGTTTCTCAATATTTTCTTCTTTAGGGGGTTCTGCACACCAAAATATTCGATTTGTCGAATAAATGTGAAACTGTCTGTCCGTCTGTCACGCCTTTTTTAGGCACTTCCCGAATAGATAGAGACTTGTAATTTAAGATTTCCAATATTTTCTACTTAAGGGGGTGCCGCACACCAAAACGTTCGAAAAGTGAAATGATAGGAAAGCCTGCTTAGCGATAAGATAGGGACTTCAAATTTGGTATATGGGTAAACCGTTCAAAAGGAAGAAAGTGTGTAATTTCAGATTTCCAATATTTCCTACTTAAGGGGGTGCCGCACACAAAAATGTTCGATTTTCCGAATAAATGAGAAACTGCCCCTTTAAAATTTGATAGAGGCTCGAAATTTGATATATGGACTAATCATTTGATGAAAACACCCAAAACGAATATAGTTTTTCAAAAATGTTCGTTTAAGGGGGTGCTCCAGAGGAAAACGTTCGAAATGTGAATTGATAAAAAAAACACATGCTTCGGAATGAGATACAGACTTGAAATCTGGTGTACAGGTAGACAGTTCGAAAGGAAGAACATGTGCAATTTCAGTTTTTCGATATTTTGAACTTTTGGGGGTGCCTCAAAACTAAATGTTCGATTTGTCGAATAAATAAGAAAGGAGAATTATTTAAAAATTTACCTTATTCGGTGGTTGCTTAATGTGGGACCGTTGATTTTCAACGGGTATTCGGCTAGTCTTTATATACTAATTGCCAAGTGTCCGTCTGTCTGTCTGTCTGTCTGTCTGTCACGCTTTTTTTAGGCACTTCCCGAATAGATAGAGACTTGCAATTCGGTACACGGCTCGGTCGTTCAATAAAACCCCCTGGAAAAATCGAATTTTCCGAAAACGTTCTATAGAAGGGGTGCCCCACACCAAAACGTTCGAAAAGTGAAATGATGGGAAAGCATGCTTTGCGATAAGATAGAGACTTCAAATTTGGTGTATGGGTAAACCGTTTGAAAGGAAAAAAGTGTACAATTTCAGATTTTGAATATGTTCTACTTAAGGGGGTGCCGCACACCAAAATGTTCGATTTACCGAATAAATGAGAAATGGCTACTTTAAAATTTGATAGAGGCTTGAAATTTGGTATATGGGCTAATCATTTGAAGAAAACACCTAAAACAAATATAGTTTTCTAAAATGTTCGTTTAGGGGGTGCTCCACGCCGAAACGTTCGAAAAGTGAAATGATGGGAAAGTGTGCTTTCCGATAAGATAAAAACTTCAAATTTGGTGTATGGGTAAATCATTTGAAAGGAAGAAAGTGTACAATTTCAGATTTTCAATATTTTCTACTTAAGGGGGTGCTGCACACCAAAATGTTCGATTTACCGAATAAATGAGAAACGACCACTTTAAAATTTGATAGAGGCTTGAAATTTGGTATATGGGCTAATCATTTGAAGAAAACTCCTAAAACAAATATAGTTTTCTAAAATGTTCGTTTAGGGGGTGCTCCACACCAAAACGTTCGAAAAGTGAAATGATGGGAAAGTGTGCTTTGCGATAAGATAGAGACTTCAAATTTGGTGTATGGGTAAACCGTTTGAAAGGAAGAAAGTGTACAATTTCAGATTTCCAATATTTTCTACTTAAGGGGGTGCCGCACACCAAAATGTTCGATTTACAGAATAAATGAGAAAACGCTCCTTTAAAATTTGATAGAGGCTTGAAATTTGGTAGATGGGCAAATCATTTGACGGAAACACCCAAAACGAATATAGTTTTTCAAAAATGTTCGTTTAAGGGGGTGCTCCAGAGAAAAATGTTCGAAAAATGAATTGATAAAAAACCATGCTGCGGAATGAGATAGTGATAGCAAATTTGGTGTAAGGGTAGATAGTTTGAAAGGAAGAAAGTGTACAATTTCAGTTTACCAATATTTTCTACTTTGGGGGGGGGGGGGGGTGCCTCACACCAAAATGTTCGATTTTCGGAATAAAGGAGAAACGCCCCTTTTAAAACGTGATAGGAACTTGATATTTGGTATATGGGCGAATCATCTGATAGAAATCACAAAAAGTATAGAGTTTTTCAAAAATGTGTATTTAAGGGGGTGGGTACTCCACACAAAAACTAGAAAAGCATGCTTCGCGATGAGATAGATACTTCAAATTTGGTGTACGGGTAAAATGTTGGAAAGGAAGAAAGTGTGCAATTTCAGTTTTCCAACATTTGTTATTGTAGGGGGGTGCTGCTCACTAAAATATTTGATTTGCCGAACAAATAAAAAACGCCTCCTTTACAATATGATAGAGGAATTTAGTATATGGGCTAACCATTGGACAAAAAAACCAAAGATGAATACAGTTTGACAAAAATGTTCTTTAACGGGGTGCTACACAGAAAACGGTCGAAAGGTGAAGTGATAGAAAAACATGCTTCTCTTCGTGATAGGTTAAGGACTTGAAATTTGGCGTACGGGAAGATAGTTTGAAAGGAAGAAAGTATGAAATTTCTGTTACTTTAAGGGGTTCCGCAACACTAATATGTTCGATTTTCCGAATAAATGGGGTACACTTCCTTTTAAATGTGATAGAGGCTTGATATCTGGTATATGGGCCAATCATCTGATAAAAAAAAAGCAAGACAAACAGAGTTTTTCAAAAATGTTCATTTATGGATGTGCTTCACAAAAAAAAGTTCCAAAGGAGAAATAATAATATAGGGGTGCCTCGGGATGAGATAGACTTTAATGTGTTGTACGGGTAGATAATTCGAAAGGAAGAAATTCGCAAATTTAGTTTACCAATATTTTCTTTTTTAGGGGGTACTGAACACCAAAATATTCGATTTGTCGAATAAATGTGAAACGCGAATTATTAAAAAATTTGCACTATTCAGGGGTTGCTTATTGCGAGACCGTTGATTTTCAACGGGTATTCGGCTAGTTATTATATATACTAATTGCCAAGTGTCCGTCTGTCTGTCTGTCCGTCTGTCTGTCCGTCTGTCTGTCACGCTTTTTTTAGGCACTTCCCGAATAGATAGAGACTTGCAATTTGGTACACGGCTCGGTCGTTCGATAAAACCCCCTGGAAAAATCGAATTTTTCGAAAACGTTCCATAGAGGGGGTGCCCCACACCAAAACGTTCGAAAAGTGAAATGACAGGAAAGCATGCTTAGCGATGAGATAGAGACTTCAAATTTGGTGTATAGATAAATCGTTCGAAAGGAAGAAAGTGTGCAATTTCAGATTTCCAATATTTTCTACTTAAGGGGGGTGCAGCACACCAAAACGTTCGAAAAGTGAAATGATAGGAGAGCGTGCTTTGCGATGAGGTAGAGACATCAAATTTGGTGTATGGGTAAATCGTTCGAAAGGCAGAAAGTGTGTAATTTCAGATTTCCAATATTTCCTACTTAAGGGGGTGTCGCACACAAAAATGTTCGATTTTCCGAATAAATGAGAAACGGCCCATTTAAAATTTGATAGAGGCTCAAAATTTTAAATATAGACTAATCATTTGATGAAAACACCCAAAACGAATATAATTTTTCAAAAATGTTCGTTTAAGGGGGTTTTCCAGAGGAAAACGTTCGAAATGTGAATTGATAAAAAAAAACATGCTTCGAAATAAGATACTGACTTCAAATTTGGTGTACAGGTAGATAGTTCGAAAGGAAGAACATGTGCAATTTCAGTTTCCCGATATTTTGAACTTTTGGGGGTGCCTCAAAACTAAATGTTCGATTTGTCGAATAAATAAGAAACGCGAATTATTAAAAAATTTACATTATTCAGGGGTTGCTTAATGTGGGGCCGTTGATTTTCAACGGGTATGCGGCTAGTATATACTAATTGCCAAGTGCCCGTCTGTCTGTCTGTCTGTCTGTCCGTCTGTCTGTCCGCCTGTCTGTCACGCTTTTTTCAGGCACTTCCCGAATAGATAGAGACTTGCAATTTGGTACACGGCTCGGTCGTTCGATAAAACCCCCTGGAAAAATCGAATTTTTCGAAAACGTTCTATAGAGGGGGTGCCCCACACCAAAACGTTCGAAAAGTGAAATGACGGGAAAGCATTCTTTGCGATGATATAGAGACTTCAAATTTGGTATATGAGTAAATCACTCGAAAGGAAGAAAGTGTGCGATTTCAGATTTCCAATATTTTCTCCTTAAGGGGGGGGGGGGGGCAGCACACCAAAACGTTCGAAAGGTGATATGATAGGAGAGCATGCTTTGCGATGAGATAGAGACTTCAAGTTTGGAGTATGGGTAAATCGTTTGAAACAAAGAAAGTGTGGAATTTCAGATTTCCAATATTTTCTACTTAAGGGGGTGCCGCACACTAAAACGTTCGAAAAGTGAAATGATAGGAAAGAATGCTTTGCGATGAGGTAGAGACTTCAAATTTGGTGTATGGGTAAATCGTTCAAAAGGAAGAAAGCGTGCAATTTCAGATTTCCAATATTTTCTACTTAAGGGGGTGCCGCATACCAAAATGTTCGATTTACAGAAAGAATGAGAAAATGCTCCTTTAAAATTTGATAGAGGCTTGAAATTTGGTATATGGGCTAATCATTTGACGGAAACACGCAAGACGAATATAGTTTTTCAACAATGTTCGTTTAAGGGGGTGCTAAAGAGTGAAACGTTCGAAAAGTGAATTGCTAAAACACCATGTTTCGAAATGAGACAGATATATCAAATTTGGTGTAAGGGTAGATAGTTTGAAAGGAAGAAAGCGTGAAATTTCAGTTTTCCAATATTTGTTACTTTCAGGGGTGCGCACACTAATATGTTCGATTTTCCGAATAAAGGAAAAATGCTCCTTTTAAAACGTGATAGAGGCTTGATATTTGGTATATGGGCGAATCATTTGATAGAAATCACAAAAAGAATAAAGTTTTTCAAAAATGTGTATTTAAGGGGGTAGACACTCCGCACTAAAGTTTTCGAAAGGTTAAATGCTAGAAAAGCATGCTTCGCTATGAGATAGAGACTTCAAATTTGGTGCTCTTGATTTTTGGTATATGGACCAATAATCTGATAAAAAACACAAGACAAACTGAGGAAGAAATCCGCAAATTTAGTTTCCCAATATTTTCTTCTTTAGGGGGTTCTGCACACCAAAATATTCCATCTGTCGAATAAATGTGAAACGCGAATTATTATAAAATTTACATTATTCAGGGGTTGCTTATTGCGAGACCGTTGATTTTCAACGGGTATTCGGCTAGTATATACTAATTGCCAAGTGTCCGTCTGTCTGTCTGTCTGTCTGTCACGCTTTTTTTAGGCACTTCCCGAATAGATAGAGACTTACAATTTGGTACACGGCTCGGTAGTTCGATAAAAACCCCTGGAAAAATCGAATTTTCCGAAAACGTTCTATAGAGGGGGTGCCCCACACCAAAACGTTCGAAAAGTGAGAAGATGGGAAAGCATACTTTGCGATAAGATAGAGACTTCAAATTTGGTGTATGGGTAAACCGTTTGAAAGGAAAAAAGTGTACAATTTCAGATTTTGAATATGTTCTACATAAGGGGGTTCTGCACACCAAAATATTCCATCTGTCGAATAAATGTGAAACGCGAATTATTATAAAATTTACATTATTCAGGGGTTGCTTATTGCGAGACCGTTGATTTTCAACGGGTATTCGGCTAGTATATACTAATTGCCAAGTGTCCGTCTGTCTGTCTGTCCGTCTGTCTGTCACGCTTTTTTTAGGCACTTCCCGAATAGATAGAGACTTACAATTTGGTACACGGCTCGGTAGTTCGATAAAACCCCCTGGAAAAATCGAATTTTCCGAAAACGTTCTATAGAGGGGGTGCCCCACACCAAAACGTTCGAAAAGTGAAAAGATGGGAAAGCATACTTTGCGATAAGATAGAGACTTCAAATTTGGTATATGGGTAAATCACTCGAAAGGAAGAAAGTGTGCAATTTCAGATTTCCAATATTTTCTACTTAAGGGGGGGGGGGGGGGCAGCACGCCAAAACGTTCGAAAAGTGAAATGATAGGAAAGAATGCTTTGCGATGAGGTAGAGACTTCAAATTTGGTGTATGAGTAAATCGTTCGAAAGGAAGAAAGTGTGCAATTTCAGATTTCCAATATTTTCTACTTAAGGCGGTGCCGTACACTAAAACGTTCGAAAAGGGAAATGATAGGAAAGCAAGCTTTGCGATGAGATAGAGACTTCAAATTTGGTGTATTGGTAAACCGTTCGAAAGGAAGAAAGCGTGCAATTTCAGATTTCCAATATTTTCTACTTAAGGGGGTGCCGCACACCAAAATATTCGATTTGCAGAATAAATGAGAAAACGCTCCTTTAAAATTCGGTATATGGGCTAATCATGTGATGGAAACACCCAAGACAAATATAGTTTTTCAAAAATGTTTTCAAACTTTCTACTTTAGGGGGGACCGCACACCAAAATGTTCGATTTTTAGAATAAAGGAGAAACGCCCCTTTTAAAATGTGATAGAGGCTTAATATTTGATATATGGGAAAATAATCTGACAGAAATCACAAAAAGAATAGAGTTTTTAAAAAATGTATAGTTAAGGAGGTAGGTACTCCACACAAAAGCATTCGAAAGGTGAAATGCTAGAAAAGTATGCTTCGCGATGAGATAGAGACTTCAAATTTAGTGTACGGGTAAAAAGTTGGAAAGGAAGAAAGTGTGCAATTTCAGTTTTCCAAAATTTGTTATGGTAGGGGGTTCCTCTCACTAAAATGTTCGATTTACCGAACAAATGAAAAACGCCTCCTTTACAATGTGATAGAGACTTGAAATTTAGTATATGGGCTAACCATTTGACAAAAAAAACCAAAGATGAATACAGTTTGACAAAAATGTTCTTTAACGGGGTGCTACACAGAAAAACGTTCGAAAGGTGAAGTGATAGAAAATTATGCTTCTCGATAGGATAGCGACTTCAAATTTGATGTACGGGTAGATAGTTTGAAAGGAAGAGAGTGTGAAATTTCAGATTTCCAATATTTGCTACTTTAAGGGGTGCGCACACTAATATGTTCGATTTTTCGTATAAATAAGAAACAGGAATTATTTAAAAATTTGCCTTATTCGGTGGTTGCTTAATGTGGGACCGTTGATTTTTAACGGGTATTCGGCTAGTATTTACTTAAAAGTGCTATTCGTTGAAAATTTTGCTGGAGATTCTGTAATGCTGAAATTCAGCCGCAAGACCTGGAACTCTGCCAAGCACTAATTCTACGATTCCCTCTGTCATAGACCCACATGCGCAGGTGCACTAATTTAATCAGAAGTTCCGCCGCATTTTGGCAGCCATGCCATCACTTCCGCCTCTCCGTTGAAATGAACGTGAACGAAGGCGCTGATAAACTGTTTCTTTGGGCTACAGATGTATGCGCATCTAATTCCAATTTTCCAAGCAAAGTGTTACAATGTTTTGTTAAATACAGAAAGTTTTATTTTAATTATTCTTCCAATTCTACTGGTCTGACTAGCGCTCGACTAGCCATACCGCAGCATTCGCCACTGCCTGATGCTGCATCGTGCAAAATGCGGTTCAATTTGAACAATTGTTGCTACCTGCTGTCCACGCACTGAAGACACATAGCAACACTCTACACTAGAGATGCAAAACAGCATTAGAAAAACCTTTTTCTAGTGCATATTTGAGCAACATAGTACGAGACGCAGTGCAACAGGGTGCATACGGGTGCTTGAAAATTGGGAAAGTACTTGGATTTTAAATTAACATTTTCAAGGCCGTGCAAGTACTTGGAAATTCCATTTTCTTGGTTAAGTGCTTGAAAAGGGCAGGGTTGAAAGTGTTCTGCAGATGTACAGATATTTGTGGCAGCTATCGTTTGCACAAGAATTCGACCACAGACAGACAGATGGACGTCACTCTCAAAATAGCCCAAGCTTAACGAAATTATCACCAAACTTGCACAAATGACATTAAATTAATGAGAATGATCCCGAAAGGATGAATTAATTATTAAAATAGTTTAATATATAGACTGCATTGTTTATTGCGGATGGTATCAATATTGCAAATTGTCAATTTAAAGTTGCGTGAAATATAAGTTAATTGGGTACTTCTAAATAGTTTTACATGTTGTCATCCGGAAAAGCGCCCAATGTACAGTTCAAAGTTAAAACCATTGTGCCGTGGCTTATTCTCAATTCCTTCCTCAATCCAATCGTTCTGATTGGCTGACTGTTTTCACGGTCCCAATCCTTCCCGCCCCTTTGCAACCTACTCGTCAGATCAGCCATCCAAGACAGAATCTCGTGTAAAAGAACAGCACCCTTCAAGTGCTGAGTGCACAACACCAGCTCATCACTAGCTATAGCAAAAGGACTTTTCTCTTATATTAGATGTGGGGGTAAGTGTCTTTTAGACGCAGGCACCCCGTAAAGAAGCGTCTTGGCTACATCATTCTTTCACTTTAAAAAAAGTAAATTCATTGTATTATATAGAGAAAGTCATGTGCTGCCCACATCATACTTTTCATACATGTATTTCATTATCAGAAAATATATTCCTTTAATTTCCAGTGCCTGAATAATTCAGTGATACTATGCAACTTGTAGGGTGGCGAAAAACATGTAATACATAGTACATGCGAAAGGAAAGTAGAGTTTGGGGGTGGGGCAAAAATCCAGTATCTGTCTGCGGGTCTGGCCTCAATATTTCTCCATTGATAAAATCGAATGAAATTGGTACAATTATTTCAATCGGTGATCGTCATAGGTACATTGATTTTCATGAATCACAGACAGAAAAAGCCCCTCAACTTTTCGAAAATTTGAAAAAAAAATGTAATTATTAAAAACTGGTACAGATACAACCGTTTCATATGTTATTTTTATACAATCGCGAATGATATCATTTGCAGAACGTTAACATGTGCCTTTCAAGGTATTGCACGTCTTGCAGCTAAAATGAATAGAAAGAAGTTAAAATTAAATATATTCACTATTATCGAATGAGTTCGTGCTTTGTAAATGCTTTTAATTAGAAATAAATGGACACTGTTGTTCAAGAGTTATCTCCTGCCGTCTTCCGCGATGGGAAAAATTTTACTTTTAAAACATGGAGCGCGATTTTCCATGAAAATATGAACCGATTTCAATGAAATGCGGTATGCTCATTTTAATCAGTAACATCAAAGAACCCTTTGATTTTCAGCGATGTCGAGAATTTAGTTTTACAAGGAACCAATTAATTTACTTTAACGAAATTTTATTTTTCAGTTTATTTTATTTCACCAGATGCAGAAGTTCATATATTTAAGACTTCATAAGCTTACCAAGAAAATGTAACCGTTTTCTTTATCATTCAAAAGAATATCACTAGGCACAGGTATTCTATTGTTCTGCGCGAAATGTGTTGACACCCGCGTTTTGTATGTTTGGCTGTTTTTATTCTCATTTTGTCTTTACTTTAAATCTTTATTGCCCATTGATCGCATATAAACCTCTCTCTCCCCTTTGCCCACTCCATTATTTCTTTCTTTTTTTTTTTTTTATAGAAGAACAATTAATTCGATTCGAGATAAAGTTCTCGTAAGACACATGGAAAAGTGTTCAGAGATAAATTCTTCAAAACAATGGTGACAATTCTCGCGTTACACGTGCCGGACATGTCGACGGCCGAGGATAATTTCGTAGTAAGGATTATTGCTCATAAATTACTTTTTCTTATAAATATGGATATTAAGATAGAAGTATCCCCTTTATATGTTTCTAAGTGTTCCAAATTGTAGAATACGAATCGCCACTGCAGGTAACAGCCGCCATGTACTGGTTTCTAGATGCTGTTATCTGCAGTGCGAGCGCGATTCTAACTTAAGAAACGCTCCCTTTATGGAGCAGAAGCGTATTACCGCAAAAGCAATATAGGCAGCTGTCTAAGACAGCACATTTTGGGGAACGACAAGTTTATATTTTAAATCAAATTTCGTTGCCCGTCCAAGAATTATTTTCAGCCGCCCCTTGAGAGGTATCCTAGGGCTCCTACGACGTGACGTCATCTAGTTACATGTAACTGTTCCGCGTAGTTAACTATTAATTGCAATCTACATTACTACTGAAGTAAAACTACAAATCGTTCGAAAGTATCCCTCGCTGACTCTCGTGGTTTTGCATGCAACAAGTTTCGAGGAAAGAGTTCTATTTGCAACTGGGTTCTCATTGACGAATTTTGGTCCCCATAAAAAACCATACGTGTACCATGTTGCAAGACAAGAAATTTATGTGATTCGTATAATGTCTCCCCTTTTTCCGCTTATACTAATCATTTGTGATTTCGAAAACATCTTCCTGTATTGCTGACAAAAATATGTGAGTCAGCTATATCTGCTTCAAGGACAATCTGTATAACTCGACTTAATATTTATCTAGTTTCTGCACCCAAGCACAATATAAATAGTAAAACAAAATCTGAAATTTCTAAGTAAACAATATTCTTATTGTCTACTAGCGGTATACCAATTCTTCGTACGGAATATACATTATAAAGAAACTTTAAATTCACAATCATGTGCAAAATTCCAATAGTATTCTAAATGACATTGTTATTCAAATCATTCTATTAAAATATTTAAATTAATGGAAGATAAAAGGAAGTTTAAGAATCTTCATTATCGCTATACAAAATTATCTTCACAGGCAGTCAGAAGAATAAAACATCCTGGTCCCGTTTCTTAACAAATTTACAAAAATTATGAAATTGAATCAATATATGCCAAAATAGAAACGCAAAAATTGTATGGGAAGTACCCGTACTACTTATATTCTCGTAGATTAGAAGATATACCCGTGTTCGTGTATTAGTAGATTACCCGATACGAGTTAGAACAGTTTTTGCAAAATAAAACAGATGACGTAATAAATTGAAAATACCAATAATCACAGTAAATTTTAAACCTTTGATATAATTCAGTCGAAAATGCAATTTCGATGAAATTTATTTTATATACATTTCTTTATTATTTAAATCGGAAAAGATTTAATAAAAATCGTTTGTCGCATAAACACATTGGATTTAAATCCGTTGTTAAGCGACATGATATAATTTTCTTCAAATAAATTGGCGGGAAAAATATCTTCTGCACAATGATATCTCTGTGAAAGGTTTAATGGTGAGTTTTTTTTTTTTTATTAATATCTCGACAACACTTGGTCCTAGAAAATCGAAACATAGACTAAATTTTATATGGGGCTATTTCATGATTACCCACAAAATTTCTTGAAATTCGGTGCAGCCGTTCTCCCTTGATTATGAGACAAACACAGACAGGCAGATTTTAAATTTTATTTATATAGATATAAAGATCTTGCACGGCACAAAAATATGTTATTCATGGTATTTTAATTTCCCTAGCATACATGACACGGTAATGTATAGGGAAAATATTAAAATATTCGGATTTTTGACTTCGTTATACATTATAAGTAATATTTTAGAGCAGGGTTTTTCAAAGTGTGTTCCGTGGACCTCTGGGGTTCCGCGACGTGATAGTTTCGTGTAATTTAAGAAAAAAAATTAAAATTGCGTGAAATTTTGAATGCATAATTAGGGCCATAATGAATTTATTCTCATTTTGGGATTCCGCCATCAAATTGAATTTCAAAAGGGTTCCGCGACAAAAAACGTTTCTCTTCACTCTGCTGCCTTCAAAACTATCAGTCGGAAATATCATAAAATTTGGTAGATAATTCACCTATGAAGATACCCTGACACTGGTTCATTTGTCGTACGATTTGGAAAATAAGAACTTTCTTTTACATAGTCTGAAAAAGTGTTAAACCCCAAAACGAAGGACTAAATATACTTAAATTTATTCATTAAATACTTTCTTATGCGTACTTTTCGAACACAAAACGAATAAGACCAACCCCATTACTCTAGAGTATTCCAGTTTGTTTTTTTTCGCCCCTCCCTAATCTAGACGAGAGGGTGACTTTTCAAAATGCGCCAAATGAAAAAAAAAATGTTTTAGAAATGAAAATTGGATTTAATTTCAAATAAGTATCCATTTTATGCGTTATTTTTCGTGATAAAAATGTAATTAATGTATTATTATGTAATATATAAAGAAAATGACTTAAAGTCTAAAGAAAGGTTTTGATCGCACACACATCAAATGATTTTACTTTCCTCACAATTTACGGTAATGTATAGGGAAAGTATTGGAATCTTGTCGAAAATCGCAACTCGAGTTTTTTTATGGATCTACACGTTTCGGGCACTCTTGAACCCGAAAAAACTATTTTTAGTGTGTCGTCTGTGTGTGTCTGTGTGTGTGTCTGTCTGTCTGTCTGTCTGTGCAGTGTACGTATCCACTCTGTAGTTGAAAACTTATTGACCAAATTTCACAACATTTGGTAGATAAATCACCTTTGGGATATTCTGGTGCTGATTTAATTTTTGTGCGATTCAGAAAGAAAGAATGTGCTTTTTTTTTTATAAAATGATCCTCAAAAATCGCCAAAATATAAAATAAAAAAACTACGTATGCTCAAATGGATCAATTAAATGCTTGTTTTATAATTAATGTTCAACGACGAAAAGAATAGGATTAACCCCACAACTCTAAAGCTAACCGTTCTCGAGATTTTTTTTTGTTTTTGTCGTATTTCTATCAAATCGGCTTTGACAATATGCCCGTTGCCAAATAAAAACGAAAAATCGAAATAAAACAATATATATATATATATATGTATATATATATATATATACGTTATTTTATTTTGTGTTATTAAACTCAATTTAATGAATTATAAAAGAAAGTGAAAATAAATGTGAGTCTGTTGGGGAAGTTGTGTGCTGCCCACATCAGTTTTTTTTTATATTTAATTGAACAAGTAATACATTTATATTTAGAAGTAATTAAGCTTGATTTAACAAAATAGCACTCAAATAAAATACGCTTAGATCATCCTGAGGATTTTAATTATGTCCTACTCGCAAAGCTTGTCTTGATAAAGACTTAATCTTGGAGTCTTTCATCTGTAACACAGACAGTTCCGCTATGTCATTTCCGCTTCTTAAATTCTCATTAGTATTACACGTATGTTTTTTCCCTACACTATTGTGACGTATCCTCTTGAATCATGGGTGTACTCTCGAGATACAAAAATGAATCCAAATTTCTGGATAAATAACACTTTTATTTAAAAGAATTAATAAGCTTAAATATGAGCAATATACAGCGAATAGATCGATAATTACCTTACAAAACCATTAAGCAACTGTCAGATACAATAAAACAGCAATTAAATGCGCAGCTAATTCACAAAATAGCGAATACTATTCTCAAAACACTGATGCATATCTATTTCACAGTTCAATTTAGCTCCTAAGCGATGACTCCTTTTATATACCCACCTTCCAGGCCCCAAACCGTCCAGCTCACCTTGCAGTTTAGAGCAGTTTTAAGGATATATATCCTCCTTAGAAATTTCTAGAGGGGCTTGTATCGCCAAGAATATTGGATACTTTTAAAAAGTTTTAGTATATTCGAAAACTCACCAAAAGTCGCCAAGTTGGTTAACGAGTCGATCTATAAATATAGGGTGATTCAAAAATGAGCAAAACTTTACTAGGTGGTAATGCACACCAAACCAAGCATTTTTCGGTTCGGAAATGAAACGTAAAAGCGCCAGTGGGCACTTAATGGTGAAGCCGATGAGGTGAGGCGAAAACACAAGCATGACTTAGAAGTTATAAAATGACATTTAATAAACAATAATATTACAGTAATGGTTCAAAAGAGCGACCGCCAATTGAATGCCCGTCTCACAGTGGTGATGGAAATGGATAGACGAACTCCCTGGAACAGACCAGACATGTCGCGCATTTCGGCAGCAGCTGCCGAAGTTCTGGCGACGAGTTCCTCTTCAGATTCAAGGAGCGTGTCATAGACGAGACTTTTGAGATATCCCCATATAAAGAAGTCAAGACACGACAGACAGATCGGGCGATCTTGGGGCTCCATTATCTCAAAAGTTGGAGCTGCGAATAACTGCTGCAAACTGATAAAGTCGTACATTCGGTATTACGAAAATTTGCATAAGGGTTCTTCTTCTTCCCCAGATGAAATTTGCATACGTGGATTTTTTCTTCAACCAGAATAACAATCGGAATGCCAGAAATAACAATCAGAATGCCGCTTTTAAGTTTGTTTAGCGACCGCTTCCCAACGAGTAAGCGCTTTGTAAGGCCTTTACGTTTCATTTCTGACCCTGTCAACTATGACGAAAAATGCTTGGTTTGGTATGTAGTACCGCCTCGTAAAGTATGACCCATCTTTTTTTTAATCACCCTGTATAATACTACATAGGTTTGAACTTAAATAACGTCAAAGAAATGAAAACTAAAAAGTAAAAAATAAATTATTAGAAAAACAAACTTTTTCAATGACCCCCCCCCCCCCTTATATACAACAGTGGCGCACGGAAAAACCGTAAATAAATTTAATCACAGACGAAATAGATGATGTAGGCAGTTGTAATTCAAAGAATATCATATAAATCTTATTATGATCCAAAATTGATATGAAATAGTATGGAAACACGTCAAAATAATTAATACTTTAAAAATAAAGACCACCAAAAAAAAGTGGCAACGATTAAAAGTATTTTTAATTAAAACTCTTTTTTACGACGTACAGAAATGACTGATTACCCTTTATCAGTGGCGAACGCCACTGATGAAGGGCATAGTAATGCCCGAAAGCGCTATGGCAGTGTGATTTTTGCGCTATGGCCGTGTGATTTTTGTACGTCGTAAAAAAGAGATTTTAATAAAATACTTTTAATCGTGGCCACTTTTTTTTTGGTGGCCTTTATTTTTAAAGTACAAAATTGATATTTTGCAAAATTGTCGAAAAGAAATGAGAGTGTAGGCGGATAAAATAGTTTCGATAATTTTACGTTATATTAATTTTACATAAGGACAAAACCTGTATAATATTGATTTCAATAGAATCTGCGTACACTAGTAATTTCTTAAAATTCATTTCCTATTTTTCTCTGCCCCACTGTTGTGCAGGGAATAACATTGAGAAACTTGTTTTTAACACTTTCCAGCATAGTTGAAAAGTGTTTATGACTTTGGGCATTCATTCTCTCTGTCTGTCAGTTCTCACGATAACTGCCTTTAAAATGAAATGACACATTTTTTAAGAGAAGTTAAAATTCACAAATTGCTTCGAAAATTATAGGAAATATTCTAATTATCGCATAAAATGTCTCAAAAAAAGTTTCAGCAAAATATGTTGGGTAATTTTTTAAATAAAAATTGAAATAATAATTACACCCATGATATATGAAGAGGTCATATGACTCTTGGCAAAATAAAATATGGCATCCATTTTTTTCCCGTGTGTAAAGATCGTGATGTTTAAATTTATATTTACTGTTGCATCCGTCATAAAACCGCTTTATTTTTTCGTATTATCTATGTATCTAAAGTCTGTGCCAACACAATTTCAATATTTTTTTTTTTAAATGATGACTAAATTTGGATTATTCCTACAATGAAGCCTAATTTCTATAGTATGCAGAATGTAAACAAATCAAGCGATTGTAAGATGAGTTGTATAAGAATTGCTAATGTCTTTTCACACAAAATTATTTTGCTCTGGAGTCTGAAATATAAGTGATATGAATGAAATATTCATTGATTTTACATAGAGAAACAGACGATTGATAGCATTTCCTTTTTTTTTTTATGAAGTTTTAAATTTCCTAGTATAATAAATTATTGTAGTACTGTGGTAATTTAAAAATTATCACCGCTGAATGTATCACATTTTAGAGATGTTTAAATAAAAGTGTATTACTTTCCTTATATACATAATGTATAAGGAAAGTATTGTGACGAGGTCGAAAATTCGAATTCGAGTTTTCGACGGGAGAGCACGTTTCAAGCATCTCTGATCACGAATCAAACATTTTTGAGTGATGTCTGTGTGTGTCAGTGAGTCTGTGAAGACGATAACTGACGAACGAATGGACCGATTCGAACAAAATTTGGTACAAAAATCACATTCCGGAAACACTGGAAGCCTATTGTTTTTAAACGTAATCGAATGTTCAGAACCCCCTAAATTTTCGAGTGAAATTTTGAAAAAAATCGTCAAAAAAATCAAAACCGCTAATAAATTTACGCAAATAGACATTTCTTATGTAATTTTTCATTAGAAAACGATTAACATAAATTTTAGAACGCTAACATGAACCGATTTCGGGATATTGCACATTTTACAAAAAAATTATCAAAAAGTCATATAAAATAAAAAAAATATATTTCCTATTGAGAAACATGTTCACTTTTCATATGTAATACCATGCGATAAATTTGGTGACATCATTCTCGTGGATCTAGCTCGTTCCATTCATGAGAAAAGATACTTCGAGTAATACTTTTGTATTTGAACGCCAATAGTCATTTATCTGCTATAAGAATAACTTATTTTTCCGTCAGTAAAGCTTGGCGAGATTTTGGCGACGAATTTGGCGGAATGTCGCCAACTTGGCGACTTTGTGAAATGCTGTCAAATTAACGAAAATATCGCCAAATGGATTAAAATGACGCTAAATCAATGAAAATGACGACTGATTGTCGAAAATTCAATATCTTGGAAAGAATATAAGTATCTACTATAAGAAAAACCTATTTTTTTACTGTAAAAGTAGTAAATTCATTGCATTATATAAGGAAAGTCATGTGTTGCCCACATCAGATTTTTTCAGTTGGAAAGTGTTTCATAATCAATGCTTTATGTATGATTGATCTTTCTTGTTTTTTTCTTTTTCCTCAGAATTTATTTTTCCATTTACTATTCCGTGCTTCATTATTATCTTATTACGGGAACTAGATGTCCTCTAAACTTTTAAATTTATTCGAAATGCAAATAAAACGTAGTTAGTGAAGTAAAATTTCTTCTAATTAATTTTTCTTTTTTAAATATATAAATTGTCATGATTGGTAAGCATTAAAAAGCAATCTCTAGGTTCAGCTAAAGTATTCAAATAGTTTCAGAATTACTTTTGTTTGGGAACTTATCTTGCATCATTGAAAGTTAATTGCCCCTTTTTTAATTTTCGTAAGGGGCGGATCAAAAGATTTTCGGAAGACGCGTCTCTGCCCCTCCCCCTCCTTTTGCCCTGATTAAAATGCTTGAAAATTATCTGATTGCTCTTTAATTTTGTTCCGTGATAATATAATTTATGCAAGTTCTTAAAATATTTTTTAAAAACTCTGTTTTCATGAATTTTTTAAGTTTTGCAATATGTATTCATTTGGTCATTTCCTCAGCACCCTTGGACTGGTTTTGGGACTTTTGGCACTCGTCATTTTTTTATTATTATTATTTATTTATTTTTTCATTGTTTAATTTATCGACTCTAAAATATGAGTTTCTGTAAATCGCATTGACATAACGCTGTTTACATTTTCTTACTATACATAGTATGAAGGAATATATTTGAGGAAAGTTTTTAAATGGGGGGGGAGGGGCTCAAAAATTCGAATTTTAAGTTTCTGATAAATTCTGACGCTTTGGACCCTCATTCTAGAACTCTGAATCCACTATTTTTAGCTGGACGTCTGTGTAACCACCCTATTTCGAAAACCATCCGTCTGATTTTCCTTAAATTTGGCCGTCGTGTAAGCAGGGTAAGAAATTAGCGGGGGCCATGCGCGAAATGCGACCAAATTTTTATCGTTTGCGACCATAATTTCGGAATCAGGGGCCAAATCGCGACTAGAATTAAACCACTATAATTTCCCAAAAATAACCGAAGAAAAATAAAAACCCTTTTTTTTCTTGTATATATAAATAAATCAATTTAAAATTAATACAATAATATAAGACAAGCTTAATATTCCTACTCGCCAGATGGCGATTAAACTTAAAAAACTGACGATTAACAAAATCCTGACTACCGGCCAAACTCTGATAGCTTAAAGAATGGCCCTTCTCTTTAAACAATGCCACCTGTGGAGTAATAAAAATCTGTCAATAATCACTACGATACTGCTATGGCTTTTCCGTAGTTGTGAGGAGATCATAATTCATTGCATTTGCAGCATTCCTATCTTACCCCTCCTCTAAATCACCGATGTGTTTTGCGACATGCCGTGGCGTAGCGTCTTTACCGCATCTTTCTATGCACTGTCTTACCGCGTCTTTCCATGCATTGACCTAGACACCCCCATTTTTACACGCTGTACGAAGGAATAACTACTCTGCTTCGAGGAGTAATCTAGATCTTTGGTACTAATAGGTCTTTCATAATTTTTACACCTACCTCAAATTTAAAAGGGATGCACGAACGGAATTGAAATCACTCGCTAAAATAAAACATGCTGCGTGAAATTCGCCCTGTCTATTTTTGGCATGTGAATTTATTTATTGGTTAAATATTCATTACATCATGTTTTTCATAATAAAAAATTAAAAGAAGTAATCTATAAGAAAGAGTTTCGGGAATTCGCTGAGGCTCGGGACCGGCGCAAGCGAACTAAAATCTGGGCGTCCAGCGCGAATAATGGACATCAACCTTTGGGAAGGGGGAATTCTTTTCCGAGCAGAATTGCTGACATTGCAATGTTATATAGTACTAGTCTACTTTAATCTACATATTCACGGTCCATAAACGACCATATGGAAATTATGAATGTGTGTAGCATTGACTAAAATAGCGCGTTTGAAGGATACTAACCCGGACATACTTCGTATTAATTTTAAAGCTAGATCGCGAGAATTTCACAATTTTTAAAGTCTCGATGCACTACAGTTTTTTTGTTCAGAGAAATTGTAAATTTCCTTTTATAGATTATACCCTGTTTTAAGTTAATCTCTCATCGATGATGCATAAAACTAAAAATGCATGGATTCCTAAAATGTTTGCATAGTTGTCTTTTTAGAAGTGTTAACTGTTAACAATAATTATAAATTCAAAGTTAAATCGGTTCCATTTTCAACTTATCCGCGGTCAAGAGCCGTCATGCCCCCCCCCCCCCCCCCCTGTTGATCGGAAAATTCGAGTATTGTAATAAAACATCATGTTTCTAGCGACCAGTTCTTAAATTCAAAAACGTCGAAATATTAAAAAGATCAATTTTCCTTAAGAGGATAAAGAATTTCCTTGTTATGAAATACATATATTGGGGAAATTTTAAAATAAAAGCGTTCATAACGTCCTATAATATAACGGGAAAAAAGACCGAAATATCGCGATCGCGATGATGGAAAATTTACATAGTAAATGATCAAAAAATTAAAACAAGATTATAAATTTATTAAAAATCACTGAAAATCATTGGTAAGACCCTCTAAATAAAAGAAAAATTAGTGGCCGGACTTTTTAAAATAATAGGGAGGAATAAATAATAGTAAATACTTCGTCAGCTTGGAAAAGTAAAAAATAAAAAGATCAAGACGAGAAAACTTGAAATTGCTTAAATTAATTGATTGAATTTAAAATTGCCTCCAAAAATATTTGAATGCTTCATGATAAATTAATTTTTTTGTAATCTATTGGAAAACAAATATTATAAAACACCTGAAAAGACTTATAATAAAATCATTGGTAGGATTTAAAACAAGATTAAAAAAAAAATTACTGAATATAAATATTTAAAATATTCAAAAATGGGATAAATAAAAAATTTAAATTTGGAAACCTTTAAGATATGGAAAAGATGGGGATAGGGACACTAACTTATAGAAAAGAATTAGTTTTAGAAAAAACACTTAAAATAAGTTTTGAAAATCTATTAAATGTTAAAAATGAGATGTTAGCAATAATAAATGCATGTTAACAATATTACTCATTAAAAATTTTAAATATTTCTGTGAATTTGTCTTGTTTTCTTATCAAATAATAATAAAAAAATGTGTATCTTGCCAATCTCTTAAATTTCCCTCAATTTTTAAAATCCTCCTCCTTTGCATCAACATCCAAATAACAGATTGTATAAAAGTAGATCCCCTAAGGGGAGATTTCTTGATAATAGACCTAATAGTGACTTATGTTTACTGTATAATAAATCTATAAATAGGTAATACTAGCAAATTCCTACATTATTAAATAACGTACTTAAACACAATTTTGCATAATATTAAGCAAGTTGAAAAAAACATCGCACATTTTGCAGCTGTCAACAACTGGCTATTAAACGTCATTGACCTACCGGCCAGTGGCTACTAACTAAAAATGGGTATTAAACGATAAGTCAATTTAAAAATTTTAATTTGCACTTTAGTGTCTTTTTTTTTTAAGTATATATATTTGGCAAGCAAATAACATATTTAGATTAGGCCTATGTAGTTTTATCATGTATATTTTTTATTTCATTAAATTGTTTTATTTTGGCCCTTAGAAATTTTCAAATGGCCCATAAAAAATTGATGCTGGGGGCCATTTGGCCCCTACGTTTTTTTTCTAATTTCTTACCCTGCGTGTAAGTCATGTTTTTGTCTTACATGTTAACACAAGTTGGAGAAATGAAACCTTTTCTTTTAAAAAGAAATAATCTGCATAAATTGTTAAAATAAAATAAAAGAAGCTGTTGCGTGGATTTTCACCACACGTTCGGTCAGAACGCATAAATCAGTATTATTACCCATTAAAGCAATCTCCTACATTGGCCGTGTCGAATAAAAATACATATAATCAATCAATAAGATATTAATTTGAAATGAGGACAGCGAACAGAATTTAAAACAATAACATATTTATTAACAAAAAAGAAATTAAAAGTAATAAGAACATATTTAATTGACACTCTCACTAAACCATAATTACTCCCCATTAACATTCGTGTTGACATTCACGTGTATTACCATTATGACAATAATTGTTACGTGCCCTATGCACATTTCTCTTAATCATGAACATTTAGAGTATACAATTAAACTCCTTCATTTAAGATTATAATTAAATTCACACTCTTAATAATTTTAAGAATCTATCAAAATATAATTGCAAAACAATTTCCACGCTGATTACTTTACTTAAATGTAAAGTGAATAAGATGTCGAGAGAGAGAGAGGATTGGCATAGCGTCGACAGACTGAGTGTAAAGGACATGCATTTCGTACCTTCAATACTCCGTTGAACCGCCATCGGTTGCAGTCGTCTTTTGGAGAACCTTCTCTCACAAAATCAATTCTGTCTCTCTTTTCAAAAAATCTAACTCTCTATCGAACATCCGAAAAATGTGCCCTCCTACACAATTAAGCCCCAGGTCTATCATTGGCTCCCCCATCTGAAGCTCCTGGTATTTTTATTGGATAACACAGAATTATATCCAGCTATTGGGTGCTGTGATGACAGGGGGATGGTTATCACCCCAGAATTAATATCTGACAGCTGGGCCGAAGTTCCCATGAACCTGGGCGCATGTGCGGCCGAAACGGTCAAGGGGTCAGCTCTCCCCATAGGCGCCCTGCTGTGAGCCCCTCTGTAACTGAGCCATTTCTGTCCATATTTCTCAGAAACATTGCTTGCTCACCCTTTTGCAGGTGTTGGCCAAGGGAAATGTATAAGTATTGTAGGAGTAGCACAGGGACCATCTTTATAGGTTGTACTCCCTCCACAATTCGCAATGTTCCATATATGCCATGGAACAGAAGCAATACGAAAAATTTTACTAAGCAAATGATTCCTTTTTTATTTCATTTTTCTGTGACAAAGTTCAGGGGCATAATAAACTATTCTTGATATACAGTAGAACGCTGCTATAGTGGCATAGATATGGAGGAGCAGCGGCGCCGATTTCGTGGGTTCCAGACACGTTTAGAACCCCAATAATTTTGTTGTCGGTTCCTCAAACCCCTAATGTTTTTGTGCATATTTAGTGAGGGAAATGTACGCATGCATGCATACATTTTGTCTTTTGTTAATAATTCTTCCAGTTTTTCATTATTCGTTTCCTGTTTAGTTCACTATATATAAAGTCGTGTGTATAGGAATTTCCTCCTCACACTTTTTATTGTATTCTGAATACAAGATTTTAACTGAAATGATTTAAAGAGAAATTTGTTGAATTTTTTAACATTGGTAAAAATACCTAAAAATAAATTTTACATTTTTTGTTATTTTTATAAAGATATTGCGTTGGAAATTGACACAGTATCTATATATTGTATTATAATGTTGCGCCTACAAAAGCAAAATAAATGAAATAAATAATTATCTAGAGAAAAAAAATTTTTTTCTGTACTTATTTCATTTTAGCATTTCAGACGTGCTATTGTGACAGATAATCTGACTAAATGAAATTTAAATTAGACTTAAATCTTTTAAAAAATGCATGGGTCATTTGATTTAAAATGTCCGGAACCTCCAATATTTTTTTAAGTCTGTGCTTATGAGAAGGGGGGGGGGGGGGTAAAAACTAATGTTTTCAAATAAGCAAAAGCAAAATTGTAATTTTACCGTTACGCCCTTTATCACAAAATTAGATTTCTTCCTCCACATCAAACCGACCCATCCAAAACAAAATCCTTATAGGCTTTTGCAAACAGGTTAATACTATTCTTTTAAAAAAATGCGTACATACTAAACAGTCACTTTATTTTTAAAGTGGCTCAAAAAATAATACGTAAGGGGAAACATTGAAAAAGAACTCCTCATAATTCACGACTGTCGTAACTTTACATTTTGAACGAAGAAAATTGAGTGTTTAGTGTCTACATTTATTTAAATATGTCGTGCTATAAAACTTGTACTGAAAATGGTTCCTGTCGCAGCTTTTCTGGGAGAAAATATTTCTCCCCTAAGATAAAGTTGTAAAAAATTCGCGAAATATTTTAACCTTAAACGACATAGTTTTGCTCTACTTTTCGAGGAGCCATTACTTTACAGAAAACTGTATGTATTTATCTCGTCTATCCCTTTCTCTTTCGATATCCACCCTCTTCTCCTCACCGATACTCCTGAGAAACTCCTATCCGAAGCGTTACATGGAAAAGGAGGCCATCGAATCCTTGATTATTTCTTTGCTCTCAAACTTCAGTGATAAAAGTAGAAGTAAGTGTATGTCAATAAAATCGTCTGCATCTCGGACACAGTTCTTCTGAAATTATTAGATTTAAAGTGATGCAGTGTTATGGCCGTATGGGATGTGTTATATGACATCCTATATTTGCGGCAAACCTAACTCGACAACAGAAAGGTATAGGAAAAATTGTAAAGATCAGATAAATTATAAAATTTCTTAGTGGGCGTATGAACACATAAATGAGCGATGTCAAGTTAGGTTTGCCGCATGTATAGAAGATTTTATTTCATAGCTACAGGTTTACTTTTGCTTGTACCCATTTCATTTGTTATATAGGAGAATTGTATACAACTTTGATGCGTCGAAGAAAGTAGAAAAATTATTCGTACCAAGTACAATTGTCTTTTGTCTCCTTTTCTTCATAGCATTGATTGTTACTATTTCTGATTCTTTCTCCGTTTTTGGACAAGGGTGTGTTTGAGGAGGAATGCGAGGTTGAAATCGTCCTAAACTGAAAATTTTCAAGCAAAACCCCCAAAAATGATATTGTAAGTCTACATTTTAGTTAGTCTGAGGCAAATACATTCCCCTCCACACACGTACACCCTAAAACAAAATCATCAAATGTTTATTCAAAATACACCATTACTTTTGGGGTCACTGGGGTCTACTTGGGGTCTCACTTTCATAACTTTAATAGAGGGTACTTTAATTGAATCAACGTTCTTCAATGTCCTCCTCTACATAACAATGACGCAACGGAAAAGTAGAAAATAAATCCAACTCAAGATGTAGTCAGATTCAAATCAAAACGTCTATAATATAACAAGAAAGATCAATCATGCATAAAGCATTGATTATGAAACATTTCCCAACTTCATTGCAATTTTATTTAAACATCTCTAAAATGCGATACATTCCTCGGCAATATTTTAAAAATTATCACAATACTACATTAATTTATTATATTTGAAAACTTAAAACTTCATCGAAAAAAAATGAACTTCATTCAAATGACGGCAAATGACGGCATTGAAATATAAATTGCCTGGTTTAAACATCTCTAAAATGCGATACATTCATCGGTAATATTTTTTAAATTATCATAATACTACAATAATTTATTATATTTGAAAACTTCATCGAAAACAACTGAAATTTATTCAAATGACGTCATCGAAATATAACATGCCTGGCTCTCTCTATAAAAGCAGCATTTCATTCATAAACATTTTTCATTCATTTTATTCATCATAATACTATAATAATTTATTTTATTTAAAAACTGAAGACCATGAAGGTACAAGTAATTAAACTCTATACTTCAAACTTCATCGAAAACTCTCTGTAAAATCAATGAATATTTCATTCATATCAGCTATATTGCAGACTCCATGAGCTAAATAATTTTGCGTTAAAGAAATGCAGCAATTCTTATACAACTCATTCTACATATTTTACTGTTTACATTTTCCATTCGTTGTAGAAATAATCAAATTTGGATGATCATTTAAACTGAAATATATTGTAATTGCGTTGTTTCAGTATGTAGATGCACAGAATTTAAGCAAAAATAAAGCGGTTTTAGGACGGATACAACACTAAATATGAATTAAAAAGAACTTTAAAAATCACGATTTTGACGCATGATGGATGCCATATTTTATTTTGAAGCGGGTCACGTGATCTCTTCATATAGAAGATGTAATTATTATTTTAAGTTTTATTTAAAAAACTACTGAATATATTTTGCTGAAATTTTTTATATATATTTTATGGGATAATTTGGATATTTCCTAAAACTTTCGAAGCAATTTGTGAATTTTAAATCCGCTTAAAAAGTGTTCGAAAAATTAGGTCCCATAAGGTTCAATGTATTTCATTTTTTCAACCCGGGTTCAATCCAAAACTAATTGGGTGATATTATTCATTTATATTCCCATAGGTCCCACAGACCGTCTGAACAACATACTAAAATTTCATTTTGTTAAAGTCATTTTTACGGCAGTTATCGTGCTAACGAACAGACAGACAGACATACAGAATGAACAAAGTCATAAACACTTTTCAACTTTGTTGTAAAGTGTTAATAAAAATGTTATCATTGTCCAAAATAATGTGCAATATCTCATGAACGGTGGATGTGAACTTTCTGTAAATTATGTTATGTTCATTTTTTAATATATAATTACGAATGAAATAATTATTTGTGTAGCACTACAATTTTTTTTAACACTTTACAACAAAGTTGAAAAGTGTTTATGACTGTTCATTCTGTCTGTCTGTCCGTTAGCACGATAACTGCCGTAAAAATGACTTAATCGAAATGAAATTTTAGTATATTGTTCAGACGGTCTGTAGGACCTTTGGGAATATAAATGAATAATATCACCCAATTAGTTTTGGATTGAACCCGGGTTAAAAAAATGAAATACATTGAGCCCTATGGGACCTAATTTTTCAAACATTTTTTAAGCAAATTTAAAATTCACAAATTGCTTCGAAAATTTTAGGTAATATTTAAATTGTTCCATAAAATATATATAAAAAAATTCAGCGAAATATATTCAGTAGTTCTTTAAATAAAAATTAAAATAATAATTACACCTCTTATATGAAACGATCACGTGACCATGATATGAAACGATCACATGACCCACTTCAAAATGATATATGGCATCCATCTTGTTTCAAAATCGCGATTTTTTTAAGTTCTTTTTAATTCGTATTGAGTGTTGTATTCGTCCTGAAACTACTTTATTTTTGCTTAAATTCTGTGCATCTACATACTTAAACAACGCAAATACAATATATTTGAGTTTAAATGATTATTCAAATTTGATTATTTCTACTATTAAGCCTATTTTTCACCTATGTAAAATGTAAACAGCAAAATATGTAGAATGAGTTGTATTAGAATTGCTCTATTTCTTTAAAACAAAATAATTTAGTCCATGGAGTCTGCATGGCTGATATGAATGAAATATTAATTGATTTCATAAAGATAAGGACGATTTTTTTCGATGAAGTTTTAAGCATCGAGTTTAATTACTTGTAGCTCCATGGTCTTAATTTTTAAATAAAATAAATTATTATAGTATTGTGATGAATGAAATCCTGTTTTTATAGAGAGATCCAGGCGTGTTATTTTTTCTATGACGTCATTTGAATGAATTTCAGTTGTTTTCGATGAAGTTTTCAAATATAATAAATTATCGTAGTATTATGATAGTTTTAAAAATATTACCGTGGAATGTATCGCATTTTAAAGATATTTAAACCAGGCAATTTATATTTCAATGCCGTCATTTGAATGAAGTTCATTTTTTTCAATGAAGGTTTAAGTTTTCAAATATAATAAATTAATGTAGTATTGTGATAAGTTTTAAAATATTTCCGAGGAATGTATTGCATTTTCGACTTTTTTAAGTAAAATTGCATTGAAGTTGGAAAGTGTTTCATAATCAATGCTTTAAGCATGATTGATCTTTCTTGTTTTTTTCCCCCTGAGGATGCTTCCTCTTAAGGGCATACCCTTTAAGGCCCCGCTAACCGTTCAATGGAACTCATTTCCGCGACAATCTGTTCCCTAGATGTCGCTTGTAAAAATGGCATGGTTGCAAGAATTCAACTTTTAGCTCTGTTTTCACAGTCCCTTTTCCTAATTGAGCTGCCCATCATCGAAATGACTTTCCCACCAAAAAGTAAGCCTCTCTTTGTATCCTATTTCGGGACGCACTAAAGCCATAAATTCCCCTACCCTTATCCTGGTTGAGGGAGTGTCACGATACAATGCCTTGTGGTCATGGGCACTGCATTGACTAAACCAGTTCAGTTTCAGCCCTCTGAAGAGAAAGAAAGAGTTTTGAATTGCTCTTGTCTGATGCCATATCGTACTGATGATTAGATTATTTTATTGGAAATTTGCGTAAATTTTCAAATAAAGTTTATTTGAAAGTTGGAGCCAGCAGCAGAATTACTTTAATATTTATTAATAACACCAAATTGGGTTTAAAATTGGAAAATTGATGTGAAAAATAATGTAAGATTCCTGTTTATTGAATTGTGGTTGCATACATCATAAGATTCCTGTTTATTGAATTGTTATTACATACATCGTTCTATAAGAAAAAAGAAATCTTCCACTTCAAAAATACTAGAGTAAAATATTTTATCTCCATCGGCAACTAGTGTTTATTTAAATCTTTAAATCAACAGTAATTGCAATAGACATCGAGATTGTCGATGTTGGCGTATTTCAAAAATTTTAGAGTATACACGCAAGACTTAAGTCACTGGTGGAGGGGGGGAAGGGGGTCGATGCCAGACTAACTGATCTCCGTTGACACTGCAAATTTCTACCATTTGCAATGCTCAAATTTCATCGTGAACAAGTTCAGAGTCCTTGTCAGAAGCTCATGACAGAAACACAAGATTACAGCCAACCAGTGGCCAGAGGGGACTGACCCCCTCCATGATAAAATATACTAAGCCTTCCCTGATGAAAGAAAATTTTCGATTTTCATCGGTGACATGGAATTTAATACAAGATCTAACCCAAATGTTGCATAAAAAGTTGCTTTGTAATTATTTCTTTATAAACTAGGGGGCTCCCCCACCATCCCAAACTAATAGATCGAATTTCACAAAATTTGGTAGATAAGTCACTTGTGGGTTACCCTGGTGCTAATTGGATTTTGGTACGATTCCGAAAAAGTAACCTACCCTTTCTTGTAAAATGACCCGAAAAACCCCCAAACTCTAAAATAAAAAACTACCTATGCTCAAATATATTAATTAAATGTTTGTTTTATGCACAATTTTTAACAATGAAAAGAATAAGACCAACTGCATTACATCAGGGCTAGCCGTTCTCGAGATATTTTAGTTTTTTCGCATTTACGCTGGGCCACTGTTGAAAAAATGTCCAGTTACCAACTCAGAACGAAAATTGAATTAAAAATGCCAATTCAGTGTCATTTTTTAAAATAATTGTGGACGTAATTTTCTGTAATTAAACTCAATATAATGAATTATTGAAGAAATGGGGAACGTGAATACGAGTCTGCAGAAAAAGTCATGTGCTGCCCACATCAGATTTTTTAATGTGCAACAGGAATTTTTCACTGTCATACATATATTCTTACTTTACCTGCAATACATGGCAATATATAAGGAAAATATTGAAATCGTGCCGAAAATCACAATTCGAGTTTTCGACGGATCGACACATTTTGAGATCTCTAGAACGTGAAAAAAAAATCTGATGTGGACAGCACATGACTTTCGCTGCAGACTTATATCGACGTTCTCTTTATTTTAATTAAATTTAATTCACTTTTAATTCAATTTTCGTTCTCATTTGATAACTGGACTTATTTTCAAAGGTGCCGTAGAGAAAATACGAAAAAACTAAAATATCTCGAGAATGGCTAGTCCTAGTGTAATGGGGTTGGTCTTATTCTTTTCTTCGTTAAAAATTACGTATTAAACAAGCATTTAATGGATATATTTGATTATACATAGTTTTTTATTTTAGATTTTGCCGATTTTTGCGGGTCATTTTGCAAAAAAAAGGCAGATTATTTTTTTCTGAATCCTACCAAAATCTAATCAGCACCAGTGTGGCCCCCAAGTAACTTATCTCCCAAATTTTGTGAAATTCGGTCCATTAGTTTTACAGCTAGAGTGGACATAAGCTTTTGTGGACCATTTCGCAAAAAAAAGGCGAGTTCTTTTTTCCCGAATCGTATCCAAAACTAATCAGCTCTAGACTCGCCCACAAGTGACTTACCTAACAAATTTTATGAAATTCGGTCAATTAGTTTAGTTAGAGTGGATATAAAATCTGCACAGACAGACAGACACAGTGACAGATGTCACGCTAAAAATGGTTTTTTCGTATTCTAGAGGTCTTGAATCGTGTAGATCCGTCGAAAACTCGAGTTGCGAGTTTCGACATGATTTCAATACTTTCCCTATACATTACCATGTATTGCAGGGAAAGTAATATATTTTAAGCATAATGTGTGTGTTTGTATGCAGATATTGTATCCACTCTAACTGAAAAACTAATTAAGTGAATTTCATAAAATTTGATAAGTCTCTTGTGGGTGACCCTGGTGCTGATTAGATTTTGGTACGATTCGGGATATACAGATCCTGCCCTTTTTACTTTCCCTGTAATACATGGTAATGTATAGGGAAGGTATTGGAATTATGTCGAAAATCGCAACTCGAGTTTTCGACGGATTTACACGTTTCGAGATCTCTAGAATACAAAAAACTATTTTTAGCATGACGTCTGTGTGTGTGTGTCTATCTGTGTGTTCTTCTGTGTGTATGTCTGTGTGTACGTGCAATGTATGTATACACTAACTCAAAAACTAATGGACCTAATTTCATAGACTTTGGTAGGTAAGTCACTTGGATGTGACCCTGATGCTGATTAGTTTTTGGTACGATTCGTAAAAACAGAATCCGCCTTCTTTTGCGAAATGGTCCTCGAGCATGTCATTTATCCGCTCTAGCTAAAACACTAATTGATCAAATTTCACAAAATTTCGTAGATAAGTTACTTGTGGGATACTCTAGTGTTGATTAGATTTTGGTACGATTCGGAAAAGAACAATTTTTTTTTTTTTTTTACAAAATGGCCCTCAAAAATTTCATGTATCCACCCTAGCTAAAATACTAATTGACTAAATTTCACAAAATTTGGTAGATAAGTTGCTTGTGAGATACTCTGGTGCTGATTAGATTAAGGTATAATTCGGAAAACAACAACTTGCCTTTTTTTACTTAAATTCTTGTTTTATACGCAATTTTTGACGAGGAAAAGAATATAACAAACTCCATTATGCTTTAGGTCTAACAGTTTTCAAGATATTTGAGATTTCTTGCATTTTTGTTACGCCGATTTCGGAAAAATGTCCAATTACCAAATAAAAACAAAAATTGAATTAAAAATGCAAATTTAGTATTATTTGGTGCAATTAAACTCGATCTAACGAATTATTAAAAAATAAAGAAAATATGAATTGGAATCTACGCCACCTTTGAAAATAAGTCCGGTTACCGAATGAGAACGAAAATTGAATTAAAAGTGAAACAAATTTAATTAAAATAAAGAGAACGTTAATATAAGTCTGCAGGGAAAGTCATGTGCTGCCCACATAAGATTTTTACTTTCCCTGCAATACATGGTAATGTATAGGGAAAGTATTGGAATCATGTCGAAAATCGCAACTCGAGTTTTCGACGGATCTACACGTTTCAAGACCTCTAGAATACGAAAAAACCATTTTTAGCGTGACGTCTGTGTGTGTGTCTGTCTGTCTGTCTGTGCAGATTTTGTATCCACTGTAACTAAAAAACTAATGGACCTAATTTCACAAAATTTGGTAGGTAAGTCTGGTGTTGATTCGTTTTGGGTACGATTCGGGATAAAAGAACCCGCCAATTTTTGCGAAATGGCCCGCAAATGCTTGTATCCACTCTAACTAAAAAACACTCTAACTAATAAATATTTGTTTCGTGTTCTAGAGGTCCAAAACGTGTATAGATCAGTCGAACACTCGAGTTGCGATTATTGGCACGATTCCAATACTTTACCTATATATTATATACCATATATTGTAGGGAAAGTAAAAAATCTGATGTGAGCAGCACATGCTTTGCCTACAAATTAAAATTCATTTTCTTCTTACTTTCCCTGCAATACATGAAAGATATTGGAATCATATCAAAAATCGCTATTCGAATTTTCAACGGATCTACAAGTTTCGAGACCCCTAGAACACGAAAAAAAAAACATTTTCAGCGTAACGTCTGTGTGTGTGTCTGTCTGTGCAATGTATGTATCTACTCTCACTGTAAAAGTAATTGACCAAATTTCAAAAATTATTCAAGGTAAATTACTTGTGGTGATCCTGGTGCTAATTAGATTTTGGTAGGATTCGGGAAAAAAGAACCTACCTCCTTTTGAGAAATGACCACAAAAATCGCATGTATCCACTATAGCTAAAAATACTAATTTATCAAATTTCACAAAATTTGTTAGATAAATCTCTTGTAGGTTACCCTGGAAAGATTTGGGAAAACAGTACCATTTTTTTTTTTCTTTTTGGAAAATGCTACGCAAAAATCATTAAAATATAAAATAAAAGTTAACGTATTCTCAAATATATCAATTAAATGTTGGTTTTGCAAGTAATTTTTGACGATAAAAAGAGTAAGACCAACCCCATTATTCTAGCATTAGCCATTTTCCAGATATTTTAGTTTTTTCGCGTGTTTGCTACGCCGCCTTTGAAAATATGTCCAGATAACACACACACAAAAAACCAAAATTGGATTAAAAGTGTAAATTCGGTGTTTTGTACAATTAAATTCAATTTAATGAATTATTAAATAAATAAGGAGAAGATGAATTAAAGTTTATAGGGAAATTCATGTGCTGCCCACATCAAATTTTTTTTTAATTTCTCTGCAGTACATCGTAATATATAGGGAAGTATTGAAATCATGTCGAAAATCCCAACTCGAGTTTTCGACGGATCTACACGTTTTGAGACATCTAGAGCAAGTAAACACTATTTTTAGCGTGACGTCTGTGTGCGTACAGATTTTGTATTCACTCTAACTCAAAATTTAATTGACCGAATTTCATTAAATTTTATAGGTAAATTATTTGTGGGTGACCCTGGTTCCCAAGTAGCACCGGCACGTTCAGAGCACATACAGATTTAGTACTACGAAAACGTTTCGATCACGTACTACGGGCACGTACACAGTACGTACTGTGGATACGTACAGAGCACGTTCTAGTAGCACGTGCCGAATGACGTCTATCTGTCACAGCAAAACACCGTCGAAAAGTACTTACAGAATTGGTGCTATAACACAACTTTTTCACGTGGTATAGCACGTCGAATACTATTGTTCAGAGAACTTTTATAGTACTATAGATAAGCACGTGTTTCTAGAACCATTTGATAACGTTATATTGCACGTCGAATAAGCGTGTTAAGACACCTAGATTGGAACCCCTCTCCCCCCCCCCCCCCCCCCCACAAACGGGAGATTGGTAAGGCACGTGACTTGGCACACGCAAAACCAATAATGAACTGGTTTATGACGTACAATGATGAGCAAATCAAGATATATACACCTACGTATGTTTCGGAAATTAATTGGATTACCGTCTTCAATGTAAAAAGTATTTTTACACTGAAGAAAATCCAGTTAATTTTCGAAACGTACGTATGTTTATTAATCTTGATTTGCGCTGCATTTTACGTTGTAAACCAGTTCATTTTAGCAGAAATGGTGTTAGGGTTTTTTATAATTAACTTTCACTAATTTACATGTCTAATATATGTATATATGTGTGATGTGCTTCCAAGTGGAGGTTAAAACTACGATCTTCGAATTTGATTAACTTAATTAATCTCTCCCCACTTCTTTAAATCCTATGATAATGTTAAATATTTGTTTCACTTTACAAGTCAAAATTATGTAAATGTCACATTAAAATTTAAATAATGACTTATTTCAGAATGCAGAAAATCAATCAAAATTAATATTTTGAAATAATATGTATGCAAATTATTACTTATGTTCTTTTACTCAGATATAAATAAAAGCCTCAACTTATCTATTATTTTCCTGTTATTCAATTTTAAAACATTTTTCTGTAACGTTTACACATTTTATAAGATAAAAAAATGAATAAGTAGCAATATTAATCAATCAAACATTTAGTTAAATGTGTCAAAGATTTTCTTGCACAAAATTTAAATGCTGTCTTTTGATTCTCAGGGATGGACATTTTTGTCATCATTTTATTTAATTCATCCTATAAATATTAACATTTGAAGAATACCATTCATAGAAGTTATTTCCAAAGGGACAAAACTTGATTGAAGTGAAAAAATAATTTAGGTCCCAGCTTCTTCTTACAATTCTATTGTATTTGAGTTTGATAATATCTCCAGGCCCCTAAATACCTTCCACACCACCGATTGAAGTTGTCCAGTCTTGATTGAAATAAACTTAATCAGGGGAAGGCTAATGCTTAGAAAAAAAAAATTACTCAAACAGCTGTCAGGAATAATCCACAAACACACGCAAAAAAGAATTATTTTCCTATTTAACAGCATACAAGGTTGATTAAAATTATTAACCAATTTAGGAGGCCTTCAAATTAAAAACTAGCAATAATGAAGGCAAGAACTGCCTTTGCCTCTAAAACTGGATGATAGTTTTAATCAATGTTTTATGGCATTAAAGTAAAGGTTTTTTTTTTTATAGTGGTGAATATTTTAAGTTGCTCACATTGGTTTGGTAAACATTGTAGGCTTATCTTCTTCAAAGAAAGGTACGCCTTTGGCACGGGATCAGTCTTCTTCCAACAATGTCATGTTCCCTAGGGTGTCTGTCCACAAGGCATCTTAGTTCAGCATTCTCAAGCATCTTGATTTCAGTTTTTTTTTTCCAATTGACAAAATATAAATATCACATTCACTAGCAACTGATTCATTAAGCAGATTGAATAGCATCATAACTGCTCTTTAGCATGTATCTAATAATTTTTTAATTGTTGATCTCGATCCACCTGGATCACACAAATGAAGTGAGGCTGTATATTGGAATCTTTTTAACTAGCCTAACAATTAAACTCATAAATAATACTCATTTACCTCTAAAGAGGATATAAATAGTTAGGGGGTGTAAATAGTTTTTTCCAAAGTTGAGACCTCGCTAAATTTTTATCTTGTACCTGCTAATGGTAGATTCACTGCCTTTCATAAAAAATTTTAGGCAAGTTTTAAAGATACAAATATATAAAAAATATGATGCGTTGTAATATAGGATAATATTCAAGACAGCTATAGCCATCATTTCTGTGCACACCACCAAAAAATACAATGGTATGTCCATCATTTACATGAAAGCATTAAAAATGTTAAACAGTTACCAGCTGTATAACAGAAATTAAAAAAAAAAAAATTATTTTAATCAAGAATGAATTTCAAAATTTGTGTAATAATGACTCTTTTTAAGTTGCTTGAACACCAAGGGCTGGAAAAAAAAATCACATTAATAAACTTTTAAATAAAAAGATGAGAAAATGTTTACATAGTTTTCATTTTTATTAAGGTACAATAAACATGTGTATATTTTGGTCTAACAGAATATGAAAAAATCGACTATTTTAAACATTTTAATATTTTTTCAGATTCTTGACAAGGAAGAGCTCCTTTGCATTCCTTTAGAAAAGTACTCATTCTATATTCTAGTTGAAAAGAGTCCTGAAAAAAAAAAAAAAGAAAAAAAAAACTATAATAAAATTAAAGAATTCATTAACTATAACAAATTAACAATCACACTGTCAACTTTGTTTAAATTATAAAAAATACAAAAGCCATGAAAACTGTTTAGAAATGTCCTATTTCAAAAATGGTCTTTCACAAAGTTAAAAATGCAATTATTAAACTTAAAGTATAAGCAAGCCTGGACTTATGTTATTGATTCGATCATAGACATACTACTGTAATCAAAAAGTATTCAACCTTATTTCCTTTCATGTAAACTAGTGCGAACTCTGTGGCAGGGCAGTATCAGCAGATACATTTGACCTTAATGGGCATGCATGAATTCTTTCATTACTGCTTGACTTAGTTACAACCAAGAAGGCAAGCACCTGGGTTTGTTATGTTTTTCATACTTACTGTATCTCCATCTTGAACCACAATGCACTAACGTGTTGAGCAACACCATTCAGCAAGTCTTGTAAAAATCTTGATGCCGAGTCTGAAACAATCAGGAAAATTTTCTAGCACGCTTTCAGGAATAATGCTATGGAGATGACACAAAAGTCTGGTGCAATTGTTTCAAGGATGAACAAACATCTGTTCATAATGATCACAGTTCAGGCATGCCATCAACAAACAGGAATCTTGAAATTATGGAAAGTGTTTGTGCTTTGGTGATGGAAAACTGTTTTCTATTAACTTTTAGAAAAATTGAAAATGAACTTTGAAAATCTTACTGGTTAGCAAGGTTAATAGAATATTAACAGGTTGTCTTGTTCGCTATTCCCCCCATGGTAACATTTCTGGACGAGCTGTGACGTCACTGCTAAACCTTCCAATCTGTAGACCAGCGGCACTTCGTAGAAAAATGTTGGAAAACAGTATGGTTTTATTTAAAAATGCCTTGCTTTAAGCATCAATGAAATACGAGGCATGTTTTTTAAGTAAGTACCGTTTTGGAATTAAAAAAAGACGTGCAAAGATATCGCAATAATTTTATTTCTACATGAAAGCCTGTACCTTAATCTACTTTTCTACATAATTTTCGTGAATATTGAGGCACTTGTCATAACGTGGCACCAGTTTTTGAATACCCTCCTCATAAAATTCTGCCGCCTGACTTGTTAACCACTGTATCACAACTGTTTTGACTTCGTTATCGTCTTGAAGACGCTGACCACCCAGGTGTTTCTTCAAGTGCAGGAACAAATGGTAGTCGCTGGGCGCCAGATCAGGGCTGTATGGAGGATGATCTAGAGTTTCCCATTTAAAAGATTTGATGAGATCTTTGGTCCGATTAGCCACATGTGGACGGGCATTGTCATGCAGCAAAACGATACCCTTACTCAACTTGCCACGTCTTTTGTTCTGGATTGCACGACGCAGATTGTTCAATGTCTCACAATAAGACGCTGCATTGATTGTCTCATTACGAGGCAGAAACTCCACTAGCAATACTCCTTTTTTGTCCCAAAAAACTGTGCACATGATTTTCCGGGCAGAAATTGTTTGCTTAAACTTCACTCTTTTGGGTGATGATGAATGTCGCCATTCCATGGATTGTTGTTTTGATTCTGGTGTGACGTAGGCCACCCATGTTTCGTCACCAGTAACAATTTGGTCTAAAAAATCTTCACCTTCATTGTGGTACCGCTCAAGGAAAGTCAATGCACTGCCTAAACGTTGGGTTTTGTGCAAATCCGTCAACATTTTTGGAACCCAACGTGAACACAATTTCCGGTAATTCAAGTTCTCGGTCACAATGCGATACAAAACACTACGAGAATATTGAGGAAACCAGTCGCACATTGATGAAATTGTAAAGCGTCTGTTTTCTCTCACCTTTTCTTCCACTTTCTGCACTAAATCTTCATTAAAGACCGAAGGACGCCCACTCCGTTCTTCATCATGCACATTTGTGCGGCCATCTTTAAATGCTCTCACCCATTTCCTTACCATTCCATCACTCATAATGTTTTGTCCGTAAACTTCACAGATCTCACGATGAATATCGATCGGTTTTACGCCTTTAGCACTAAGAAATCGTATAACAGCCCGTACTTCACAATCGGCGGGACTCACGATTGTCGGAGGCATCTTAAACACTCAGTAAACAACGTATACAATGAAGAATCAGACTGTAATGGCGTCAGTGCGTAGACAAGAGATGTAGGTAACCAGCGCGCATGCGCGGAACGCCGACCGTAGCGCTGCGGCGGCGGAATCGCAAAACGGTACTTACATTAAAAACATGCCTCGTACATGAAATGTTTCCTAAAATAATGTGCTAACTCTGAAATATGACAAATGACCTCAAATTTGAATTCAAACCAAACTAAATTGCTGTAATTAACAGATGAAGGAGTCAAAAACAGTGGTTTGACAAATTATATACTAAGACAAGAATATGATTTTCCGGGTGATTTCGTATAACAAATACTTTCAGCTTCTTTTTTACACAAAATTTACATATTTCATGTGTAAACTGATAATCCTTATTAATATATTTACTTGCAAATATATTGTATGAATATGGATTTTAATATAGTATTTTTTAACAATCAATTTTACAACACATTAAAGATTTTAAACCACATATCCCGTTCAAATTCATTAAATAGAGACTGTGCACTTTACTGTCTGTATTATCTATTCAAGGTTTGAAATAGGATATAATTAATGAGAAATATGTTAAAATAGAGTTAAATAATATTTATTTCTATAAAACTCTCCATATTATCTTTATCAATTTGCAATTAAATTCATATTTCTTTAAAAATTTAATAATTTAAAATTTCCTGCATATAAATGCTATGGTACATATTATGTCAAGTAAAAGTAAGTGTACCATTCCGTTTCTAATAGTTTCTATACAAAAAATATTTGAACTTTATAATTTTCTGAAAAATGTCATCGATTTGATTTTAAAATATTTAAATTGTATCATTGTATGTTGAATGCATGTAATTAATATTTTCATTTTATATGCTTAAAGAAAACCCCTTTTCTATATATTTAATGATATACATCTGCTGTTTAATTTTGTTTATTTGAAGTCTTTGTGAATTCATTTACTTTCTTTTATGGTACAGATATTACTGTAGAATTCTGTCAATCGGCACTTTAAAATGCGACAGAAAATTGTGGAAAATAAAAGGTGGGGGGGGGGGGGGGGGGCGAAGGTATCATCTGGAATTTTATGCTAAAAGAAACAAAGGCTATTTTTATCATTTTATTCGAAGGCGATTTCTTTTTTCTCCGAAATTTGTCTAATACTTATGTGGAAGGTAGCTTCAAACTAAAAAGATTCCACTCAACGTTTGCTTTAAAATAAATAGGGGTAAATGTGTCATTTTAATGAGACTGTAAATATATTTTGTTTTTACAAAATTATTCATAAAATTACAGTAGTTTCTTTTAACTTATGAATATCCCTTTCTTGAACAAAAACCATTTTTATTGAATCGAAACTACTCTGTCGTACTCAGGATGAAGCCCTGCAATTTGACGGATCAAGATATAAATGCCTTAACAGAAACTTTATTAACAAATTTACTAACAAAAAAAAAATTCTTAACAAACTACATTTGACGTGACTAATAATTATTATTGCAATGGTTTGATAAAATATGTGTTTTTAAATTTAAATCAATTACTGTTTTTTCTTCAGATGATTTTGAAAGTTTCCTGACTTTATCTCAAATCCGGACAATATATTTTTTCAAAAACATGTAACATTTTTTAACTACATAAAAGCTATGCATTGCCTGAAAATATTTATTCTAATTTATACTGCATTATTCATGCCTGTAAACCTCGGAATACAGTCAATATTTAAATGACGACTGATTTGCCCCATTTAGATTAGAAATATATATTTATATCCTCAAACCGATTCCCATAACGCACCTAACAACTATTGGCTCTTCTCTGACCATTCAATTATCTGTCAACACAGCAATCAGTAATCTTTGTATAAATTTCTCTTATTA